>CM044962.1:13387864-13445527 GCA_024516035.1 Bactericera cockerelli | reverse complement strand
GGAGACCATCGCCACTCTGCCGAGGCTGCGGAACTCGAGCTCATCAACATAGACACGAAGAAAGGTGAGACGCTCCTCCTCGCCATCATATTTTTTGTATTCTTCTAAAATGCTTATTTAGGAGCATAAAATAAGTTTTTTTTTTCGTTTTTTTCTTCTTTTTTTTATTCTTCATCTTCTTCTTCTTTCTTTCTTTCTTTCTTTTTTTTCTTTCTTTCTTTCTTTAGCGCGCTAGGCATTGCACACATGGTGACCTGAGTTCGATTCCCAGCGAGGTAGGAATTTTTCTACTCCTACTTGGATGTTCGGGGTCCACTCATACCTCGTGAGGAAAAATGAGATAGTTACTTCACCACAAATAAAACCATACATACACACTAAGAAAGGTTTGACGCTCCTCGCCATCAAAAGAGATACGTTCTTGAATGTGAATGGTATTCTATGTTTAATGTATGTAAATTTTAAAATATTTTTTTCTAGTTTTTGTGTTTAATGTGTTACCTATGACTTTAACCATAAATATCAGAAATGTCACAATCATATTTAACATATAATCTTGGTGTTTTTACCTATAACATGTAGTGAGTGATATTTTTTTTTTAAAAGATTTAATCGTAATATCTACGTAATTTCTAAAGTTATCAAATATTCATGTGTTTTTGTGATAATAACTTCTGTTACATAATACTGCTCTGATAATAACAACTAATGACAATAACTGTGATAAGGAAAAATATTATTCTTATCTTTCAATGCATCTTGGCTCGTGCATAATATATTGATTGTTAACTTAACTTTTTTTGCACGACTTGTTGAATATGTATAATCTCCGAAATAAAGTTGCAGGAAATCGAGTGAATGCTATATTAAATGTGTCAAATAAAACCATACCAGTTGCTAACCGTAATGCGGCCTCTTCTCATTCAAAAAGTTCAACCCCCTCTGGCCCCTCATCATTGCATTACCCAATCAATATTTCGTGTAATCCAAATGAAACTTCGGTTATTAATGTGAAATCAAACCTGAGATCTTACAAGAACCGTAATAAACAAATATTAGAAAACACTAGTGTAAATTCAAACCTAAGTAGTCCAAATAGTGTTTCTTCTCAAACAAAGAAAAACGCAGCACTTAAAGTAAAAGAAACTAAGAAATCCTTGGGAATGAAAACTAAAGCTCTTCAAGCAAAAGAAATAGTTAAATCTGTGACCAAGTGTAAAACCTCACAAAATAATAAAAATACCAAAGATACATTAAAAAAACAAGTCAAAAATAAAAATAAAAATGAATTGCAATTAGAAACTCAAGAGGTCAAAACACGAGACGCCCTTTCCTCTCCTAAAGTTGAAGAGCAAGTTCCAATGCTAGTAACCTAGTACACAATTACCTACTACAAGTAAGAATCAGTGACTTGTACATCCACTGGTACCATAACTGACCAGGCAGCGATTAATGAACTTGTAATTAAACTAACTATGGAGCTGTCAGAGAAAGACATGATAATACAAACACTAAATGAAAAAATATTATCACTCGAAAAAACTTTTAAAGGCGAACAGTAAAAATCAGAATGTGGCGCAAGCTATGCCTTCAGTTATGAGGGCTGACCCTAGGACGGCCGAGACCTACACCTGTTTCCTAATAGGGGACAGTCATGTCCGTGGACTTCGAGACCAAATGTTGGAGATCCTACCTCGCGGGTGCAGAGCAGAGGCATGCTTTCAACCGGGAGCTGGTTTATGGAGCGGTGGCGGCGACTCACTTGCGTTCTCCTGCCCTAGTCAACCCTCAACCTCATGACCCGGTGATCCTAATATGCGGTACCAATGACGTGGCCTGTACTCAATGGGAGACAATCCAGAAGGCTATTACTGATCTGAGCACAAATTTTCAACATTGTCACCACTTTGCTATTGTGGGTGTACCTTTCCGTTTTAAACAATAAGAAATTCAATTTTCATATTAATAGGCTAAATTCTAAAATTAGATACTTGACCAAATCATCCCAAACTCAAAGTATATTGATCCCAATAAATTTTTGAAATCTAAGAATTATGGAAACGATGGTCTACATCTGAACAAGATGGAAAATCCAAATTTAGTCAGAAAATATTAAATTTCATATCTCCTAAACAACAGGTTCCTGTCCCTGCTATTGATGTCTCGGACTATGCCCCTCCTTTATATGATGTTCCAAGCATAGGCATAATCTAATTGACTTAAACTACTTCGAGGATTCAACTTTCACCACAGGTCCCCCTCCTACCTGACATTCCTGTATTCGTTCCTGATCATACACTAATCCAGAATATGACTGTAGTACAAGCTCTACCATCAGAATCAATTTTGGATACTCCGAACTTTCCGGAGCGTGTCAATTTAATATTGAATAATGACGAGCATAATAGAGCTGATTACTACAAGCTTACCAACCTATCTCATAGTTTCTCTAATGCTGCTCATAGTAGCCCGATACCTATCCCAGTAGCTCATCAAGACCCATGCTCTAGCAAAGTAATGCCTATCTCTACTTTCACAGGTTTTAGACCTTCATTAAATGAACAGATTTCCGCGAAACAGATTCAACCCAAATAACTTAGTTCAGATTAACTCTTCATCTAGTCTAGTCAAAAGCCTTCCTCACTCATCACAATCAGGTGATAAGCTGTGTTTCTTCATTGGAATGTATCATGTCTTAGGAATAAACTTGATATATTAGAACATTTATTAAGTGACACTGACCCCTGTCCCTCTGTTGTAGCTATCTCTGAACATTGGTTAAATCCAGGAGAGGAACAGTATTGTAATTTATCAGACTATTATGTTGCTATTTCTCGTTCTCGCAAAGTACCTATTAGGTCATGCGCGGGACGTAAGGGGCAAATGCGAGGGGGGGTGCTTCTTTATGTAAGACAAAATATTAAAATATAAAATCCTCGACTCTCTAAGTTCATTAACAGTGGATTGTGAGTGTGAGGCGGTAGGTGTGAATTTAATAGATCATGGCATTTTGGTTCTCTGTATCTATCGGACACTGAAAGTGACAATTTCCAGAATTTTTGTAACTTATTTGAGAGAATTTTGAACAGATATAGCTTGAATAATAGACTTTGTATCTGTGGTGACTACAATATACATTTTAATAAACCGCGTAGTCCAGAATATAAACAGTTTACTAGCCTTTTTAAATCATATGGTTTTATAAGAACAGTATTTGAACCGACAAGGGGTAAAAATTGTATCGATAACGTACTTCTAAACTTCTCTAAAAAATGAATTTGTTGCAAAGGTTTTGGATCCTGGGTTTTCTGACCACACTGCACAAATACTTAATTGTAAAATCCCAGATAAAGTGAGTACTAAAAAATCCCAAAGTTGTCAAAATTCGACCCATTTCAAGTTAGGTAAAACAATTTTTTCGGAACATAGTTCAAAATTTGAGTTGGGAATTTATCAGTGACCCAAATATCTTAGTATCTAAAAAAATTGAGACCTTTCAAAGAAATTTGGCTGATAGTGCAATTATTGCTTTTCCAGAGAAAACAAAAAAAATATTCTACAATCATAAGGGCTCTACAAACTTCAAATTTACCAGTGAATTGAAAATTCTCCGCTCTAACTTGCAAAATATCAGTGAGCTTTACAATTGTTCTCCTTCCGAGACACTTGCAGAGAAGAAAAGAGAAGCCAGAAGGAAATATCGCTATGAACTTGATAAAGCAAAGAAACTGGCAAATGATAATCTCATCTCTCACTCTAATAACCCAAATAAAGAGGCGTGGAATATAATCAAAAATAATAATAAGAAAAGCAATGTAGCAGAAGAATGTTCATTAACTGTTACTGATTTTAATCGTAATTTTAGTAATGCACCCCTAGATTTAGTTGAAAATATTCCACTCTCAAATGTTCAACCCAGGGACTTGGTAGCGAACGTGAATGTACATCACATAAATGATGAATTCTTTTTTTTAGAAGTAACACCAGAGATGGTCCATGCAATGATCTCACTATCAAGAAAAAGAGGAAGGGACATTTATGGTCTCAATTTAGAAATTTTATTATGTGTAAGTGACAGCATTGCACCTGTGTTTGCCTCTCTGATAAATTTGTGTTTTGTTGAAAAAATTGTTCCCACCTAGCCTTAAAGTAAGCTTAATTTACCCCGTCTTCAAGAAAGGTGATACAAATATAGCATCAAATTATAGACCAATATCTATACAGTATGTTTCAGAAAAGGTGGCCACCCCCTCGTAACTTTTGAACGCGACGGAATTTTTTCAATTCTGTAAAGTCCTATGTATAGGAAGTGCCCTATGGCCCATCCTGTGATAATATTTATTTTTGGCCCCGGTCGGCCCTTCCGGCTTTTAGGCCATATTTTTTCATTTTTCTCGCGAATTTTAAATGGAATGCTATATTTTTTATTCCTGTTAATTAAAGTCCAAGTTAGGCTGAGTATAATGAGCTTTTAAAATTTTCAAAAACCTTATCAGGGGCGGAGCTAGTAGGGTGCAAGTTTCAAAATTGTTACACCCTGTATTTCAGCGTTAGTTAGATTTTTTAGTACTTTTTTTATGTTCATAGGTTCAAAATATTGTTTTACATCATATGAAATCAAAAAAATATTCTTGTTTACTTCTAATCAGGGTCATAGTAAGGTTTTTGTAAAAGTACTTTTTTTCTCACGTCAATTTTTTCCGTAAATTAATGGTGTTCTCGAAATTGGCATTTTTAGAGGTGAAAGTCTGCAGTGACATATGTTTTTTATGCTTGAAATCGAAAGAAAACTTAACGGAGAAGCGATTAAAATCATAAAAAAAGCCATTTAACCTGCTAGTTTTTTCACGACAGTGTCCGTAAAGTGGGTGAATTTCGTATTGGATTTTTTTTGTTGTTAAGGAAATACAATTGGCATAGAAAATAAATAATACCTAATAAGGGAATAATACTTCAATTAACATAACTAAATGCGAAATTAAATGAAGATTATTTCTTCTAAATCAGTGCCGGATAATTTTTTTTCTCTCTCTCTTTCTCTCTCTCTCTCTCTTCGCCTCTTTAAAATAATTGAATTGGTTTAATTTTCACCCTCAAGAGTTTGGTACTTGACCTGGTATTTTTTTCTCTTAAATTTCGAGGTAATTAGATTTTTATTTAGAGAGACCTGGTATTCATTACTAGCAACACCAGTATGATTTTTTTTTTTTAAATTTGGGTTTAATATCGCGTTTCAACTGCATGGTCATATCATAACGCGGGTGTTACATTCCATTCGCAAGAAACTCACCAACCTCCTAAACACATTATCTCACCCAGCCTGGTTAGGCCGGAATGCCAACATCACGAAGTCTTCTCCTCGCTGGACGTTGCTTAACTTCGGTGATCCTACAAGAATCGTTGCATTCAAAGCGCCATCGGACTGACTCCAGAATTATTGACAGTGTGTTTTCTACAGATTTTACCAACTTACCAACTAAAATTGTCTCAAGAATTTGTCAAGAACTAAAATTGTCTAAAGTCGGCCTAGGGGTCCCCCGGTCCCCCCTAGGCCGACTTTAGAGGCAGCATTATCCGATAATTATTTTGATACAACTTGAACTTTGAAAAGTGAAAAAAAGAGAGAGAGAAAAAAAAAAAAAAAAAAAAAAAAATATCCGGCACTGATTTAGAAGAAATAATTTTCATTTAATTTCGCATTTAGTTATGTTTTATTGAAGTAATATTCCCTTATTAGATATTATTTATTTTCTATGCCAATTGTGTTTCCTCAACAACAAAAAAAATCCAATACGAAATTCACTCACTTTACCGGACACTGTCGTGAAAAAACTAGCAGGTTAAATGGCTTTTTTTTATGATTTTAATCGCTTCTCCGTTAAGTTTTCTTTCGATTTCAAGCATAAAAAACATATGTCACTGCAGACTTTCACCTCTAAAAATGCCAATTTCGAGAACACCATTAATTTTACGGAAAAATTGACGTGAGAAAAAAAGTACTTTTACAAAAACCTTACTATGACCCTGATTAGAAGTAAACAAGAATATTTTTTTGATTTCATATGGTGTAAAACAATATTTTGAACCTATGAACATAAAAAAAGTACTAAAAAATCTAACTAACGCTGAAATACAGGGTGCAACAATTTTGAAACTTGCACCCTACTAGCTCCGCCCCTGATAAGGTTTTTGAAAATTTTAAAAGCTCATTATACTTAGCCTAACTTGGACTTTAATTAACAAGAATAAAAAATATAGCATTCCATTTAAAATTCGCGAGAAAAATTAAAAAATATAGCCTAAAAGCCGGAAGGGCTGACCGGGGCCAAAAATAAATATGACCACAGGATGGGCCATAGGGCACTTCCTATACCTAGGACATTACAGAATTGAAAAATTCCGTCTCGTTCAAAAGTTACGAGGGGGTGGCCACCTTTTCTGAAACATACTGTAATTTACCGATTCTCAGCAAAGTGGTGGAGAGAATCATGGCGGACCAAATTATGCTCTATGTGACACATTTTAACATTCTCACCCCCAGTCAATTTTTGGTTTTTCGCAGAAATCTCTCCACCAGAGATGCTGTGAGTTTTCTTCAATAGGTTTATTTCTGCTAGCTTTGATAGGAAATCCTACATCCATGCCACCCTGTGCGACCTATCTCGGGCGTTCGAATGTCTAAATCACGACATTCTACTCACAAAATTACGCCACTACAAATTCCACCCGTCCAGTATTGAGCTTATTAAATCATACCTCCGGGATAGGTCGTACATTGTGAAGGTTGGAGAGAAATTATCAGATCCTTGCACAGTAAATCTAGGCATTCCGACCGGATCCATACTAGGGCCTCTGACATTTCTCTTGTACATTAATGACCTACCCGCCAACCTACCAAGCTATGCAAAGGCTACTATATTTGCCGATGATACGACCCTTTTCGTCGAAGATAATAATGAACAGGAATTATTAGAGAAAGCTAGTATAACCTTAGCAAAGGCGCAGGTGTGGTTTCTGTCAAATCGTCTGCTCTTGAATCAGGACAAGACTCAAGAGATTATTTTCAGCCTTAAAAATATTTCCATGCTTGATAATCCTCCTTATGTAAAACTGCTCGGTTTGCACTTAGATCCTCACATGAAATGGCAAGATCATGTAGATGTAATTTCAACTAAGATAAGTAGCCGTATCTTTTTATTAGCAAAACTCCAAAATCAAGTGTCCCCACCAATTTTAAAAAACGCATATTATGGTCTTGTGCATTCTATTTTGTCATATGGAATACTACTATGGGGTCATACTACTGCTGCCAACGACCTTTTTATATTACAGAAAAGAGCAGTACGCATTCTAGGTTCTGCTAAATATTTAGACCACGCAAGACCACACTTCATCAAGTTAGGAATACTTACAGTACCATCAATGTTCATACTGCAATGTTTACTTTACCTTAAGAAAAATTCGACCCAGTATGAAAACTTCGAAAATGTCCATAACTACAACACCCGTAACAAAAAAAATTTGGTGCCAATTTTCCATAGAATAAACTCGGCTAGAAATGGAATAAATTATCATGGTGTATTATTTTTCAACAAACTATGTCCCTCAACCCGAGAACTGCCATACCCTGCTTTTAAACTTAAGGTTGAAAATATCCTCCGAAATAACGCTTACTATTCCATATCTGAGTTTCTTGTCTTTTGATTTGAGAGCTGACATGACATAATGCTGTCCATTGATTGTAACAAGTTTAACATATTATTCTAATCCTTAAACCTATGCTGTGATTTAGATAGATAGATAGTTATATTATATATTATATTTTAAGTTAATTTTAAGTATTTTTTTGTTCTTTGTAAAACTGACATGTGTAACAACTTTTATGTTGAGAAACACGAAAATAAAGATTTGATTTGATTTGATTTGATCATATTTTTGTATTCTTCAAAAGTGCTTATTTGGAACATAAATATTACATACATCAAAATTAATACATACCTCAGAACAACTGGTTCCAATTCAGCTTATTTGCTGAGGTACTTTTTTTTTATAGTAGTCACTGTGGCAGAGCGAGTTAGCGCGCTAGGCATTGCACGCACGGTGACATGGGTTCGATCCCCAGCGGGCAGGATTTTTTCTGCTCCGTACTTGGATGTTCGGGGTCCACTCATACCTCGTGAGGAAAAATGAGTAGTTACTTGTATGAGTAACGACCAGTGGCGGCATTACCAGAGTAAAAAGAAATTAATGTAATAGAATAATTCGAAAAGTAAAGGAGGCTTTCAGGAATGCTGCGCTACTTACAAAAAATGTGAAGAGGCCTTGTGCTTCACCACAAATAAAACCATACATACACACTAAGAAAGGTGAGAGGCTCCTCGCCATCATATTTTTTGTATTCTTCAAAAGTGCTTATTTAGGAACATAAAAAAATAAATAAATAAACCTTTATTTGGAACATAAATATTACATACATCAAAATTAATACATACATCAGAACAACTGGTTCCAATTCAGCTTATTTGCTGAGGTACTTTTTTTAGATATAAAAAATAAATTTTTTTAAAAAATATTTTATTAAAAAGGCTATATATTTAGGAGCATAAAATGAGTTTTTTTTCTTGTCTTTTTTTTTTTTTCCTTTTCTTTCTTCTTCTTCTTCTTTCTTTCCTTTTCTCTATAGTGGTTGAGTGGAAGAGTACCTTTTCTCAAGGCAGAATAAGTTATAGGTTTTGTATGATTGCTATCTTCCCCCCCGCAGGGTATGTATAAATTGCTATCTTCCCCCCGCAGGGTATGTATTATTGCTATCTTCCCCCCGCAGGGTTCGACGAGGTGTTCGGGCGTCTCTCCCGCGTGGAGCACCTGCTCATCTTCCCCACCTACATCACGCAGTCCTCCACCACCAACTGGCTGGTGCTGTCCGGTCTGGCCCGCCTCCAGGCCAGTCTCAAGTTCCTGACCTGGGGCCTCACCCAGGAGCTGCTGCGCGTCACCACCCTCTTCATCGAGCAGTGGAACGCGCAGCTCAGCCTAGAAGAGGGCGTGGCCAAACTGGACCCGGAGGAACTGAAGAAGACGATCGTCGAAGCAACTCGATTCCGGTGATGAAGCCTCTGCCTGAGAAATTTGAATCCGTGCACTCGGCGTCCGAAAAAGCCGACGGCCACACAGGCAAGCAGAACATTTCCGAGCTCGACATCTTGCCCATGACGAGCTCAAGGCGATGCTGGAGAAAGTGCTGTGCGAGACCAAGATCAAGCTGATCACCGTGCCTGTGTCGTCCACCACGAGGATTACTTACCCAATAACTGAAAGTAGGAGCGCTGTCATGTGAACAGCATGACCTGAGAATTTGAGTACGACCCCGCGAGAATGGAGGATATTGAGGTCGGGTTCTACGAAAAACACCTAACCTAAAAATCACCTGAAAAACACGAAAAACGTTAGTTCCAAAGGATTCGTCAAGATAGCGCCAGTAGAGTTTTGCTCTAAACTCTACTGGCGTTCTTGACGAATCCTTTGGAACTAACTTTTTCGTGTTTTTGAGGTTAGGTGTTTTTCGTAGAACCCGACCTGAAATTAAGGAACTTCACTCTCAAGTATAATTTCATGTTTAATGGCCAACTTTGAGAAAAGTATTTCAGTTCCATATCTGACTTCGGATCTAGAGTTCAAAAACATAGAATGTGAATTTTTTTTCTTCTACTGAATATATTTTGTATATACAACTTTTAACAGCATGATAAGTATAATGGTAGTTCTATCCATTTTACATGGGTCGTATGAGATACTGTGAATAATCTAAATCTTCATAAAAATGTAGTTTTTAATTTATTATTAAATTAAATATTATTACAAAATAAAATAAATATGTCCTAAGATAATTTTACCTTGTATTGTTACGCAAGAGGTATGTAATGACAACATTCAGAGCTCTTCTTAACTCTATACTAGCAGGTGGGTTGGACACAAGGCTTGAATAAGAAAATGGGAAATCAAACCTTCTACGATCCCATTTTAAAAAAATCTGAGAAAAACGTCACAGCGTCACACACTCCTAGAGTTGCGTTTTTTCTTGCAAATTTAAAATTTTGTATCAAAAGAACGCTTGAGGCGAAAGAAATCTAATTTATGTAGGATTCAATTCTGAACTCAAAGTACTGAGAGTCCCTTAAAATGCAAAGTTGACCTTGAAATAACCTTGAAAATTCCCCCTCGGAGTCATGAAAATCACCCTTGAATAGACTTATCTATCTTCAGTAGTTTCAAAGATATTTGACAATGACTCAGCCAGTCAGAGCTCTCTTCCCAAGCTACCTTCCTCGCCACACTTTGTCTTTGTAGATGTTAAGAGTTGAGATAAAACCGTATTTTAGTTGTATAGTATTAAATTAAGTGATAACACAGTTATCAATATTTCATTTAATTTTTTTAAACAAGAATTGACGGGACGTCCTATTTATATTTTCAACATTACAATATCTCATAGCATGTGTTTAAAATAAATCATTCATTTTAATATTGCAGTTTTAAAGCACTGGTTGGTTGAATCATGAATTTTTATACATAATATTTGTAAATACAATACTTTTTACTTTCTATAATTTTTTGTTCTATTGACCTTATACTTACTACCTACTATATTGAAAATATATTGATTTGACAGCGTAATCAATTGTAGAAATTTTCGTTCTACTACTAAGAGAAAAACTTACCTAGATTTATCACCTTAAAGGTATTGCAATAAAATCTTTATCTCATAGAAATGAGGGTACATTAATGGGTTAAAAAATGCCATCGAATACATACTTGTATTGTTTTGGTAAAGAAAGCATATCATTGCTTAATCATTATATAAAATTTCTTGTATGTTGTGAACTCACTGGACATGAAAAAATAAATTACAATATCGTTATATTTTTTTCTTACTAGATATTTAGTTTAGTACTCTCTTCACTTGTTATTTAATTAATTTTATTAATTTCAATTATAGATGAAGTCACTCTGGCTGAGTGGTGTACAGCACACAAGGCTTGCATGTGCGATGACCTGGGTTTAATCCTAGCTGGGTAGAAAATCTTCTACCCTACCTTCTTTAAAGGCTCTTAGTAATACTGCGCTACCCTCAAAAGAAATGTGAAGAGGCCTTGTGCTTCACCAAAAAGAAATCATATTTTTTAAGTTTGTAATTATAGATTACAGACCTGGCTGACATAATTTTATAAAGGTTAAAATCCAATGGATTTATTATATTACTAATGGTTTTTTCATGCTGTAAATTTGATGACTGCTCTGGGGGTCAGTAATTGTTTTCCTCTAAGAATAAACATTAGTGAATCAAGTGAGAGAAGAAAATCTGTTAAGTAATTTTCATTTTATCATGATGAATAAATCAACTTGGTGTTTATGTCCCGCTAGCTCACTGGTAAAGGTGGCACTCTGTGAATCCAGAGATTCCAGGGGTCGCGGGTTCGAAACCCAGCCGGGACGTGACAAGTTACCCTTTGGGCAATTTGGATTTTTACCACATAATAATACGTCTTGTGTTTCCTGCGGGAAATAAGGGGACTTAATATTTCCTAATTGGGCAGTTTAAATAAGGCGATTTTAAATTATTTTTACCTATGGTGTTTAAAACATGGCTTTTTTTTAAACTTTTGTTAACCCCCAACTTACTTTCCCCCATTCAGATTATTTTTTTTTGTTTAGCAAAAAAAAAACCGGTTTTTTCTTTATTGTTTTTTTTTTTTTTTAAAAAAATCAGTTGCAAACAAATATTTGAAATCTGGAATATAAATCAAAATAAATTTATTTTTTTAAAAAAATTTTAATTTTGAACAGAAAAAAAATGTAAATATATTATACTTTTTTAAAAACCGGGAGTCTTCTTTTTTGTTTTTTTTTTTTTTTTTTTTAATTTGGGGTTTGTGGGCGTCATTTTCAACTGCATGGGCATATATCACAAAGACTTCTTTTGGGTGTCACTTTTAAATTTCTCCCCAGATCTTTTTTTCCCTTGGAGGGGCAAAAAATCTTCTTTTGTTATTACAATCCCTACGAGTTTAAACCGCCCTTATAGTTTGTTTAAAAGGAAACGGATTTTGAAACCCTGGAGGCGGTGGTTCAAGCCCGGGTTTTCAGGCTATTTAGAAAAGGGGAGTTTAGGTAGTTTTTTTACGCCAGCCTCCGGGGGGGAAAAACGGTTGTAAATTACTGCCCCTAGTCCAGAGAAACCTGTGTTCGATCCCCGGTCGGAGCAGACTTTTCACACGAAAATTCTGTTCCTTCCGTATATGTGGGCTGGGGAATTTTTGGCCCTACCCAGGCTGGGGTTTAAGGGTTTAATTTTGGGTAGCTTTTACGATTTTCAGCGAATGGTGGGTGAAACCCCCCTCCTAATCCCGGGCGTTAAATCCCAAAAAAAATCGTTGGCGTTTGGAAGGGCACCCGCCGTTTAAAAAAAAAAAAAAAAAATGCCAAAAACCCAACAAAACCCCAGGAAAAACGTCGAAAACCCCCCCCTTTAGCGGGAAAGACAGAGTAAAAGAAAGGGGATTACTTTTAAAAAAATAAATAAATGAAATTTAAATTAAAATATTTCCTCTTGGATGAAGTTAGAAAATACTGAATAAAAAATTTATTGTAATAATTTAAAAATGATTGCGGGTTTAAATTAGGTATTTATTATAATAAAAAACATGTTTTAAAAAGTGAAGGTATTAAGAACAAAAAAAAATTCTGAAAAGACCCATAGTTCCCAAAAAGATTAAAAAAGGGAAATTTATTTTTTCTTGTAAAACGGATAATTTAAATCTATTAGGAAACAAAAAAAATTTTACATTCAATTCACTTTTTTTTGGCCTTTTTTCCCGGGGGGGCCTTTTTCCCTTTTTTCCCCTTTAAAAATAAAAAATTTTTAAAAATTAAAAAAACCCCCCCCTTTGGGGGCCCCCCGGGGCCCCAAAAATTTTAAAACCCTTTCCTCCAAAAAATTTTGGGAAAAAAAAAAATTTTGGAAAAAAAATTTTTTCCAAAAAAAAATTTTTTAAAATTTTTTTTTTTTAAAAAAAAAAAAAAAGGGGGCCCCCCCCCCCAAAAAAAACCCCCCCCCCCCCCAAAAAAAAAAGGGTTTTTTTTTTTTAAAAAAAAAAAAAATTTTTTTTTAAAAAAATTTAAAAAAAAAATTTTTTTTTCCGAAAAAAAAAATTTTTAAAAAAAAAAAAAGGGGAAAAAATTTTTAAAAAAATTTTTAACCCCCCCCTTTTTTAAAAAAAAAAGGGGGCCCAAACCCTTTTGGGGGGCCCCCCGGGGGGGAAAAAAAATTTTTTAAAAAAAATTTTGTTTTTGGTTTTTTTTTTTTCCCCCCCCCCCGGGGGGGGGGAAACCCTTTTTTTTTTAAAAAAAAAAAAGGGGGGGGGTTTAAAAATTTTTTTTTTTTTCTTTTAAAAAAAAATTTTGGGGGGTTTTTTTTTTTAAAATTTTTTTTTTCCCTTTTTAAAAAAAAATTTTAAAAAATTTCCCCCTTCCCGGGGGGCCAAAATTTTTTTTTTTAAAAAATTTTGGGGGTTTTTTCCCCAAAAAAAAGGGGTTTTTTTTAAAATTTAAATTTTTTTAAAAAAAAAAAAAGGTTTTTTTTGGGGAATTTTTTTTGGAAAAAAAAATTTTTTTAAATTTTTAAAAAAAAAAAAAATTTTTTTTTTTTTTAAAAACCCAAATGGGGGGGTTTTTTTAAAAAATTTTTTTGGGGGGGGTTTTTTAACCAAAAAAAAATTTTTTCCCCAAAAAAAATTTTTTTAAAAAAAAAAATTTTCAAAATTTTTAAAAAAATTTATGGCCCTTTTTAAAATTTTAATTTTTAAAAAATTTTAAAAAAAAAAATTTAAAAAAACCCCGGGGGTTTAAAAATTTTTTTATTTTTTTAATTGAAAAAAAATTTTAAATTTTTTTCCCCAAAAATTTTCCTTAAAAAAAATTTTTTTCCCAAAAAAATGGTTTTCCCCCAAAAAAATTTTTTTTTAAAAAAAAAATTTAAAATTTAAAAAAAACAAAAAAACCCCCTTTTTTTAAAAATTTTTTTTTGGGGGGGCCCCTTTCCCCCCTTTTTTCCCCCAAAAAAGGGGCCCTTTTTTAAAAACTTTTTAAAAACCCGGGGAAAAAAAATTTTTTTAAAAAAAAAATTTTTTTTTTTAAAAAAAAAACCCAAAAAAAAAAAACCCCCCTTTTTTTTTTTCCCCCCGGGTTTTGGGTTTTTAAAAAAAACCCCCAAAAAAAAAGGGGGCCCCCCCCAAAAAAATTTTTTTTTTAAAAAAAAAACCCCCCCCCCTTTTTTGGGGAAAAAAAAATTTTTGGGTTTTTTAAAACCCTTTAAAATTTTGGGAAAACCTTTGGGTTTTAAATTAAAAATTTTTAAAAAAAAAATTTTTTTAAAAAAGGGGGGGCCTTTTTTAAAAAAAAAAAATTTTGGGGGGGGTTTTTTTTTCCCCAAAAAAATTTTAAACCCCTTTTTTCCCCCCGGGTTTTTTTTTTTTTTTAAACCCAAAATTTTTCCCCTTTTTAAAAACCCCCCCTTTTTTCCCCCCCCCCGGGGGGGGGGGGGGGGGCCCAATTAAAAAATTTTTTTTTTTTTTAAAAAAAAAAATTTTTTTAAATTTTAAATCCCCCAAAAATTTTTTTTTTGGGTTTTTCCCCAAAAAACCCAAATTTAAAAAAATTTTCCCCCCAAAATTTTTTAAAAGGTTTTAAAAAAAAAAAAAAAGGGTAAAAAAAAAAATTTTTTTTTGGGGGGGGGGCCCGAATTTTTTTTAAACAAAATTTTTCCCCCCCAAAAAAAATTTTTTTTTTAAGGTTTTGGGGTTTGGGGCCCCTTCCCCTTTTTTTTTTTAAAAAAAAAAAACCCCCCTTTTTTTAAAAAACCTTTTTAAAAAAAACCCCCCCTTTTTTTTTAAAAAGGGAATTTTTTTTTTAAAAAAAAAAAAATTTTGGAAAAAATTTGGGGAAAAAAATTTTTTGGTTTTTGGGAAACCCCGGCAAAATTTTAAAATTTGGGTTAAAAAAAAAAAAAAAAAAAAAAAAGGGGGGGTTTTTTTTTTTAAAAGGCCAAACCCTTTTCCCTTCTTTTTTTAAACCTTTTTTTAAAAATTTTTTAATTTGGTTTTTTTTTTTGGGCCCCTTGGTTCCTTTTTTTTTTGGGTTTTTTTTAAAATTTTTTTTTTTAAAAAAAAAATTTTTAAACGGGTTTAATTTTTTTTTTTTTAAAAAAAATTTTTTTTTTTTGGGTTTTTTTGTTTTTTTTGGGGGGGGTTTTTTAAAGGGGGGCCCTTTTTTAAAAAAAAAAAAAATTTTTTTTTTTTTGGGGAAAAAATTTTTTTTTTTTAAAACCAAATTGTTTTTAAAAAATTTTTTCCAAACCAAAAAAAAATTTCCTTTTAGGGGGGGCCCCCCTTTTTTTTTAAAATTTTTTTTTTTTGGGGGGGGTTGGGGGGGTTTAAATTTCCCCAAAAAAAAAAGGGGGGGGGGGGGTTTTTTTCCCCCCCAAAATTTTTAAAAGGGGAAAAAAAATTTTTTTTTTTCCCCCAAAAAAAATTTTTAAAAAAAATTTTTTTTTTTCCCCGGCCCCTTTTTTTTTTTTTTAAAAATTAAAAAAAGTTTTTTTTTTTTTTAAAAAATTTAAAAAATTTTTAAAAAAAAAAAAAATTTAAAAAAAAAAAAATTTTTTTAAAAAAAAAAAATTTTCCTTTTTTTTTTTGGGGGGGAAAAAAATCCCCCCTTTGGGGGTTTTAAAATTTTTTTTTTTAAAAAAATTCCCCCTTTTTTTTTTAAAAATTACTCCCCCCCCGGGGGGGGTTTTTAAAAAAAAATTTTTTTTTTTCCCCCCCCCCGGGCCCTTTTTTGGGAATTTTCCCAAAAAAAATTTCCCCAAAAAAAATTTTTTTAAAAAATTTTTTTTTTTTTGGGGGGGAAAGGGTTTTAGGGGAAAAAAATTTTTTTTAAAAATTTATTTTTTTTCCCCCCCCTTTTTTTTTTTTTTTTAAAAAAAAAACCCCTCCCCCCCCCAAAAAAGGGGGAAAGAAAAAAAAAACCCCCCCCCCTTTTTTTTTTTTCCCCCCCTTTTTAATTTAAAAAAAAATTTTTTTTAAATTTTTTAAAAAAAAAAAAATTTTTTTAAAAAAAAAAAAGGGTTTGAAAAAGGGGCCCCCCAAAAACCCAAAAATTTTTAAAAAGAAAAAAAGGGGGGGGGGGCCCCCAAAAGGGGGGGGGCCCCCCCCCCCCCGGGGGCCGGAGGGGGGGGGCCAAAAACCCCCCCCCCCCCGGGGGGCCCCCCCCGGGCCCCCCCCCGGGCCCCCCCAAAAAAAAGGGGGGGGGCCCCCCCCCCAAAAAGGGGGGGGTTAAAAAAAAAATATCATGTTTGTTTTTTAGGTTTTTTTTATTATACCAAAATTTTACCGTAAAATATACATATTCGTAAAACCCCCCTCAAACTATAAGCTCGCCCGGTTCAAAATTAACTGCGCAGAATACTCAGCTAAAATGGGTTTGCATTTCAACCAGGCCTTGGAAAAAAAATGGCCCCCCTTACAAAACCGGGCCCGAAAGGGAGGCTTGAGTGTCAGAGCTTCATAATGAGTGCACCCCGGACATTAGGACATACAAGTACAAGGACATATAAAACTCCTACACCGCTGGGGATCGAAACCAGGACACCGTTCGTTCAAGTCTAGTGCCTACTTTTCTCGGCCAAAGTGTTTACATAATTATACTAACAGAGTCAAACCTGGATATGAGAGAGAAAAAAATCTGGTCCCTTGAGCTTCTTGTATTATTTTAATTTAAACTTTTCAAGACAACAACAATAAATTATTAACAGAGATAGTAAAAAAAATTAACAATATTTACAAAAATAAGGTTAAAAAAAAATATTTAAATTTAAATGTGCAACTGTCTTGTAATCCGAGGCGAAGTTAAGTTAAGCCTCAAGGCGTTCTTGCCACTTAACCCCGTTAGTGGTAGACACGGCGTTGTATAGACGAAATCTTGTATCCAGATTTCGTACGCAAGGCTCTCATGAACTTACTTGTGGCAGAAATCTGCGGCATGTCATAGTAGCGGGTGAGGTTGCCATCGTCGGGAGGGGTCGCACAGAAGAAGATCTGACGGCACAAGTTGTAGCGACCCTCCTTGCAGTAGGCGCAGATCCTGCAAGGCACACCCGGTTCAATAGCCACTCGGTCGCCTGGGAATGAAGAAAACAGCAATAATTTATTACTGGAGAAGGAGAAAAAATCGAGTAGAAACTTACGCCCAAACGTATATCACGAAAATGGGAACACGCCAAAATTGTTGTATTATCAAAACATCAAATTAATAATAAAAGAGGCGCTTACAATGGTATGGCCATGTTATCAGGGGAAGCAATTACCTCACACAAGAAATCCTAACAGGAGAAGTATTAAAAGGCAGAAGATGAGGTGCATAGACAACATCAAAGAAGACATAGGAATATCATGGGATTACAAGAAGGAGAATGGCAGTAGATATTTGGAGGCAAAAAAATCGAAGAGGCAATGAACCGGTACTGATCTGAAATGCCACTGCAGGTAGTATTATTTTTATTATTTTATTGGTAAAAATAAAAATCGAAATGTTAGACAAAATAATTTTTTTTTTTCAATTCACTCACTTCAGCAGACATTTCACAAAATGAAGTATTGAAAGGAAAAAGTTCATCATTTGTTTGTAAGGAATACTGGGCGCTTGTGTTGACCCAGTACCTAAATGGCAAGTATTGTGTCACTTCTCGGCCGACAGAGGAGAAGCTAAGCACACGACAGATCACAAGTAGCTTCTTTTCATAACTACAAAATAAAAGGCTCTGAAACCTCATTTTATTTAGAAAGACTTTTAGGTACAGGCGCATACGTGCGGGGGTTATTTCAGGCAAAGACTAGGTCGGTAAAGACATTGCCTGCTAAGGTCCCAGCAGGCGAGTCTCGACCCGGCCATTAGTTTCACTATTCAAAGAGGTATGTTGGCTCAGAACTGAGTACACTGCAGGATGCAGGTTTGCTTGGGAGGGTAATTTTTGGGTAAGTTGGTTTGTTAATAAATTTTTTAATTTTTTTTTTTTTTAAAATATCCTAAACTTCTTCACTATTACTTATGAACTTACCATATGAAATACATAAGACCTGTTTGAGTGCTGGAGTTCGGGATTTTTCAGTCTTACTTCGGCAGTATAAACAAGTTATATTCTATTCTATTATACTTACCACCGCCTCAATAGCTTGATCGATAAGGCGGCGGACTTGTAACCTGGAGGTCGGTGGTTCAAGTCCCGGTTTCAGCGTAGATTTTATAAAGCAGTTTAGTAGTTGTGATATCACGAAAGTGATTAACCAAATATGATAACTATTTGACTGCACAAAATATGATAACCAAAAAAGCTTTACCCACCTATTTCCTTTTCAAATCTACTCTATAAAATTGTAGGTATTTATTCATTTTTAATATTTTCAATTTTACTTTATTCTAATTTTGAAATGTTAGATTAAGATTTGAATTGTTGTTATTAAAACTGTATATACATAAAATTACTTAATATATAAAATAATGTTCAAATCACTGATGACTGACTGATCCATCACTGGTTAAGTCCTAGGAAGCTGAAATTTGGTAGGTAGCTTTGTCTTATAGTCAGATGTGCAATAAGACGGGATTTTTCGAAATTCCCACTAAAACACCTGCCATTGGCGAAAAAGGATTTTTGCTTTCACGGCCATGCCTCGGCCCGCAAAGCGGGCGACAGCCCGCTAGTATATGTATATTACATTACATTATACTTACCAACTTTTAGATTCTTGACTTTGGCGCCGACCTGGCACACGATGCCGCTGGCCTCATGTCCGATGGTCATGGGTCCTTCACTTGAAGTCTCCTATCTGGCCGTGGGTGAAGTAGTGCACATCCGACCCACAGATACCCACGCAGTGCATTTCCAGCAGGACCTCGTGGTCCCCAGGCTCCTCGATGGGCTTTTGTTCCTGCAACAAAACACGAACCTGGATGTAAGAAAACCTCGATATGTAAGAGAAAAAATTCCGATTCCTTCCTTTTTTTCCTATTAGCGCTTGAAAGTCTGGTCATTAACAGTCCGTTCGCGCCGAAATCCTCTGAGTATTATACAGTTGTACAGTTTGATTGTACCTTGAGGTAAATTAATTAGAGAATCGCGATCTCGCACTGAGTCAGACAAAGCTGGAGGAGCAGTCGATTGGCATTGAATACACCGTTCCCCTTTCAGACACCGAATTAGCGACATCCACGAGGTTAACTTGATGGTGACCATTCAAATTCTATTCTCGTGACGCTGGCTTTTCCGGCCCCAATCAGCTGGGTGAGGTCAATGATACAGTTTTGTGATTTTCCTGCAATGGTATAACCACCGCGTGATATGACCATGGCAGTTAAAGCGACGTTAAACCCACTAAAAAATAAAAAAAAAAAAAAAAAAAAAAAGAGCAGGACAGTAGAGGATCTTATTGGCATGAAAGACAAGTGAGAATATGTTTACAGTGAGAATATCACCACAACCGTCAGTATTGGGGGAGTGTACGTTTGAAAAGGAAAATGGGTGCAGCGCGTATGACCAAACCTCATAGGCACAGTACTGACTTTATTTTTTTTTTTACAAGAATTGTGCTTTTTTGTACATCATTTCATTACAATGTTTAGGATAACAATAACATAATAAATATATAAGTACTTAAAATTGATAAAATAAAATAATATGAGTATGCACTATATACTATCACACTAAGGTACCTAGAGAACCAGGCACCTTGTTTTGTGATAATAGAGTTGCTTGGGATGTAATATTACCTATTCTGTTTGGAATGTAAATTTACCTACATAGTGTATACGGTACTAGCGGCTGCACGCGCTTCGCCATGCCATCAGATACACCCACAATCACTCACATCCACCCCCCACACACAAACACCACAAAAAACATGTAGGATTTTTTTAATTTCTTTCATCATTTTTTTGTCTAAATGAAAATCGAAAAAATCATTCTTGTCTAAATCAACTGCTTGATTAACGAATACTCATAATTTGGTACCTAATGATATACGTCGCACTCAGAATCCTATTTTTTATCCCGGTAGCTCAGTGGTCAAGGCGACGGACGCGACGGTTTGGGAATAGATGTCGCGGGTTCAAAACCCAGCTGGGTCAGCCTTTCGTTTTGTCTGATGAAAAATGTTGACCCTATTTGAACAGATGGAGAAAAAAATCAAGTTCATCGAAGGGGTAAAATAAAATTGGGTGGGATTTCTTTTATTTAATTTTTCCAAAAACTATTTTGAAACCACGAAATGGCTGTCTTTTTACTCACCATTCTCAAGTCATTCTGTTGGTACAGAACAGCCGACAGGTTACACTTCTTATCCTCCTTCTCCCCATTTTGACTCATCTTGTGTGCGGTAGTGCGGCGGACGGTTGACCTTTTCTTCACTTAAACTACTTGTATCCCACTCGACAACTTACTAATTTCAAATAATACTGATTGTTATAATTATCACAGAAGCACGAATATTTTGACTTTTTGAAAGAAAAAAATATACTTAGGGAGCAGAGCACATCTTGGCAAGTCGATGTCACCTTTGTATCATAAAAAGGTGTGGTTTTCAAGAGCGCAGGAACTCGACTTCACCGAATCACCGCCAGAATTCTGAAGCTGATTTTATGAAGGGTAAATCAACCTTAAAATGAATCCTGAATATACTTTGAAAAAAAAAAAAAAAATTAAACACTGATCAACACAAAACTTACAACACCGAGGAAATCGCCAAGCTCAAAAACGAAAAAAATAGTATAAAAAATATGTGATAGTAAAACCAATTTATAAAAATTACTTTCGGAATATCAAACTTTCCTGTTCAAAATGTTTTTTTTTTTTTTTCTTGGCTTGAGTCGACTATTAGAGACAACGATAACTTTGAATAAACGGTCAGAATGGACCCGGCTTGAACCAATAGAAGTGATGAAAGATCGATTTGATTGGCTGTTGGATCCCTTTATACCTTCCGTTGAGGCGCACTACTATGGAAATGAGACTCTGTCTGAGCACCTACTCTGATAACACAGTGTCAAAGTTTCTTAGAATAAACATATATTATTATAAATATAACCTGCTAAACTGTGCTCCTCTAGATTACAATTTTTTCACGGAACAAAAAACTTGACCAAGAAAGGATTTTTTTTGACATCAGTTTTACTATGTTGTTGTTACTTATACCTTATTTTAAACTTACTTGGTGTTCTTGTCGCCCAAGACAAACAAGTAAGTTGCTCGGGAAACATTTTATGGAAAATCTTAATATATAAATGTCAAAGACGCTCACTGACCACTGACCACTGACTGATCATCGCTCTACACCCAAACCGTAAGTCCTAGGAAGCTGAAATTTGTAGGTAGCTTTGTCTATCGTCTTGATGTGCAATAAGACGGGATTTTTCGAACTCCCACTACAACACCTGCCATTGGCGAAAAAGGATTTTTTGCTTTCACGGCCAGCCTCGGCCCGCCAAAGCGGCGACAGCCCGCTAGTGTAATATGTACTAGAAATGTTTAAAATACTGTATTTTTTTTCTTCTTTTTTAAAGATGAGTGATGTTAAAAAAGGCTGAGAGTTTCACAGCCTTTTTTATTTCGTAGCCATGAAACAGGAGCTACTTTAGACTCTTGTGGTCTGTATTCTAGTCTGCCCATACCCGTAGTATACCTCTGATGGGCGAGAAGTGACACAGTACTTTCACATTTAGGTGTTGGCTCAAAACGAGCGCACCGGAAGGTATCCCTTACAAACAACTGTAACCAAATTTTGAATACAAATTTTGGCGGTGGGAGTTTTGAACCCGGACCCTCTGCATGCCAAGCGCAGCGCTTAAACCACTGAGCTATTCGTGCGTTCTCAAAAAAAGTCGAAAAATATATAATAACTTACAAAAATTACATAAAAAATATATCGTGTGCACCATTCACGAGATATAATCTTTTAAGTCTAAAGTTTAATGAGTTCTGAACAGAGATTATCTGTCCCGGTAGCTCAGTGGTAAAGGCGGTACTCTGTGAATCCAAAGATTCCAGAGGTCCGTGGGTTCGAAACCCACCGGCACATGACATGTTATATCCTCCCATTTGGGATTTTTACCACATAAAACGAATATGTCTTGGGCTTACTGCTGGAATAATGGACTTTAGTAGTCCTAATCGGGCAAGTATAAATAAGGCGATATTATTAATTATCTGCCCGACTATACGGACTAATAAGGGCCCATTATTTCATATGCAATCTTAAAACCTTCATATGCAATCTTATCACAATGTAACAAAATCAGCAAGTCTCTACAACTTTTTCCAAAGAACTTGACTTATCAGCCTCTTACTCACTTTTGAGAAAAATATTAACTTAGAATTAGTTAGTATAGGTAAATAATATTATTAAGTAGATAGTGCTATTTTTTTAAGTAATTAATTTTATGTTTTGGTAAATTGTGTATAATGTATGTTTAACAACCAATAAATATATTGAATTAAATTGAATTGTAAATGAGATGTCGGTTTCAGGGCAAAAATAAAGAGGTAACCTACCGAAAAATGGGGGTTTTTTAGAGGACAGAAAAATCTTTCAGAGGCTTCCGATCAGTGGCGGCTCCTGACTTCAAGACTAGGTGAAGACAAATTATACCCAGAAGTATTGAAAAAATAAAATTATTAATTTTATCAGATCTTAGTTCTTATGGTCTCATAAACACAGCCCATTGTAAGTTATGGCTGTTTCCCTGCAGGCATGATTTTCTCTCATACCAGTTTTGCATCATAATAAGTTTTTATAGGTACTTTTTTTGGAGAACACTTGGTACTTAATAAATTAAACAAGGCCAGCAGAACAATTTATCAACACTTGAGCTGGTACACAGCCATTCATTTTTCATAAACCTTCAGGCTTGAACTGTATGGTGTGGGGCAGGCATTTGCTTTACTTTTTAGTGGTGGTTATAGTAATTGGAGAAATGGACATCCAGTAATCAATAATATTTTCTATCCTCATTACTTCTTAATCTGAATGGGGTTACTTTCAATGTTTGAACTCCATGATTTTGTGGGAATCTCATTGTTTTCTTTGAAATATTGTTATTAATTATTCATCTTAATAAAAAATATTTATTCATCTTATAAAAAATATTAACTAAAAGTTGGTAAAAAGGAATTAAAATAAAAATATTAGGATTATACCTCAGTATATAGGTAGGTACAACATTTTTAAAGAGGGGTTAGAACTGGGGAAGGAAAGAAAGTTAGTTGAAGACTAAAAATTTACAATCCAAAACTGGAAGAAAATCCCCACCAGATTACAAAATAAAATCTAAGAAAACATACTTACTACAAATATAAAATCAGCTTAAATTTGTGTTACCATTGATGTTTTAAATGACTATTTATGAAAAACACAGATATTGCCTTATAATTTTAAAGTACTTCACTGGAAGCTGTGTGCTTAGCTACCTGCAACCTGCATAATTTCAATGTTATTTCTGACACTGAAAGAAGTACATAGCTACTTCATATTCAACTTATTATGAAAAGCACAGTCAGATCAGGTAGGAATAATGTTTCAATCCTGTATCAAATACTGGGAAATAACTTTATTAACTAGTTTAACACCAATTAAAAGTCACTTGATTACCGTGAAAAGATTTGAAAATAATCTAATAAAATTTAAAAAAGTGCACTACAAGTTTTGTTTACATTCAAAGATAAGAGATACAATGTGCCAAGTTAATTTCATAGCTAAATTTCTACAAACTTCAAGAGCTATATTTTTAATGCCCCATTTCTTTACTTTTCCAAAAAACACGAAACACCTACCCTCAAAATCGCGTTTCGCTCGAAATACCTTACTTTTTGCAAATTCAGGGATTGGCAAGAATATAAAACAAAATTGTGGCGGTAATTTAAAAAAAAACCTACATTATGTGGAAATTGAGGCGTATTTGGTGTTTGATCATTTGTCAAATAATTAAATATAATAATCTTTACTCTGTAAGAAATAAACAACGAATTTGGATTATTCAACAGGGTTCAACAAACAACCATAAACATTATTTACGAAATATTCTCTAGAATAATTCATTTTTAATTCTCAATTAAACTATCCCTTTTTTTCTTTTACCTTACTACAGTCATTGCTTCCCAGCTTCATTTTTTTTATATTTCTTCATCTGTTAACTTGCCGATGAGGGCGATGAGGTAAAGTGAAGTCGCTGAGATTAATGTTTTGGAGATTCGCGCATGACACTGGTCTATTTTTTGTGCATAAATTTAAAATCGTCGAAATCGAATTTTGTTTTCAACGAAATTCGGATCGCCCTAAAAAGATTATTGCTTTAAACCTGGCGGGACGCAGTCATATATATTATATTACGAATGTCAAGGAACCAAGGTCTGTCGTAATCTAGCTTGTGATCAACTGTATACTATGGACATGAAAGGAGCCTAGACATTGGATTTGGGCGTCCATATAATCCTCTCACCACCGTGATTAGGTATCAATACCTATCTCACGGACACGGAATTATTATTATATAATTGTATTACTATTTTTTTTTTGTAATTATTACTAAGTTACGCGCGCCCTAAAACTTTTTATATTCTTTTTGCAAATAATATTGAATGTTATAGATGGCGGCATGCAGTCATTTTCCGACATTGAAGGAACTAAGATTACGACAGACGATTACAACAGACCTTTTGGTTCCCTTCAATTTGTCGGATATGACTGCGTGCCGTTAGGTTATAATCAAAGTTATTTTGCCTTAAATTACAGGCAATTGTATTGCAACAATAATAAAAAAAGTTTTAGTGCGCGTGTAAGTTTATAAAAATTACAAAATTGATTTAAAAATTTATATCATAAAAATAGAACGCAAATGACTTCTGCTAGTGGTGGGATTTATATTTACTCTGCGAGAAAAAAAACATCTTAGTAAAAAAATCTTGTGACTGAGGTATGTATTATTAGTACCTCTTTGGTAACTTCAGCAATAAGATTAAAATATTTTGTCGTACCCTGTAGAAACTTCGAAAAATTTCAAGACGTTGGTAGCTTCGGTACATTAGCTTTTCTTGTTTTTATGCTTTCTGTTTATGTTCTTGAATTTTTAAATTTTGGCGCTTTTACTTTTTTGCTACCTTTGGCGTATTTCACAAAAAATACGCCAACTCCGTTTCGCGAGAGCAAAAACTCTACTGGCGCAATCTTGAAGAATCCTTTGGAACTAACATTTTTCGAAAAAACACGGTGTTTTTTTTGGGAAGTAAAGAACCCGACCTAAATTTAAAGAAATCCCCAAATCATGTAAGACGTATTTATTTATTTAAAAAAATAATACTACACCGCCTGAACAGAATTTCTTTTGAGAATTTTTATTTCAAAACGTCTAATTTCATGATTTTTTTTTTAAAGTGGTTTCATAGTAGGAAACCTTAAACAGGGACCAATATTGTCCCTATTTAAAAAACTTCTTGGAACAACTAGATAAAAGATTATCTTATTTGGCTCAATCTCGGTACCTACATTAAATAATTATTTCCGAGATTTGACTTCATCGAGATGTCCTTTTTTAACACTAAGTTGACAAGATACATATTAAGTAGTTAAAATTTATTGGTATCAGCTATCGTTTAGGAACTATGTATAAAACTAGAACCCAAAAAATGAGAAATAATATCCAAAATTCCTGACACAAAATCCTGCTTTCCTAACGCCTACGTTATTACTATTATTTTTTTTTTTTTTAATATTACAAGATTGTGCTAGATATGGGAGGCTAAATCATTGACTGGTTTCCTAGGTCTGGCATAATGCTACTGGCAACAATGTTAATATCAAAAACACGTGACATCGCGCATGGTATGTGGCTTCGTGACATTTCGTATGAGGTCGTGTAGATAATGTAAACTGAATACAACTGAAGACTGTCCTCAGTACATATTACATAGATAATTCTTGCCTAATTTCATGATACCTACTTGGAAATACTCAACTCTGATTGGTTGATTCAAGGACAACTGAAGACAATTGGGAATTGTCTTCACATTTGGTGTTTCCTTGGAAAGTAACATGAAATGTAAGCAGCATTGATCTATTTTACACAAAGCTTACTCTTTTTTTTTTTTTTTTTTTTCTTCTTGATTTGGATCAATTGTGCCATGTTCAATGATTATGAGTAGTGTTTTTCACTGTTCAAAATTAGGTGAAAATGTCTTCAGTGTCTTCACCCGACGAGCCGCCACTGCTTCCGATTTGAATCAACGCATGTGAGCAATTTTCAAATTTTTCCTGCCCCAAAAAAAAATGAGCATCAAAATCCCAAACAGTTGGATAACTTGTCATGTCCCCTGAACTACCTGGACAGACACATGAGTCTTCAGTAAGTGATGTATTCCAAATATTCTACGGTGAATTATCAGTATAATATATTATATTGTTTTTACAAATGAAAATATTCAATGAGGTCAATGTACCTTCCTGATTCAGCATAATTTAAGTGGCATTGAAAAATGTTCTTCACAAAAATAATATGTACTCATATTTATCACATTGAGAAGTGTCAATCGAACAGTTTTTGCTGATAATAAATACAATAATCAGGCAAATCTGAATTGACAGTTATTAAAAATCACAGAAATGCTAATGACTAATAATGCTATCAAATTCTAATTATACCTGTTTCATACCTCCAAGGTAGGTACCGAAAAACGTAGCTATATTTTGGAAAGTATATTATAATAGTTTGGTTATAAAAATAAAACAAATGCTATATTATTATTATTATTATTTATTTGAAGATCGAGGATCGAGCCCTGACGGGACATGACATTAAAATTGAGACTTTACTATTCGAGTTCAGCACAAATCAATTAAATTTCTTTTTTGACTTCATACTTATCGGGTACCACTGGGTTCCGGGTACCCTATACATTATTTACCCTATACCGTATGTTTTTATTAACTTGGTATAAGTTTTCGGGTTTACCTAGGTACATTCCTTGGAAAGAGTTTTTACTATCACAGTTAAACGAAGGCTCGTCCAAAGTATTTTTAAAAATCAATAAAATAAAGATGAACCCATTATCTGAGAGCTACATGTACCTACAGGTAATAGGTCACTGGATAACCTCTCATAAATTTTATATTTAACATTCTCATTTTCGTACAATACCTTACCTATATTGCATTCAAAGTTTAATTTTCCTAGTCTACTAGCGGGCTGTCGCCCGCTTTGCGGGCCGAGGCATGGCCGTGAAAGCAAAAAATCCTTTTTCGCCAATGGCAGGTGTTGTAGTGGGAATTATTGCACATCTAGACTATAAGACAAAACTACCTACCAAATTTCAGCTTCCTAGGACTTACGGTTTTGGGCTGTAGAGCGATGATCAGTCAGTCAGTGGTCAGTCAGTGACTTTGACATTTATATATTAAGATTAAAATTGAATGCACGGGTTTCTAGGAAAGTTCTAATGTTGTTGTTTGGTTTGGGTATGAACCACGTGACTTGTGATTTCACGTGCTTATTTTATTTATTTCGTCACGTGAAACAATCCATTTAGTGCGCCTAGCCGAATAGATATGTAATTTATGTATGTAATTATGTAAGACTCTGAGAGTTAGGTGGTAGAAAATGCTTTGAGCATTAACCTCGCCTGGTGGTTGCCTTCCACTACAGAGTGTCATTATTATGAAACAATACCATTCGATCCTACACGAGCATAACGTTAATATTAAATTTGATTGTAGGTACACTTGACGCGCGTCATCCTTACTGACGCACTGAGTTAATATTTATTTTTATAAGCAAGGACTCTAAATAAACAACAAAAATAATAATTATGGACACAATACTTCCTCTAGGAATTTCTTTAGTGTCACAATTGTGTCACAATCAAGAGGAAGTGTTGCCAAGGGTATGGGTACAACAATAGTATTATAGAAGTATTGTGTACCTTTACACTTGGCATATTTTTTTCGACTCTCTATAAATACTATATTCTGAGATCTTTTAATAAATCACTTGTACCTCCAAAAATTACTCACCGATTCTCTTAACACTTTGACTGCCAAGACCTTTTTGCTTGTGTTTACCCAGACGCCAAGCTGTCTCGCATATGTGCGAGACAGCTTGGCGTCTGGAAGAATAAATAAAAATTTATTTTTCAAGATAATTTTCTCAAATTAAAAACCAAAATTCTCCTCAGGCGCCACGCTTTCAGAATACCATTTAAAATACACAGTAGGAGGGTTGCAAATTCACGAGACACACATTTTAAGTTAGAGCTAGATGTCTCGCGTATGTGCGACCCACGCAATAAAAGTATCCAACGGTGTCTCGCATAAGTATATATGCGACCCATGGCAGTCAAAGTGTTAAAATATATTTATGGTAGAACAGCGTTTTTTTCTAGATTTTACAAAAAAATCTGTATCGGCAAGATGACGACTCTTATTTATGCACAATATTTCTGTCCAAATTTTCACATTTCCTTAAATATCATACCACTATTTTTTCAATGAAAATTTCAAATACACTTCGTCAATCGCTGAACGCTTAATTCCTATACATACAAAGAAGGTCATTATTGGCAAAAACCGCTGATTTGAAGTTAATGTACCTATTTAAAATGAGACCATCTAAAATACGTCTTCTATAGCTGCACATATTTTTCCTTGATTTGTGCGTTGCAAGGAATGCTGATAACAGACAGACCGGACACAAAAGAAAAGTTCCTCTGGAGATTACCACATGTCGAGATAAACGATTTTTTTTTTTTTTTTTTTTCATTACAAAAAACAAACACAGTATTTCCCATATCTAATATTAGGTAGATTTTCTCGGAAGTAAATAATATTATGAAAAAATCATTTGATGAGAAAACAAATCATCATCATCACCATCTGAACGAGGAAAGGGAATTTTCTAGTAGCCTCTAGCATCTAGCACTGATGCAGGCAGAAATCTCCAGAGGTTTGTGCGGTCAAGTGATAAAAAATATGAGGAACATAGCGATTTATAATGTACCTACCTATTGTAGAATATTTAGATGTACCATTAGGTAAGTGTGTATAAAATTTATTATGTATAATGTACCTAAGTATACAGGGTGATTCAGAAAAACACCGACAAACTTTGAGGGCTAATAGATCAGATCAAGATCTATCATTTTTAGTCCCATGACCCCATACCTATTCACCACGGTTACGGAGAAAAGGCGGCTTTTGTGTTTTTTTGAAATTGGTCGAGTTAGTCCTAAAAAATGATTTTTGTATTTTTTTGTGTTCAATTTAGAAATACAATTTTTTTTTTTCATTGTAAAGATAAGAAAAATGTCCTATTTAAAAGTGTACCTACACAGCTTTTAATTTCAACTTGAACCTGTAATATCATTCAAAACAGTTGGGAAAATGTTTTCGCGCGTCATTTTCGAAAACTTTCAAACGTGATTTGTGCCGAAAAAAACATGGAAAGTTCGAATCATCCGTGACATTGGAAAAAACATGCCTCTTTTGTGATCTTTCACATGCAATCATCAGATTTCAGATACGTCAGTTTTTTACGGAGATATTAGCACTTTTATGACGAAAATCGTGATTTCTTCTTTGGATTAAATTTTTCATACTAATTTACAATAATTGATGCGGAGTAGCAAAAAAGATTGATATTTTACACAAATTTTGGCCAGCTACATTTTACTTTATTAACACGTAAAATGATCGAAAACCATTGGAAAAATTTTCAGTTCTGAAAAAAAAAAAAAAAAATTTTTTCGGCCAGCCCAAAAAAAAAAACTTAAAATTCACTGAAATTTTTTTTTTCAGTGAATGTTTGGGCTGGCCTAGTTGAGCAATTATGTCATCGGTCCCTATCTTCTCCCCGCAAGATTAACAGGTGAAGCCTACGCTACATTCATTGAAGATGTCCTGCCTGAACTACTAGAAGACGTTTCCATATTGACATAAGGCAGAACATGTTATTCATGCATGATGGTGCACCGCCGCACTTTTTCGCGAGTCGCTAGAGAGTATTTGAATGCTAATTTTCCTGGCAGGTGGATTGGGCGGCTGGGTCCAATCGCAGGGCCCCCCCGCGATCACCTGACATGACCCTTTGGACTTCTTTGTGTGGGGTCATGTCAAGTCTCTTGTTTATGAAACACCTGTTAATAACGTAGAAGAACTAGTTGCCAGGATAATTCTAGCGTTTGATGATATCCGCGAACACCCAGCCATGTTCCCCAAAATTCGAAGGTCCACAGTCAAGAGGTACAACTTGTGTGTCAATCACGGTGGAAGGCATTTTGAGAACTACCTGTGAAAAGTACATCATTCAGGTAAGGAAAACTAAAAAAATCTTTCTTACATACTCGCGCGAAATCAGGGTCCGAAATTAATGCACGATTTTCGTCATAAAAGTGCTAATATCTCCGTAAAAAACTGACGTATCTGAAATCTGTGATTGCATGTGAAAGATCACAAAAGAGGCATGTTTTTCCAATGTCACGGAGATTCGAACTTTCCATGTTTTTTCGGCACAAATCACGTTTGAAAGTTTTCGAAAATGACGCGCGAAAACATTTTCCCAACTGTTTTGAATGATATTACAGGTTCAAGTTGAAATTAAAAGCTGTGTAGGTACATTTTTAAATAGGACATTTTCTTATCTTTACAATGAAAAAAAAAATTGTATTTCTAAATTGAACACAAAAAAAATACAAAAATCATTTTTTAGGACTAACTCGACCAATTTCAAAAAAAACACAAAAGCCGCCTTTTCTCCGTAACCGTGGCGAAATAGGTATGGGGTCATGGGAGTAAAAATGATAGATCTTGATCTGATCTAATTAGCCCTCAAATGTTTGTCGGTGTTTTTCTGAATCACCCTGTATAAAAACACAATATACTATCAGGTCTTAATAATAATAATAATAAACGTTGAATATATTTAATAACAATAACTGACATCTCATGATGTTTGCCTTTAGACACAGTAGTATGGTGATTTTGGACATTAATAATGGTGGATGAATTTCTTTTTTACATATTTTTACTTTCCTTATCCTATAATAAGGAAAGTATTGTATTCGTCGAAAATTTGACCTACCCAGTTTTTCACAATTTCTGGACGAATCATAGCCTCAGGATACCAAAAAAAGTTGTTTCTAGCCCATTGGTCCGTGCGTCTGTCTGTCTGTCTGTCTGTCTGTCTGTCCGTCTGTCTGTCTGTCTGTCTGTGAACAGGATATCTCAAGAACGGTAAGAGCTAGAGACTTGAAATTTGGTATGCAAATCAATTTTATACACCAGACGAACCACGAAACTTTTGGTTGAAATCGGCCGCAAAATGCGGCCGCAGGGCCGCAAATATTGGCCGCAAGCGCCGCTTCTATGAATTGGTTAATGATACAAAAAAAGTTTACAGAACAACATTTTCTTAGATTAAAAAAAATAATAGGGGTCTCTTCTTATCATTTTTTTGATATTCTTGAACTTTTTGGACCTCGGCCTCAATTTACTGGTATTTTGGGGGGACCCCTCAGACTAACTTTTTTTTATTCATCCTAGATGGGGATTGTGACATATCAAATCCAATGATTTTGAGGTGCTGATTACGAATTTGGCTTTGATTTTTAGCTGACTGTTACCTTTGAGTCACCAGTGGCTTTTGGTCCTGTTCCCATTCCTAATATGATAAGGAAAGTCGTGTGATGTTTACACCAGATTTTTTTTTTTTTTTTTTCTTTTTTTTGATGTTTTGTTCAGGTGTTAACACACTTCACTGCCTTGCAGGTTGATTATTTTTTGTGCGTGGAGAATTTGTTGATAACTCTGTCGAGTGTCGGGTTATATCACAGGAACAGGATGTTGAATTGGGAGTGGTAATACAATTTCAGAACTTGTAAACTTGTTTCCAGAAATGATGAACTGTTTAAAAAATATGTTTTTTTTTTCTGACGTAATTTTCATTTCATAATAATTACACACTTGAAATTTCAATGTTCATTATTAAATTTCCATCATTCCAGCTTAGTTTTGAGACCAATTTTAGTCCTCTAGCAGTCTAGCCTGTTACTTTATAGTTTTTTATCCATGTCGGTGTCCGGTAGATACCCACTAGCAAAATAATTATATAATATTATATTTAATACTATACATTTATCTTTTTTAAATCATAAGCAAGTTAAATTACTTTGAAATGTATTTCTAGGATGATATAGGTTCGAGATAATTCTAAAATCTTCATCAGGTGAAACCTAATCCATCCGGATTCAAATTCTAATTCTCGTGACGCTGGCTTTTCCCGGCCCCCTCAGGCTGGGTGAGGTCAATGTGAGTAGCAGGTTTGTGAGTTTCCTGCAAATGGAGGGTAAAACCCCCGTCGTGATATGACCATGGCAGTTGAAAGCGACGTTAAACCCCACTTAAAAAAAAAAAAAAAATCCATCCGGTTTCTGTGACATTCAAATGAGTGGACAATGGTCCAGAGTATCCAGCTTGATTATTATTTTTAGACTAAAAACAGGGTTACAAAAACTGGAGTAACTATAGCAGTGTAACGTACCATAATTGGAAACAGTCTTTTTACAGTTTGGAATTTTAAACATTGAGGCTTTATAGCTGTTGCATTTGTGTCCTGGTTCTGTCTATAAAACTTGGCTTGACGAACTACCATCTCTCATGATGATGGACACATCATGAATATGATAATCTAATTTATGCAGGTACCTAAATCATTTAATCTTAATATGGATTATCTGCCCAATTATATTCAAACTAATGAATGTCCGCTTATCAAACAAAACGTTTATCATTGAAACTATTGCGTGAATGTATATGTATTTTAAATTTCATGTATACGTATACCAGGTATACCTATCATACACTGTCCCGTTAGAAAGGCCAAGTTACAATAAAAATAAATATCACGACGGGGAGTTTGACTTTTTCTCTCCATTCGGTGGAATTTCACAAACCACAGCTACTCAAATTAACCTCACCCAGCCTCAGTGGGGCCGCGAACAGCGCGACGCGACGGTTTGAATTTGAAAACTGTATGTAAGAAAGATTTTTTGAATTTTAATTCAGTGTCATTTTCGATTCTGGCTATCTATTTCCAATAATATGTAGTCATTAAGAAGAAGGGACCCATTGAATGGTATTCCGGCAAATGTTCATGTCCGTGAAAGTAGCAAGGAATTAAGGCTAAAATTATGAAGTTGTAGATAATGAATGCTGAAGAAAAAAGAAAGAAAATAAGAATAACAAAGAAGAGAAAAAAAAGTCTAGCTCTTACAGGTGAATAAAGGGCGGGACGTAAAATTGGATTCCATATTTTTTTGGGGGGGAGTTCATATACTGGTTTTTGTTGAGAAGGAAATTGTTTGGAATCTCATTTTTGCGGGAACGACTTGGCAGCCATTTTTCTATGTCACGAAGTAATATTTTTGGGGATGTATTATTTGTAGAGTCGAGATTAGGTATAAAAACTCGTGCAACTGCCTCCAACCAGATCAAAATGTTATCAGAATCGCTCTTGAAACACTACCCAGCTTCGATAAATCGAATTCTTTGTCCCAGAGCTCTCGCCAAGGGCAGAAGAATCAAAGGGGGAGGGAGACTTAATGGATTTATCAAATCACGTGAGAATGAAGTCACGCGTACGCCTCTCGTTAACCCATTGAGAACAAAGGGCTCAAAAATTATCAATAGTTCTAAATAAATTTACTGTTAAATAACTACCTTCTTTATGAAATTTAGTAGGTATTACATTTTCACTAAAAGTTTTTCCAAGTAGCTTATTTGCCAACAACAAGAAAATCAAGTAAATTTCAATGGAGGATCAGAGGGATTGAGTGTGAAGATGGTGCAGGAATGGGACGAGTAGAGGAATGATGTATTACTGTGTAACTTTTGTATATTTTTTATAGTAAATCTATTTGAAGTTAAAAGAAAGTAAATTTGAAACTTGAGAAATACACATGGATGTTGTTGGAGAGATTGTATGGTCACCCAGATCCCACATGTCTATTTGTCTAATATAAGATTCTATGTACAATATTGTACAATGTACATGTCCTGCTGGAATTTCAGGACGGAAGTTTAACCGTCCATTCACTGGGAATCCCATTACTATTTTAATTATTTTTAATAATTATTATTTTTTTAACATAGATATATATTTATATTATTTTTCCCCTTTGTAAATTTTCATGTAATTGATGAGTTTGAAATTAATTGTAAAAAAATCTCCCTTTTAACCGTCGCACAACGAACTCTGATTGGTTCATTTGAACGCAATAAGCAATAAGAATGCGTGTGTGTGACGGTTTGAAAGGGAGATTTGGGGATTTCGAGTGTCTCTGGAACGGCGCACAGGTTCACAGATTAAACTCATCCAGTTTGGGTTAGGTTAGAAGTCCCCGATCTCGCCTATTAATTACATGGGTGATAGTTATTATTATTATTATTTTAATAGATCTACGCAAACAGGAATTCCAAATCACGATCTTACATCATAATAAACTCAGTACTCACGTACCTGGCTAAAGAAATGACAAAACTGGGGAAACATAAAATTATAATCATAAACTCTAAATTTCTCAACTAATTGATGGCTTGAAATAAAAAGGCACTAACTTATGAAATGTTAAAAACTTAGTTCGGTGTATAACACATTGCATAATCAAAACATAACAGGCGCACATAAGATTCCTACACACCTTTGAAAACAAACGTAGTTACGTAGGTACCTACTTACCTATGTAATACTATGTAGGTAGAGGTAAATTATAATGACTAATATGTTGAGACTCAACTAACATACCTGCGGTCTGGATTCGCCATTTCCCAAGGAATAACTGAAGTTATCATGGAAAATACATGCATAACAGACTAGATTAACTAGGGCTCAAGCCCATAGTTCTGCTGGCACTGGTCGGGATACCAGTGCCAGCTCTTAGTAAGGTATTGAGAATCATTTTTTTTCTCTTCTTGTGAGAGGAGGCAAAATCTTCTAAGGTTCAAGACGAAGTGTGGGGTTCCAGCGCTGGAAACAGTGTGTCTTACACGCTAAAACCCTCCTCTCCATCACCACAAACATACCCGGAATGGTATATTTACATTACTTCAGGTAAATTACATTGAGAATCATGAGAATGAAAACTGATTACCAGTGAGGTGGGTAAAATCCCGCCTATGATAATAGAAGGTCAAAGCGGAGGTTATACCCTAAAGTTGAATAATGGTTTTGAATACACTTGTACAAAATAATCTTTAGAGAGGGAAAAATAAACTTACCAATCTGAGGTCGTATGGAGCGTACAGCACTGCAGCCAAGTTGTCTTTCTTCACATTTTTTCGGAGATTCTTGCATGTTGGAGTTCAATTATTTTCCAAAGAGATGACCTTTCGAATATTAGAAATTTTTGGAACTAGAATCAGTATTTCAAAATATCAGCTCGATAAGATAGAATTTGATATTATTTTATGAGTGAATATCTTTGGAATGTTTGTGTCAACAAATAGGTATAATAATGCGGGTTTTGTATTAAACAGATAGGATGTTTAGAAAATATCACACAATCAGGACTTTTTCATTTATTCAAGTTATCGAAAATAAGAGTTATCAAATTAATACTGAAAGAATTCACTAGAAATAAATTTTGTAACTGTTTGTAAAAGACTGAACACGAGAGTCATCGTTTTGTTCTATATAAGGACCGTTCACTTGACAGTTTTTGACGTTGTTTTTTACGCGATTTTTTTTCGCAATCTACAGATTAGTACGAACTAAGATTATAGTAAACAATAACACTTCATTAAGAAGTATTAACACCTAATTCCTTTAATGAATGGGATTTTCAATCTTCGGAGCCTAAAAAAGCGCTGATGCCACCTTGGCGCATTCTGGGGCTGCTGTCTTGGCTACATTTTTGGAGATTAAAAACATGTTTGATCAAGTTTTATCTACAATAGAGAACATAGAATATGAGTATATCATAGAAATTGAAATTAATAAAATAAAAATTGATCAAAGACGGTGCTAATGCCAACGGCAGTCTCTTAAATCATCTTTATTACCCCTTGAAAGAACTATAGGAAGGTACTGGAATTTTCCTGTGTTGTCACAAGAAACATGGGATGTGTGTGCATTTGTGTTTAGAGAAAAGGGTAACAATCTTGTTCCAGAGTAAATTACCTGTTGAACTTGAGCATAGAAAAACGTTTTCATAATTTTGTCTCAGCTGCTTCGGAGCGTAGCTTGAGCTTTTTTGTTGCTCTTTATCGCCACCATAGATTAAGCTAAGGTACTGAGGTCGGTTCAATATAACTACTGACTAGGCGGCCACTTGGTACCTACAAAATTGATATAGACGATTTTCGGGACTCCATGAGGCCCCTTCCGCTTACATTATTAATAACATGGTTGGATTATTTTACGTGGTACTGGTGCTACCCTAGAGTCTAGGGATCCGTTGCGTTTGCGCACTTAGGAATGGGCTATCCCAAAGGTGGAAGAACACTTTGAATTTATTGGGTTTCTAAAATACAACGGTTGAGGTATGTTTACATAAGTGACGTCTTATATCATGCACGCCTTCGTTCCAGAAAGCTCCCTTAAGGCCGGTTCCTAATTTCAAGTTATCTTCAGGTGATTCAGAACTTTCGGGACGCACTGTGGGTTACTATAGTGCGTACAAGCGTAGGTTCTCGAACTATCTACTGTTTTGTTTCCTAGTGATGAAAAACAAAATACCAGCTTGTCATTGTAAGCATGTTGTGAGCATGTATGATAAGTTTATTTAAATATGAATCAGTTCGTTATTTCAGCGGTGTGAATGGTTCAGATTGATCGTTATTGGGCGGATTCATAGCGTGTCTCGACACAACCTACCCTGATATTGATTATTGATCGAGTATTCTTTGGTCCCAAGCCAAACCACTAACGTATTACCCTAGGGCGGATTTGGCAGATGTCAAAGGCCCGCGCTTGTGCAAACGTGCAGCTTATACTAGGTATTAATGTGGAATTAATAGACGCTTTTGTAATACCTACCTCTCTGGAGCTAAGTCTAGATTTTGGGTATTGTCGTAGATGGGCAAAAACTAATTCAAACAGAAAGCACAGGGATAGATTTCCACATGAGATAAATTTCTATCTATTATATCTAATAACATTTTTTTGTCGGATTGTCTTGTGGCATATACTATTTTCTTAAATCTAGTTACAAATTGTTAAAACCAAAGCTACTAGTATTATTAGATGTTCCAAAAAAATATATAAAGTACCTAGGAAATGTTTGTTCTAGGAATTGATACAGAGAAAAGAGATGACTAATATTAGTTTTAAATTTATAAAAGATGAAGGTATGCCTTATACGAATAATTAGTTGTATCACTGTGCATGATTGCCCTATTATAAACTATTTTATTAATTTATTGATACCCTATTATACTCCTATTATACCTGTAAGTATAGTTAGGATTTAATTGGAGTACCACTTTGGTGGCTTTGGGTGGACTCTTTCAAACGTGTCTTCTGAGTGATCAGTCATAGGCTTTCTCAGACAACATCTTACCAGAGGCACTGGTCTACTTCTTCTTTTTTTCTCGCTGTCCTATATGTTCTATTTCCTGTTTAAAATTTCTTCATATAGCAAGACTATGATTTTGTAAATACAAGTCAGTCCAGTTCACCTTTCAAGAGTCAGGAATTGCCGTGACAATGCTCCCGCTAAAAAATATCACTTTAAATAAACATAACGGACCTGTTGACCACTAGAGCATCTTGACACCCAAACTAATGGTATCAAAAAAGACATGAAAATTTAATTATTTCAATGTTTTTGCTTTTAAAATATTTTTTGTACACTCTGTATTATTTAATCCCTCAATAATTTGATACATGAGGACGGTAGTCGCAACAAAAATTTCTTAACCCATGTGCACTTATTATTCAACTGATTTTCTATTATCTTTGTAAGTAAGTATCTACCTATTATCCGTGTTTTATTGATTAATTACAATTGCATAATCGCTTAATCTAGGTATAGGTATGTATATATAACTGTCTACTCGTAATCGTGAGATAATTATAGGTAAATATGTATCTCTAAAAGGTAAACAATATTGTTAACAAAGAAAAAAATAGTCTTTGTTAGATAGTACAACGACAAAATCGATTTTTATCAGGAGTTGTTTAGTGTGCAATTTATTTTTCAATGCTCAATATTTCAAATAGTACACAAGTAGCTGTGAGGAATTCTACTTACAATCTCTTAAACTAGATTATAAGGGTAGGTATGTATGTATTTTAAGGTCAGAAGAAATACAGAACAATATTATTAGACCTTGGAGGTGATAAAAAATTAATGCTTCTACCTAACTGACACTCAGAAGACGCACAAGGCCCCTCATAGATCGATAAATGAGGATTGCCCCCTTCATGGAACTCTTAACGCGTGTCTAGCTTTCGGCTGTCCGTAGTGGAGAGGGGGAGGGGGGGGGGTTGGTTGGAAGGGCGGGGGGGAGAGAGGAAGTGGGTTGGGTAATAATTGGGTATCTCCAGGTCAAAACAATTTTCGTCCGATGTATTACCCTACAGGTCAGAACAGGCGCTCTCTAAAAATAAAATAAAAAACTTTTATGGTAAGTCACAGTTACTCAAACTCACACTGCTAAAATTTACCGTCATTCATCATATCATCATAGGGTGGCGTCATCGTGAACGATGGCAGCCAGTCAGTGGAAGAATGACTCAGCACTTCTACACTTTCAGCCTTGTCTTTACAAGCAGGCTCAAAATTGACAAGGGCCCCAAAAACCAAGCCACTGCTGTTCTACTCCTTGTATATAGTCCCCCAGCCAGACTGCTGGTCTACTCCCTGTTTACAGTCCCCAGCCAGACTGCTGGTCTACTTCCTGTTTATAGTACCCCAGCCAGACATTTACCGTCATTAGGACTCAAAAAAGCTTATTGGTTGGCTACTGAGCTTCTGAGGTAGGCCTCTTAGCACAAGCAGATATAATGGTAAAACATATTTTCAAATAATTTTTTTTAATTATGAAAAAAAAAATCAGCATAAAAAACCAATTAAAATGATAAATACTGAGCTTGAGAGGTCAAGAAAGGTTGTCTCATTTGCAGTTAGAATATTTGATTTTTGATGCCTTTGAAAGTACCAACGTCCGAACACCTACAGTTCTACTACAACATTGTCATTACAACATAGATGTTTGGGAAATGGAGAACAATTAATACGGGGTCATTATTTAAAATTAATTTCATTTAAAAACAAAAAATAGACCAATTGTTTACATCACCAACCGAGCACTTCTACATGAAATAATAGTTGATTCCCGACTTAACCGCAGCCTTGAATTTTAAAATAACCCCGCAAATTCCAAATATTTTCAGAGTCTTTCGGTGTCAAATTACGTGTGTAGTCATAGAAATAAACAAAACCTTTTTGGTACACTAAATTACTTTATTTCTGAAGATGCAAATAAAACGATTCTAATTTCTGAAGGAAAAAAAAAAAAGTGGAAAAGGGTTTTTTATGAATCATCATAAAGTTTATATTTGTGTTAATCATTTTCGTGATATCAAAATATATCAAAACTGGGTTTTTTTACAAAAACTAAACTGAAATCGGACTTGAACCATCGACCTCCAAGTTAAAAGCCGCCCCCCTTATCGATCAACTACTTGAGGTAGTTTAAAATCATTATTTTTATGGGCAAAAAAGAGTTCCTTGTGGGTAGCAAGTTACATTAAGATTTTTCCATAAATTTCAACTCATTTGCAATAAAACATTTGCTTTGACGGTTTTACTGTAAAAACAACAACTCATTTGTCCCACAAATAGGATATGGGAAATGGAAATCCGAAGCACAGAGTAGAAATTTTTTCGACCGTGTGATTTAATCCGTGTCACCCTCATGAAATCCAGTGCGCTAACCTCTCGCCCCACGTAAGGGAAAAAAAAATTCCTTTTTTGAAAGTTTCGAGAAAAAAAAGAGCAAAAACAATACTTTTATACCTTATAAGTATTAGAAAGTAAAAAATTCACCCAAAACGATACTTTCTATATACCTTATAGGTATCATCTTAGGGTGGCGCATCGTGACGATGGTGCCAGGCAGTGGAGGAATAACCAGAATTTCCCTACCCACTGTTTTACAGGAGGCTAAATAATTGACAAGGGCCCCCAAAACAAGCCCAATGCTGGCTCTCCCTGTTTTAGTCCCCCAGCCAGATTGCTGGTCTACTCCCTGTTTTTAGTCCCCCACCCCACTGCTGGTTTTACTCCCTTTTAAATAGTCCCCAGTCAGACGTGGCACCCCCGTTTATAGTCCCCCGGCCACACTGTTGGTCTACTCCCGTTTATAGTCCCCAGCGGGCTGTGGTCTACTCCCTGTTTATAGTCCCCAACCGACAAAAGGTATTAGAAGGAAAAAAAAATTTCACCCAAAAGAAAATTTACGGAAAAGGGAAATTCGCATGGTAATTTTCAGGGGTACCTTTTTCAATTTCTCTTCTTCTTCACCCTCCTTTCTTAGAATGGCCCTGGTCATGTTAGGAACACTTTCCCGAATTAGTATTCTATCAACCTTCGTTTCAAGTATTGCATTGTGTCATGCCCCCACACAGAGGGATATAAAAACATCAGCCCCGGGTTACACCATATAGTTTAAAAAAATATGCACAATTATTGTGCATATTTTTGTAGTGCCTTGGACCTGAATTTTTTTGTCATTATTTACTCTGGAAGAAAGTAATTCTATAAGTAAATTTAGTTTAGACTTTAGAGGGTTTCAAGATTCATATCATGATTTTTTTAATTATTGTGCATACCATTCATTTTACATTATATTATGTTGTCATTTTTGTATCGAAGTAGAAATAATCATTGAATGATCTGTATCCAAATACACAAATGTGTACGTCTGGACTTTAACCAATATCCATACAATTCAAAAAAGGTTCTCTGTCCGAGGAGACTTTATACGTCAGACCAAGATTATCCTAAGATATTAAGACTAAAAGTTAAGTAATATGTAGATATGTACAATAGACATTATATTAAGGAGGTTATGTCAGTTTAAGTATAGGTATAAAATTATTATACATAAAGTATTAACATAATAAATTACTCAACATAAAGTAACATTGTAACATTTGTCGTCGATTCTAGTAGGTATTGTACTGTGTCATGTCTCATGTCCCATATTAACAGGGTGTTATCACAAAACACTAAGGGGTTTTTTAATTTAATTTATTTTAAAGTGCAATACAAAACAGGTGTATGTCATTACAATAAAATTTGACATACGCTCATCATTTTTCATCAATGCCATTATAATACCATTTTTTTATATTTAAATTAAATATTTTATCTATTTATTTTGTGAAGTTTACTATTGTATACATATAATTATAATAGTTTTTGTTTCTGTGGTTTACAATACTTTGAAAAACCCTTTGTTTTTTCAGTTGAATAACCACAACCACATCTTAATATTAACTTGTACTGCGCATTGCATATACTATAAATAACAGGCGTCTAAACAAATTCTAGTCCCGTCTTCCTATCTACAACCTCTGGGAAAAAAAATCATTAAATTACTGGGCTATAGTCGGCTTTTTCTTATTAATAAAATAGATTATATGAAAATTTAAAGTTTTTTCTAATTAAACTTTAGCACCGTTCTATCCAATCAAATCAGAATAAGGCAATCTTATCCACCAACCTTTATAGTTTCTATTTTTTTGTGGAAGGCTAAAAATTTTCAACTTTGTAATTATATTATTTTGGGGTGAGGAAACCAGTCACGTGGATTGCCCAACTAATATGACGGATTTGTCAGTTTGTTTACAATTATACAGGTGTCCATAAAGTTCCACCCCGTATCTCAAGAACGGCAGAAAATATACAAAAACGCAAAATTTCCCTCGCTATTCAACGAGGAAATGCAACATCGATTTTGGGTACACTGCCTAGTAGGAAATCTTTTGGAAGAGATATTCTTATTGACTAATAAGATATGAGAGTAAAACGCAAAAATCCAGTATTCCTCAATTTTTGGAGGATCAAGTTTCAGGAAAAAAAATCTGTAAATGGAATAGCAGGTATGTCGTAAGGCAAAATTGTGTTTGAAGGCCTTCCTGCCTGCTATCTTTCGGCAGTTTGAGACCATCCAGTAATTTTTGGACTAATTTGAGTGGAACACGAAAGAAAAGAGGGAAGTTTCAATTTTCCTCACCGATATTTTGTTGCTAGCTTTTAGTTTGAAAATGACCAGTGGAAAAGTTAAGCAGGGTCAAACATGAAAGAAGACTAAGAGCGAACAGATCGAAAGGTTTTCTAATTCTAAAAAAATTTTGTGTAGGGTTTTAAAATTTTACGTTTTTAGGAAAGTTAGGTGTTCTAGGACTGTGTATTATTGCAATTAAAATTTTCAAATGAGGACACGTGTTGAATTTTTTACCATTAAAAATCTGATTTATTGTGTCTTTTAAATTTAAAAACAATTTATAGTTTTTCTTATTAATTGATCTTGGTTTTTAGAAATCCAAGTTGATTTTTTTTTTTAAAATAAATATTTATTATAATGCCATAGATATGTATCTAGTAAACTTGTGAATTAACGTAAAATAATATGAATTTGGAAAGTACCTACACACGAGTAAATTTGTAAATTCATAATACATGAGAATGTTCGATTTATTTCATAAATAGATAGTAATTAGGTACACCTATACCATTTATAAATTTATTTTGCATGCAAGTAATATTTAAAGTTATGGGAGTTATGTATTTTCTTTGTTTTTGTAGAATATACAGGGTGGTCCAAAAAGTTTGCACCAAAATGATAGGGGTAATAAAAGAGACCATTTCCAACAAAAATATTCCCGGACATTTTCCTTAATTTTTTTGTAGTTTTCAAAATGGCGGCCAAAACGTGTGTTTTCAAATATTCCAACATTGGTTTGGCTTTTGATTTTTTTAATTTTTTCTGTACCACCTAGAATAAAACGAATTGCATTTTTGAATTGAAAATAAAATTTTAATGAAAATAAGTTAAATTAACCCGTTCAATCTTTTAATGATCATGCTCATTTAGGCTGTCAAGGTTCTGAACGCACATATTTGAAAAACACACGTTTTGGCCGCCATTTTGAAAACGACAAAAAATAAAGTAAAATGTCCGGGAATATTTTTGTTGGAAATGGTCTCTTTTATTACCCCTATCATTTTGGTGCAAACTTTTTGGACCACCCTGTATATAATTTTTACTTTCTTTATCCTATAAAAAGGGAAAGTATTGTATTCGTCGAAAATTTGACTTACCCAGTTTTTTCACATTTCTGGACGAATCATAGCCTCAGGATACCAAAAAAGTTGTTTTCAGTCATTGGTCCGTGCGTCTGTGTCTGTCCGTCTCTAAACAGGATATCTCGAGAACGGTAAGAGTTAGAGACTTGAAATTTGGTATGCAAATTATTTTTATACACTAGACGAACCACAAAACTTTTTGTTGAAACGGCGGCAAATATTGGCCGCAAGCGGAAGGGCGCTTGCGGCCTTTGAATTGGTTAAAGATACAAAAAAAGTTAAAGAATAACATTTTCTCGGATTAAAAAAATAATAGGGGTTTACTCCGATCATTTTTTTGATATCTTGAACACTTTGGAACCCGTCCCCAGTTTTACCAGTATTTTGGGGGGCACCGCTTGGACTAACTTTTTTACTATTCATCCTAGATAGGAGTTGTGACATATCGAATACAATAATTTTGAGGTGCTGATTACGAATTTGGCATTGATTTTTATATATCTGTTACCGTTGAGTCACCAGTGGCGGAATTGGACTTCCTTTTGGGGGATAAGGAAAGTCGTGTGATGTTTACACCAGATTTTTTCAACATATTTAGGGAAAGGCGGAAAATACTGAGCGTAAAGTTGTGCACTGGTAGTCAAGTGGTTAACACGCTAGTCTTGTAATCCAAATAGCGTAGGAATCCTTTGGTTCAAGTCCCACCCAGTTCACGAATTTTTCCTCGTTAATATGAGTTTGTGACTACATAATAATAAGACTCTCAGGGTTAGGTGGTAGAAAATGCTTTGAGAATTAACCTTGCCTGGTGGTTACCTTCCACTAAAGAGTATTATTATTATTATAAGGTTAAAGGTCATATTTAAGGGAAAGTAATCAATCTTTAATAAATAACAAACCAACCCCGTAAAACCTTCCTGGTATAACACATTTTACCGAAATCTTATACGGAGCTTCAGATATATTTCCGAACGCAATCCTAGCATTGCAATTTATTTATTTACACTTTTATTTTTTTTACAAAACTATCATCAACACAACAACAAAAAATAACAATAAATTAAAAAAAAAACTTAGAAGTATGATGTACAAAAAGAAATAAAGATTAATTTTAATTTTTTAATTGCAATTGTTTTGTAATCCGGAGCGAAGTTAATGCCTTAGGCATTCTCTGCCACTTAACACCCTGCAAGTCTGCAATGCCCCCTCCAACTGCATCAGCGGGGAGATGGGATGCACCCCAACCAAACCTTCCCCCACTTTCCCCAATGAGCGATACGTGAACTCTCTGGTCTACCACATCCACACATCCGCGCCCACCCAAACTCCGAACGGAACCAAGATAATTCAGGTAGTAAATTATTCATAAGTTAGTACACTTGTAGGTATTTTAGGTCGCAAGAGGTCTTGAGTGGTGCAAGGGGTCATGGCTTGGATGGTAGAGTTTGCCTGAGGCAATAATCAAGTCCTTTGTGATTTTTTTTTAAGTGGGGTTTAACGTCGCTTTCAACTGCCATGGTCATATCACGACGGGGGTTTTACCTCCATTCGCAGGAAACTCACAAACCTGCTACTCACATTGACCTCACCCAGCCTGAGTGGGGCCGGGAAAAGCCAGCGTCACGAGAATTAGAATTTGAATGGTCACCCATCCAAGTCTTAACCTCGCTGGATGTCGCTTAACTTCGGTGTTCTGAAGGGAACCGTGTGTATTCAACATGCCATCGACGCTGGCTTTCCTTTGTGATTTATGTAAATAAATTTCAATAAAGAGTGTACTTCCATAATGTACTACTACTACATGATTAGGATTAGAAATTTTGTGGCCCCTGATTTAAACTGCCTGACTAGGACTGAGTCCCATTATTCCAGCAGAGTAAGCAAGGATTTCAGGACTCCCGGCTGGGTTTCGGCCCGCTGGATTACCAGGGAGACAGATTTTTTTCCCAAACCTATACGTAGAAAATGTTATGTTCTTCACCATAACATCTAATATGGCGGAGTTGTAGCTTCAATTTCCGTCTAGGGAAAAATATTTCTTACAAATTATTCAGAGGCTAATGTAAAAATTATACCTAAAATTTCCTAATGTGTTATTCCTGGATTTACTGCCTCGCTCTTTCAGTTTTGGGTGAGCATAGAAGCTGTATTATTATTATTATTTAACACTTTATTGGTCAACTACATGATACATTCAACAAAATAACACATAAAAAAAGAAAACAATAGAATATGTTGTGAACCAAGGGGCGAGGTTAAAGCCTGTGACTTTCTCTTCCACCGAACCCATTTTAGCAATTTGACCCTGCATACACAACTATCTCATAATAAATTTATTATATATTTTCCAATTCCAGGAGGATATCGTCGACCATTTGGAAGATCCTGATAATGCTCACGCTGATTATGATCCTAAAATCTGGCTGCAGCGGGCACTTCAGAGTATGAATGTAAGTTTCAAATTATTAACTGGTTCAAAAAAAAAAAAAAAAAAAATATAGAGCATCTTGATGCTCTATATTTTTTTTTCCGACTTTCCACATGCATTGTATTGACTAAGTATACCTACTGTATAGTCAGTATACAGGTGTCCCACCAAACTTGGACACCTCAAATTACTCGGCTCTTGAAAGAGTTTTTGAAAAATAAAAAAAATCTAGGGTACATGTGCTAATTATGGGATTTCAGTTATGAAATTTTTTTTTTATACAGGGTGGTTCAAAAGCCAGAAAATGAGGTGTCAACTTTCGATTTTTAAATATATCGACCTGAATTTTATTTGATAATTTTACTTCTAAATGATTCCTGAGTACTTTTTTAAACAAAAATATTACATACAGGGTGGTTTTTTTTCGACCAATTTTTTTTCTAAATCTTGAATAACTCAAGTTCGGTTAATTTTTTCGATAACAAGAATAGAATGTGTTTGTGTAATAAATACACGCACTTTCAATTGGCATCAAAAATTTTTATACAGGGTGGTTCACAAGTGAAAAACATACTAGATTTTTTTTTAAAACCAAGTTTTTTTAATTTTTTATTTAGGATTAATAGTTCTCGTCTAATTTTACACATTTTTCGTTAGTCATATCGAAAAACAAAACTAAAGTGTTGTACAGGGTGAGACATAATTTTTTTGTAACACCCTGTATATGGGCAGTCAAAGAGACGCAAAATTAAATATAAAGACTAAATATGCAAGAAAAACTTTGATTTTTAATTAAACTAAAAAGTTATGGTGTTTTAACTAATATTGTCGCATGGACCACCCTGTAGATATTTTCTTAAACTATCATGTAGGTACTCTAAGTTGTATAAAATTCAACGAATACTTCGAATCATGTGGGAAAAAACAAGTAAAAAACACGAATTTGAAGCCATTTTCAATTTGGTGTCCACACTGAATGATTTTAAAACTTGAATTAAAAAGTAGGTAGGTGTAGACACAAAATTGAGCATGGCTTTTTGAATTCATTTTTTTGTTTTCAGATTTGGACTTCTCGTTGAATTTTAGACAGTTTCGACTACCCATATGATGGTTTAAGAAAAAATCTACAGGGTGGTCCATGCGACAATATTAGTTAAAACACCATAACTTTGTAGGTTAATTAAAAATCAAAGTTTTTCTTGCATATTTAGTCTTTATATTTAATTTTGCGTCTCTTTGACTGCCCATATACAGGATGTTACCAAAAAAATATGTCTCACCTGTACAATACTTTAGTTTTGTTTTTCAATATGACTAACGAAAAATGTGTAAAATTAGACGAGAATTATTAATCCTAAATAAAAAATTAAAAAAACTCGGTTTTAAAAAAATCAAGTCATTATTTCACTTGTGAACCACCCTGTATAAAAAATTTTGATGCCAATTAAAAGTGCGTGTATTCATTACATAAACACATTCTATTCTTGTTATCGAAAAAATTAACCGAACTTGAGTTATTCAAGATTTAGAAAAAAAATTGGTCGAAAAAAAACCACCCTGTATGTAATATTTTTGTTTAAAAAAGTACTCAGGAATCATTTAGAAGTAAAATTATCAAATAAAATTCAGGTTGACCATTTAAAAATCGAAAGTTGACACCTCAATTTCTGACTTTTGAACCACCCTGTAAAAAAAAAATTTCATAACTGAAACCGCAGAATTAGCACATGTACCCTAGGATTTTTTATTTTTCAAAAACTCTTTCAGGGGCCGAGTAATTTGAGGTGTCCAAGTTTGGTGAGACACCTTGTATAGTGTATATTTATAGTTTGTAAATTTACTATCTAGGTTGGTATATTATTGTGAGAAACTCATAAGCATTTTTTCACACTATCACAACTTATTACTACGTTCTTATTAAATTTTACCCATAAAGTTATGAAATTTCTAAAGTATAATAACACTTGCATGCACGGTGACCTAATATGGAATTCCAGAGGAGTTGGAATTTTTAGACACTGTATACTTTGGATCATTTGGATGTTACTTCAAAGTAAACTTATAGTACAAGTTTTGAGACACTATTGTCGTCATGTCTCACAAGTGTCACTCTTTTTTCACCTTGTTGTAACATCTGTCACCCTCGGACTTAAGGGCAATGTGAGCTTTTGTTTAGTAGTAAACTTGCATAGTACCTACTTATTATTTGGCCCTAAAATAACTCGCAATCTTTCGTGTTGGCAGATTATTCGAGAGAAAGGTCATTGGATCGCCGGAGTAACAGGAGGTGGTTCTAGGAACAATGTGGAGATGTTCTCTCTCAACCCTCAATACCAACTCACGGTCATCAGTAAAGGTAGGTACTACCTACTCTATTTCATCTTTTTTATCAATTAAAATAAAATCATATCATATCAAAAAAATCATGTTTTTTAGAAAGACTGACACAAAACAATACCTACCTTTGCATACCTTTCAGATAATAGAAAGTAAAAAAAAATGCCTGAGATACAGTGAAATCTTGGGAATAACTGTGAAATGTCGTTAATAACAGTGAAATATCTTGAATAAACAGTGCAATCTTTTAAAAATCTTGTAAAAAAGTGATTATTTTAACAATATCGTTACATAATATCGTTACCTACATAATTTCGTTACATAATTTCGTCACATAATTTTGGTATATGTGCCAGAGCAAAGACATGAAAATGTCAAAAACCTTGCATACGAGTCTGCAACCATTGGACATTTTCATTTTTATAATTAATATTTCGTACATAATTTCGTACATAATTTCGTTACATAATATCGTTACATAATATCGTTACATAATTTCGTTACATAATATCGTTACATAATATCGTTACATAATATCTTTTACATAATATCGTTACATAATTTCGTTACATAATTTCGTTACATAATTTCGTCACATAATTTTGGTTATGTGCCAGAGCAAAGACATGAAATGTCAAAAAACTTAGGAAGAAATGTGATAGGTACCATAGAAAATACAGTTTTTATTTAAATACGTACCTACATGGGTGTATAGTAATTGTAGACCATAAAATATGCAATGCTCTTTTAAGTCCTTTTATTCTTTCATAAATCAGTTTGTGTTTTACCTTTTCATTAAATAGGCCGTGAAGGAAAATGATCTCTAATAGAGGAAGAAAATTTACGGTTTCTCATTTTCGCAGTGCCAGTGAAGTGCTAATTGGCTTGTTTCAAATGGATCCCTGTAACTTACCCATTGCATTCCATGTCTACAAGGTAGGTAAATTACTAAATACTCGCCGACTTCCTTTTGTCTAGAAATGTCAGAAAAGTTTTATTCGTTCAGTCGCCCAGGAATACTTTTCAACTCAATTTAGAAACTGCAATATATTCTGTTTTAAACCTTATGTAATTATGTAATGTAAAAAGGTCTGGCTGTTGGACTATAACCGGAAGTAGACCAGCATTGGCTTGGTTCTGGGGGCCCATGTCAATTATTAGCCTCCTTCAAAGACAGTGGTAGAAGTGCTGAGTCATTCCTCCACTGTCTCGCTACCATCGTTCACGATGACGCCACCCCATGATGATGAATAAAATAAAAAGTTGAATAACAATGAATTTGTATAAATATTATGAGCGTTGGTCTTATTAATTAATTAAATAGACTGGAAATAGTTTGAAAATTATAAATAAATTATAAAATTGTTTGAAAATAAATAATAAAGAAGAAAATAATACCAATGTCCTAATTAAAGGTGGGGTTATTGCCTCGGCAATCTCTTCCACCCAAAATACTGTGTTTTGCAGACTTCCAACACGGGGAATAAATTCATTCTGTTTAATTTTTTTTTCAGAGCGAAGTCAAAAACCAGCGTTTGACGGCCGAATATCTGCTGTGTGTTCAGCCGGAATTTTCCAGCGGTGACTACAGGGTGCGCGATGTGTTGTGGCACATCCATGCCCTAGCTCAGGGGTACTACACCCTCATAGTGTCCACGTACAGACCCAGTACTGCCAAGTACGAGCTAGTGGTTCACTCCTGCGCTCAGATTCAACTTACCAGGCTCATCACTGTGGACTGCGTCCTCTCGTGAAGAACAGTGAAATCTTGGGAATAACTGTGAAATGTCGTGAATAACAGTGAAATCTTGGGAATAACTGTGAAATGTCGTTAATAACAGTGAAAATTATCTTGAATAAACAGTGCAATCTTGTAAAAATCTTGTAAAAAAGTGATTATTTTAACAAAAATATCATATTTTTTTATATATATATTATGTTACATTTTAAATCTAAGTTCTTAGTACCTATTACTTAAAGTCAATTTTTCACGTCCGTAATATTGTTAAGTTATTGTATAATTATTATTCATTCTTTAACAGCCTGATTACTATTGTTTCTTATTGCTGTTGGCAAGTGTATCTACGTAACGTCCCAAACCATTTATCTTCCCCATTTCCTGGGGACTAATGTCATTGTCATCTACTAATGTCATTTAACATCTTGTTGAAATAAATCCTATGGTTCAAACAAGCGGATTTAAGTTTTCGTCTTTGGGGAAGAGTAGGAATAGGTACATTTACCTACCTATCTGGATTTTTATTTTTCTTTTCTACTTAAATTTTTTTTAAATGCTAGTAATTGTTAAATATAACTTGTACTTGTATGTTCATTGTACCTGTATTATTCTTTGTAATGCTAATTTTTAAACCATAATTATGTAATAAAATAAAATGCCATTTCATGCATGAGAGTACCTCCTTCTGTTTTTAATATTTTTTGTGATTGGGGTATTATGAGAATGCAAATAGACATTTTTAGATCTCGATCCCGGAAAAAGAGATGTATAGATCGCGGAAGCCAAAAAGTAATTCCCGGAAAAGAGAGTTACCAATAGTAAGCTCGCGCAAATTTTGGTAACAGTGGACCGAGGGGGTTTTTTATTTGAACAAATTGACTCGATGGAATAGTTGAGGCAGTTCAGTTTACAGGTATGACCGGTAAAACTCGAGCTGATTAAAAAAATATTTTAGTAACTTTTAAAATAATAGGATTACCGAAGTTAAGCAACATCCAGCGAGGTGAAGAATTGGTGATGTTAGCATTCCGTTCAATCCAGGCTGGGTGAGGTCAATGTGGGTAGCAGGTTTGTGAGTTTCTCGAATGGAGGGTAGCACCCCGGTCTAAGCTCTCGAGACTCGAGTGCTGTTGAATGGGACGAGGATGTTAAACAAACCCCAGAACTTAAAATAATTAAACCTATTTAATTTCAGGTTTTTTTTATATAATTAAAAGTTAAACAGAATGTATTATTTGATAATTATGCATGGTGAAAGTATATCCACTGTACTAGTACTTTTTATTTTACTTTGTTACCTATCCAGTTCTCTTCATTACCAGTTTTTACTGACTTTATACAATGACAGGAATATTGGTTCGAAATATAATACTTAAATCCAACTTTCAAGTTGTTATGTCCAAGTTCCTAGCGAGATCACCACCACAATGTGTGAGCCAAACCAAAACTTTCTGTGGATTTTCCAGCAACTCCAGTGCACACCGTCTGCTCAATACACATCCAACAAAATTAATTCACATAATCAGAAAGAAGTGGTTAGCAGCAATCAAGTTGTCAATATACACAAGATATTTATTGTGTCCTGCAGGTATTATTCTGATAAAGGTAGAATAATTTATGATATTCCTCTCCCAGTTCTGAAACAAAATAGTTGCATTATGTGTAAATACTTACCTTGTAAAAAGCAACATGTTAATGGTGCTGCTTGGTTCCGTGACTATATGATCTTCATCTAAATACATGATTGTTAGTCGCAATCCCACTGAAAACAACTTGGTGAAGGGTTTTTTCAAAGTTCCATGGTCTGTTCTTCCTTTAGAATCAAATGAGATCAAATCCCACTGACTAAAGCATTGCTTCACAACACTTCCCTCAAAATTCAACACATAATATGTTATGTTTTCCCAGCTTCTAATGATAATGTAAGAGATAATAATTACTATGACAAATTATTGTGAAAGTATTCAGACCCCTATGAATATATCAGCTATTCCCTTGGTCAGGTGATCTTATTATATTAAATTCTCTACCAGGTGAAATTTTAAGGTTTTGTCTAAAAAATATGATTAATGATAAAAAATTTATTATATTTTACAGACAAGAGTTCTACTATAGCCATAAATCTAAATGCTACAGATGATGGTTCAGGTCAAAATAACTCCTCTGACAAAAGTGAAAATAGTGAACCTAAGAAAGGCAGCAAATTCAAAAAATATGCAATCATTACTCTCTGTGTTGTGTATGGAGGAATGTTCCTCAGTATTTTGTATAATCTAGGTAAGTATTTTAACAATTAAGTGTTGTAGGCACGAATTATTGCTGAAATGCATTTTACATGGTGTTTCCTAGAGTAAAATAGGACATGATATGCTTTCAAACTAGAGCTATTAGAAACCTGTAAATAAAGACAGTAATTTAATTTTTTGTCGTGTCAAATTTCAGGACTCCCAATTGTTGATGAAGAGGGACGGGAATTGAAAGATGAGTTCAGTGATCTTCCTCCCCTTGAGCAGTTCTTCAAAAGAATGTTTGATAGGTTGTATGTATTCAAGGAATTTCTCAGACGTCCCTCTCGAGACTTATTGCTTCCTGAACCAAACCCTCTTGGACACCCCAAGTAAGAAATCAGAAATATGCAATTCACACCAAAGAATATTTATTACTTTCCTTATTCTAAAATAAGGAGAGTCTCATAGCCTCAGAATAGCAAAAAAAATATTAATAATATCCACTGGTTTTCAATAATCCAATTCCTGTTTTCAGATACACCCTAGTGCTTGAAGTTACCCATGTTCTTCTCTATCCAGACTGGACCTACCAGACAGGCTGGCGATTCAAGAAGCGGCCTAACCTGGACCATTTCCTGGAACAATTAGCTTCTCCTATGTATGAAATAGTTGTGTTTACTTCCCAGGCAGGAATGGTGAGCTTTCTAAACCCAGGAAAATGAATAACAAGTTGAATCAGATTAATTTCAAATGGTCAAAGCATGATGTTTCACAGAAGATGTACTCATCTTTGAGCTATCTATGAAAATTGGACATTAGGTTTGAATAAATTGGTATTGAGAAATGATTCTGCTGGCATCCTTACTCCACTCAGGCTGGTACAGTGCTCACATTGACCTCTGTAGTGATGGGACCATTGTTGTTGATAATGACATGGAATTTCAAAGCAAAAATTATGTTGTATAGATAGTAAAAATTGCCCCTCTCTTAAATCATCTGTCCCCATGATCTTTTCCTGTGTAGTAAATATATTTTGTATTTCTTCCCAACTCTAGAACATGTCACCAATAGTTGACTCCCTCAACAAAGGAGCTGGTGGCAGCTACATTAAACTATTCTTTGTATCGGGATGCCACAGAGTTTATCAATGGAGAGCATGTGAAGAATATATCTCATCTTAACAGGGATCTATCAAAGGTACTTACTAGTCTTTAAATTAAACCTTATAGTTTATAAATATTATTATTGTCTTTTAGATACTATTGATGTACATTTTTTTCAACAATATGTCAATTAACTATTATATTATTATAAAAGAAATGTTATTTTTAAATCTAAAGTATTCAGTTCTTTTAAAAAATTAAGTATATTAACATGTATTACATATTACACTTGTATTGTCAGTACATACTATTACTCTCACATTTACTTGAATATTTTTTTTTTTTTTTTAATTTTAATCAGTTGCAATAAAATTTACTATTATTTTTTTCAGGTCATTGTGATAGACTGGAATCCAAACGCAATTCATCTGCACCCAGAGAATGGCTTGATTCTGCCCAAGTGGTCAGGCAATGATGATGATAGCACACTAGTCGAACTAGTAGCTTTCCTCAAGAGTAAGTGACTGTATCTTGAAATCATTAGATCTCTTTTCTATCAATGGGTTTCTCATAGTAGAAGACAATGATTTTTTTTCTTTCTGAATTTTCTTGTAAATTCAATTTGGTCTTGGGAAGAATTCTTTCCATTTTAAAAAATGTACCTGTATTGGTCATGTTTTATTTGGTTATTATTTGATCAAACTAGTCAAAGTCTCCCTTTAGAATTTACATGAGAGAAGAACTCCAGACCTGAACCTCATGACTTTTTTTGACAGAAAGCCACAAAAAGTTCAACTAAAGCCAAAATACAGAGCGAAAAACTTCCGACTCCGCCGAGATTTGAACACAGGTCACCTAGAGCGCAAGTCTAACATGCTACTGCTAGACCGAAGGTGACTTTTTCAGACTCGATTTTCCAATCTTCGTTCGAAAATATTTGACTAGATGGTTTGCTCTAGATATGAAGCATTTTCCTCTGATTTCAGGTGTGGCTGAGAGAAGTCCGAGGACGTGCGGGAGATATTGAGCTACTACAAGCAGTTCCCAGACCCCATGGAAAAGTTCCGCGAATCCCAACGCAAACTTCCAGAGCCACCCAGTCCAAGTTGATTCTCTTGTATTGCTCGGCATTGAACACTAGAAGTTGAGACTTGTTGAAGTCAGAAAAGTTCAAGACATTATTTGTGAAAGCAGCCAATTGAATCTTTTCATTCCTATCTAGTCAAGTTGATGTTGAGAAATCCCCCAAAAAACACTACGTGTACAAATAGTCGTCAAGTGTTGGAATGATTAAAAAGAACTGATATCAAAAACGTCAATTTTCTATGTTTGAAGGAATTATTTTTCACGTAGGTAATTACAGAACCACGTCCTTGACTGCACACTGTTTTGTTAGTAAAATTTCTACACATAAATTTCAGAACAAAACAGTGTGCAGTCAAGGACGTGGTTCTGTAATTACCTACGTGAAAAATAATTCCTTCAAACATAGAAAATTGACGTTTTTGATATCAGTTCTTTTTAATCATTCCAACACTTGACGACTATTTGTACACGTAGTGTTTTTTGGGGGATATCACTACTTTTGATTTAATTGATTGTCCCTTGATAGATGAAAAAAACTAATCAACAGACAAAAGAAAAAAAGACTTTTAATTTAAGTATGTTGCGATAACAGTAATATTATAAGACTATCATATAAAATGTTGGGTAATTTATATTGAAGTACGAGTAGTGAGGTGATACTACGTTGTTTAATGAAAAATGTTATAATGAGTTGCATGCTCGAAAATTATATTGTGACCCAAGTATGTTCTGTAAATAATTACAATTGCAAGGAGAAAAAAAAAGATGAAAAAAAAAAAAACCTTGAAAAAAATGCTGAAAGAATATTTAATAGTACTTGCTGAAGAGAGGAGAAATATTGTGATAACAGGTACGTATTCCTTACTTGAGTGACACTAGAGCGCTCAGCAATTTTGTTGATCTTTTCAAATTTTGAAACCCACTACCGAGGTTTACTAACAGAAAAGTATCCTTTTTCAGTATTTTTGGCAATAATTAGAGACGCGTGATATCGAGTATTTCAAATAACTGGTACTTCAGTAATCGATTACTTAAAAGTACCGAGTATTTCCAATTATTTTTTACTTGGTTTTTGAGGTTATGAGGTTATGAGAGCGCATGTAAATGGAATAATGGATTTGAGTAATCACTCAAAAACCAAGTACAAAAGCACCGGTTCTTTCATTATTCAGTACACTAACTAAATCTTACAATTTTGCATTCAGAACGTTTACAGGAGATGAATCTCGGTTCACAAAATTTGTTGGGTGTTTTAGTTTCAAGTGTTTCAATAGATTAGAAGCTCCACCTACTATTTTATAAACTGAATTACATAATGTACATTTCCCTTAACCCTCCGATTGTTTGACAAAGAAGTTTCAAATAGAAGACTTGTTTCTACGAGACAAAGAGAAAAATATTAGGACACCGACAGCCTGAATATTATTCATAGATAATATCGGAATAATTAAGTACCTCTCTCTGCTGTACCTAGTTCTAGAGATGGGTATTTGGGTAGTATTGTAATTGTAATACCGAGTATTTCATAGAATCGGTACCCGTATGCTACCGGCCCCTGTGTGTAATACCAAGTATTTAATAGAACCGGTACCCGGCTACTACGTACGATACGACCCGCGACGCGACGCTTCGTACTCGGTTTCCACTGTTTATTACCGAGTATTTCATAAAACCGGTACCCAGTACGGTACGCGGATCCAGTGTGTTATACGGTCGCCAGTGTTGTGCACGGGTACAATTTTTTTTTACTGGTTAACGACCAAACTAAAGAAAATACCAAATTACTAGTTAGCCTTTAATGAAGTCTTGAACTCCAAGTTCCAGGTTTAAAGTCTAGTAAGCTAGATTTTAGTATTAATGTTGATTTATTATTATTATCACAATCAGGAAAAAAAAACATACATTTATTAAAAATAAGGCTTACTCCTTTTTAATTTATGTATGAATTTGTGAACAAAAATAACTAGAATGTAGAAAAATAGTATTCTACCATATACGAGTATGAAAAACAATTTTGAAGCAAATCGGTTAAGCGGTTTTGGAGATACAAATGATTTAGTCGAAAAAATCAAAATTGCCACGTGTATACAATGTGAAACAATCACGAGGAAGTATTGTGTCCATAATTGGGATGTGTTTTTTTTATTTATATTTATATAAATGGTTCATATTTGTAAATTTTGAATGAGATCTATGTAATTAACGTTTAAAAATACAAAAATACTGATCCAAATAAACGCTTTATTTGGACTGTCAGTGGCCAGCGTAATGGTTGTATCTACTGCCCGTAGTCCAGACATTTCGAGTTCGATTCTCAGTTGTTGCAGACTTTTCTAATATTTTTTTCCCCTCTAAACACGTGAGTCTGGAATCACAGCCCTAACCCAGGCTGGGTGAGGTAAATGTAGGTAGCTGGAACGATTCCCAGCGAATGGAGGGTAAAACCCCATGTCCTGACTAGTTCAAATCAGGACGTTAAAACCAAATACAATCAACTCGTTACAACCGTTTTACATACATAGGTAGTTGAATAGTTAGATTGTGACAAATCAATATTGATCGAGTTAAACCATACTCACTTCATTCGAAATACGGTCATAGAAGGTTGACTCAAACTACCAACTACTGTTTTTTTTTCTCACGAGAAAACCGGACATCCAAAGTACAGAGTAAAAAAAATCTACCTAGCCGGGATTCGAACCCAGGTCACCTTCCAAACTTTGTGTTTTACCTACACCAGTCGACGACCACAGAGACTGCTCAATACATAATATTTTATTATAATTTATCATTGTTTTGATCTATATTAATCAATATTTTTCCTCGTACTGGCCAATATTTTATACACTTCTCATAATATAGACCTTTTTTACCTCTTGATGTAGAAATCTTTGAATGAAGTTATAGAACGCTATTATTCCCTTTCTGATTAAACGGTCTGCTGGCAGCTTGGATGAAGCAAAGGCGATTATATCCCACCCATATTTTAAGTTATATGTGAGGCGAAGACTTTTTTTTACTCTCATAAATCTAAATTCAGTTTTTTCTTTTATGTCTCACACATGTCGCTGATTTTTCTATAATTTTTAATACATAGTAGTATAATTCTGCGTAATTAGATCTTCAGAAAGAACCTTCAGTCATCAACTTGGAATAAACTAGGCGTTGCTCCAGAGTTCATTATAGATATTCCTTTAGAGGGGTTTAAAGACTTTTCTACTTGTTACAACCATCTGAAATTATTGATCTCATTCCCTTTGACTAGACCTTTCTAAAAACAAGAAAAA
>CM044962.1:13024743-13387764 GCA_024516035.1 Bactericera cockerelli | reverse complement strand
TGTGTGAAAAGTCTGCTCCGACCGGGGATCGAACACAGGATCTCTGGACTACGGGCAGTAATCACAACCGTTACGCCACGGAGGCTGGCGTAACAACTACTCTAAACTCGCTTTACTAAATATGCGCTGACACCAGGACTTGAACCACCGCCCTCCAGGTTACAAGTCCGTTGCCTTTTAATCAAGCTATTAAGGTCGGTCAAACTCGTAGGTATTGTAGATAAGAAACGACGATTGTATGGCTCTCCAAGGGAAAAAAAGATCTGGATAGAAATTTCAGAGACACCAATGAAAGTCGTCGTGATATGACTATGCAGTTGAAAGTGAAGCTAACCCAATTAAAAAAAAAAAAAAAATCGAATAAGAAGACTACAGGGTTTTAAATATGTAATATATTTACATTTTTACTGTTCAAAATTAAATTTTTTAATAAAATAAATTTATTCGATTCATATTCCAGATTACAAATATTTGTTTGCAACTGATTTCTAAAAAAAGAAATCAATAAAGAGACGTTTAGCTAAACAAAATAATAATAATCTGAATGGTGGGAATAGTTAGAGTTAACAAACGTTAAAAGAATGCCATGTTGAAACACCATAGGTAATAATAATAATATCGCCTTATTTATACTGCCCAATTAGGACTATTAAGTCCCATTATTCCAGCAGGAAGCACAAGAAGTATTATTATGTGGTAAATATCCCAATTGCAAGGATAACTTGTCATGTCCCGGCTGGGTTTCAAACCAGCGACCCCTGGAATCTCTGGATTCACAGAGTGCCACCTTTACCAGTGAGCTAGCGGGACATAAACACCAAGTTGATTTATTCATCATGATAAAATGAAATTACTTAACAGATTTTCTTCTCTCACTTGATTCACTAATGTTTATTCTTAGAGGCAAAAACAATTACTGACCCCCAGAGCAGTCATCAAATTTTACAGCATGAAAAACATTAGTAATTAATAAATCCATTGGATTTTAACCTTTATAAAATTATGTCAGCCAGGTCTGTAATCTATAATTACAAACTTAAAAAGTATGATTTCTTTTTGGTGAAGCACAAGGCCTCTTCACATTTCTTTTGAGGGTAGCGCAGTATTACTAAGAGCCTTTAAAGAAGGTAGGGTAGAAGATTTTCTACCCAGCTAGGATTAGAACCCAGGTCATCGCACATGCAAGCCTTGTGTGCTACCACACCACTCAGCCACAGTGACTTCATCTATAATTGAAATGAATAAAATTAATTAAATAACAAGTGAAGAGAGTACTAAACTAAATATCTAGTAAGAAAAAAATAGTAACGATATTGTAATTTATTTTTTCATGTCCAGTGAGTTCACAACATACAAGAAATTTTATATAATGATTGAAGCAATGATATGCTTTCTTTACCAAAACAATACAAGTATGTATTCGATGGCATTTTTTAACCCATTAATGTACCCTCATTTCTATGAGATAAAGATTTTATTGCAATACCTTTAAGGTGATAAATCTAGGTAAGTTTTTCTCTTAGTAGTAGAACGAAAATTTCTACAATTGATTACGCTGTCAAATCAATATATTTTCAATATAGTAGGTAGTAAGTATAAGGTCAATAGAACAAAAAAATTATAGAAAGTAAAAAGTATTGTATTTACAAATATTATTGTATAAAAATTCATGATTCAACCAACCAGTGCTTTAAAACTGCAATATTAAAATGAATGATTTATTTTAAACACATGCTATGAGATATTGTAATGTTGAAAATATAAATAGGACGTCCCGTCAATTCTTGTTAAAAAAAATTAAATGAAATATTGATAACTGTGTTATCACTTAATTTAATACTATACAACTAAAATACGGTTTTTATCTCAACTCTATAACATCTACAAAGACAAAAGTGTGGCGAGGAAGGTAGCTATGGGAAGAGAGCTCTGACTGGCTGAGTCATTGTCAAATATCTTTGAAACTACTGAAGATAGATAAAGTCTATTCAAGGGTGATTTTCATGACTCCGAGGGGGAATTTTCAAGGTTATTTCAAGGTCAACTTTGCATTTTAAGGGTAACTCTCAGTACTTTGAGTTCAGAATTGAATCCTACATAAATTAGATTTCTTTCGCCTCAAGCGTTCTTTTGATACAATTTGAAATTTCCAAGAAAAACGCAACTATAGGAGTGTGTGACGCTTGACGTTTATCTCCGATTTTTTTAAAATGGGATCGTAGAAGGTTTGATTTCCCATTTTCTTATTCAAGCCTTGTGTCCAACCCACCTGCTAGTAGAGAGTTAAGAAGAGCTCTGAATTGTTGTCATTACATACCTCTTGCGTAACAATACAAGGTAAAATTATCTAGGACATAATTTATTTTATTTTGTGAATAAATTATTCAATAAATAAAATCAAAAACTACATGTTTATGAGAGATTTAGATTATTCACAGTATCTCATACGACCCATGTAAAATAGATAGAACTACCATTATGCATTACTTATCATGCTGTTAAAAGTTGTATTTACAAAATATATTCAGTAGAAGAAAAAAAATTCACATTCTATGTTTTTGAACTCTAGATCCGAAGTCAGATAAGGAACTGAAATACTTTTCTCAAAGTTGGCCATTAAACATGAAATTATACTTGAGAGTGAATTCCTTAATTTAGGTCGGGTTCTACGAAAACCCTAACTGTAAAACACGAAAACGTTGTTCCAAAGGATTCCAGATAGCGCCGTAGAGTTTGAAGCAACTCATGGCGCTTTTTAACGAATCCTTTGAACTAACATTTTCGGTTTCAGGTGTTTTTAGGTTAGTGTTTTTCGAGAACCCGACCTCATATCCTCCCATTCTCGCGGGGTCGTACTCAAAATTCTCAAAGTCATGCTGTTCACATGACAGCGCTCCTACTTTCAGTTATTGGGTAAGTAAATCCTCGTGGTGGACGACACAGGCACGGTGATCAGCTTGATCTTGGTCTCGCACAGCACTTTCTCCAGCATCGCCTTGAGCTCGTCGATGGGCAAAATGTCGAGCTCGGAAATGTTCTGCTTGCCTGTGTGGCCGTCGGCTTTTCCGGACGCCGAGTGCACGGATTCAATTTCTCAGGCAGAGGCTTCATCACCGGAATCGAGTTGCTCTCGACGATCGTCTTCTTCAGTTCCTCCGGGTCCAGTTTGGCCACGCCCTCTTCTAGGCTGAGCTGCGCGTTCCACTGCTCGATGAAGAGGGTGGTGACGCGCAGCAGCTCCTGGGTGAGGCCCCAGGTCAGGAACTTGAGACTGGCCTGGAGGCGGGCCAGACCGGACAGCACCAGCCAGTTGGTGGTGGAGGACTGCGTGATGTAGGTGGGGAAGATGAGCAGGTGCTCCACGCGGGACAGACGCCCGAACACCTCGTCGAATCCTGCGGGGGGAAGATAGCAATAGTACATACCCTAGTAGTTATTATATCCTGCGGGGGGAAGATAGCAATAATACATACCCTGCGGGGGAAGATAACAATAATAATAATAGTGCTTTTTCTTTGTGTTATTATGTCACAATTTTAGTGGGTAGCGCAGAATCATAGGACTTTACCACTTTAATTCACAATATCTTGTATTATTTTTTTGCCTATGATTCTGCCACTGGTCGCTGCTTCATATCAAAGCAGCTACTCATTTTTCCTCACGAGGTATGAGTGGACCCCGAACATCCAAGTACAGAGCAGAAAAAATCCTCCCCCGCTGGGGATCGAATCCAGGTCACCATGTGTGCAATGCCTAGCGCGCTAACTCACTCTGCCACAGTGACTACTTGAAGATAACAATAATACATACCCTATTATTTATTCTGCCTTCAGAAAAGGTACCGACCTCAGTAGCTTGATCGATAAGGCGGCGGGCTTGTAACCTGGAGGTCGGTGGTTCAAGTCCCGGTTTCAGCGTAGATTTAGTAGAGCAAGTTTGAGTAATTGTGATATCACGAAAGTGATTAACACAAATATGATGACTTAAAAAAAAAATAAGAACTTTTGAAGAATACAAATATGATGGCGAGGAGCGTCTCACCTTTCTTCGTGTCTATGTTGATGAGCTCGAGGGTCCGTAGCCTCGGCAGAGTGGCAATGGTCTCCACGAACCGGTTAGCCATGTTGCCTTGCTTCATCTCCAGGCGGAGCCGCAGGAAAGAAAGGAAAGCCAGGAAAGAAAGGAAAGAAAGAAAAGAAAGGAAGAAAGAAAGAAAGAAGGAAAGAAAGAAAGAAAGAAAGAAGAAGAAGAAAGAGAAAAAAAAAGAAAAAAAAACGACAAGCAAAAAACAAAAGGAAAGAAAGGAAAGAAAAAAAGAAGAAAAAGAAAAAAAAAAAAAAAAAAAAAAAAAAAAAAAAACGACAAGAAAAACTCATTTTACCTATGCTCTTAGAATAAGCACTTTTGAAGAATACAAATATGATGGCGAGGAGCGTCAAACCTTTCTTAGTGTCTATGTATGTGTGTGTATGTATGGTTTTATTTGTGGTGAAGCACAAGGCCTCTTCACAATTTTTGTGAGTAGCGCAGCATTCCTGAGAGCATCCTTCACATGTCGAATTATTCTATTACATCCATTTCTTTATACTCTGGTAATGCCACCACTGGTCGTTACTCATACAAGTAACTACTCATTTTTCCTCACTCAGTATGAGTGGACCCCGAACATCCAAGAACAGAAAAATTCCTGCCCCGCTGCGGATCGAACCCAGGTCACCGTGCGTGCAATGCCTAGCGCGCTAACTCGCTCTGCCACAGTGACTACTATAAAAAAAAAAGTACCTCAGCAAATAAGCTGAATTGGAAACAGTTGTTCTGATGTATGTATTAATTTTGATGTATGTAATATTTATGTTCCAAATAAAGGTTTATTCATTTATTTATGCTCCTAAATAAGCACTTTTGAAGCATACAAATATGATGGCGATGTATGTAATATTTATGTATGTAATAAATAGCATGTATGTAATATTTATGTTCCAAATAAAGGTTTATTCATTTATTTATTTATGCTCCTAAATAAACACTTTTGAAGCATACAAATATCTCACCTTTCTTCGTGTCTATGTTGATGAGCTCGAGGGTCCGCAGCCTCGGCAGAGTGGCGATGGTCTCCACGAAGCGGTTGGCCATGTTGCCTTGCACCATCTCCAGGCGCAGGCCCCACCAGGGAGGTCATGTGGGCCAGGAAGCACTCGGGAAACCGCTCGTCCAGCTTCGTGCAATCGCCGAGTTCCAACGAGTCGAGAGGCGGGAAGTCTTTGAGAACGTTCACCTGGAATGAGACAAAACGAGATCGAAAATAAATCAGTATCAGTATAAACAGAAAAGTGAGAAGTTGTATTAGATGTACATGAGTATCAGAACATACCTGGACACTCTGGACAGCTGTTTCGAGCTTATTTGCTCTCATCAGTAGGTAATAGTTCTGAATATCCATGCCATCAACTAACCTCTATATTTTAATCAGTATAAACAGAAATAAATAGGTATTTTTTATTGGTGTAGTAGTTTTTTTTTTTTTTATTTTTTTTTTTTATTAAAGATATGTCCAACAAGTTGGGACTTGTTTATTTTTTCAAAAATATATACATGTTGCAAATTAATGACATACTTGTACCTATAATATAACACTTCTGGCTGCATACAGGGTGGACATCTATCAGGCGTTCTGTTTCTATGTTTTGTGAACGATATTGTAAATGTTTTGTCACCTAATACTAAAGGATGGCTCTTCGCTGACGACTTCAAGATCGCAGTGAGGGTTGGAGATCCAGCGGATGTCCTTCACTTACAGGAAGTACTTCATGCTCTGCATCGCTGGTGTATTGATAACCTGATGGTTCTAAATGCCGACAAGTGTAAGGTGATGAGTTATTACACCAAAAAAAGTCCAGTTTTATTTCAATACTCTATTAATAATGTGACACTAGAACGAGTTGACTCTATCAAAGATTTGGCAGTGACAATGGAGCATAACTTAAAATTCAACATCCATTACTCTAATATAATTAACAAAGCGTATAGGATGCTGGGGTTCCTCTACAGACAAAACTCAAGATTTTAAAAATACTAGTGTACTTAAGATCCTGTACTATTCTTATGTGAGATCCCATCTTGAGTACTGTTCTGTAGTTTGGTCGCCCCAGTATCAAGTTCACATAAATTCTCTTGAATCCATACAGAGAAAATTCTTACGTCTACTCGCCAGTAAAGAAAATAAACAAATTTTGGAGCATGACTATAAGCCTATCATGTCCTCTCACAACATTGTCAGTCTTCAAGATAGGAGAAATAAGCAAGATTTAACTTTTCTTGGTAAACTTTTGCATAATTCTATCGATTCTCCTGAGCTCCTTTCCTTGCAAAACTAAATCTTAGAGTCAACTGTAAAAATACACGATCTCACCTTATTTTTAAACTAAAATCAAACCGTTGTAATATAGGAGAATTTTCACCTATGCAAAGGCTACAAACTATAGACAATAAAGCCAGCGATGTAGGAATTGATATTTTCAATATAACTCCTGTTGAAATAGATAGGTTTATTTATAGTTAAGTAATAATTTAGTTTTTAGTTTAAGTAGGTTCGCGTGTTGTAAAAATGGATTCGTATTCCGTAAATTAGAAAAAAAAAAAAACACATATTATACTATTTCAACCAAGTAATCTATGGTTACAATTTTAATTGCCTTGATGGATGTAATCTAGCTATTATGTCTGCTGGCACTAATATTAACATAAAAAGGGGAAAATACTGTAAAAAACCTTTTATAGGTAATAGAATAGGAATAAGCCGGCACTTTAGTCCTAATCGGGCAGTATAAGTCTGTCCCGGTAGCTCAGTGGTAAAGGCGGAGGTCGTGGGTTCGAAACCCAGCTGGGACATAACATGTTATCCTCCCATTTGGGATTACTGCTGGAATAATGGGACTTCATAGTCCTAATCGGGTAGTATAAATAAGACGATATTGTTATTGTTGTTGTTATATGTAAATAGGTGTTTTATTATATTTGTGTGAATCACTTTTCGTGGTGTCACAAATACCGTATGAGTTTCAGTACTTTAAAATTACTCAAACTCATACTGCTAAATTTTTACCGAACTTGGGAGTTGAACCACCGATTTCAAGGTTACAAATTCGCCATTTACTCAATCACGCTGCTGAGATCGGTAAAAAATATAAAATAGGATTATACTACAGAAACGGTTCGAATTAAGCCAAAAAACTTTTAAAAAAAAAGTTAAAGAATTGTTGATTCTTTTAGAAATTGAAATATCAAAAAATCTGATTGAGCTAATCATTCCATTGAATTCAATTTATGTGCACAACTGCACATGACGTTAGATGCTGAAAAGGACATTAATTGTGATATTATAATTGAAGAATTGACCAAAAATAAATAGGTAGTACCTGGTAGGACTTAAGATTTTTGACCCCAGTGAGGGAGAGATGTCTCAGGTTGCGCATCTGAGCGAGCAGTGGGATGTTCATCATGATGAGCCCATGCTCCCTCTTTGACTCAAATGAGCGGAGCTGTAAAATTTCTAGATTGGGGAGACCTGAGAAAGTAAAAAGATGATGAGTTAGTCAAGAGTAGTATGGTTGTGCATGTGTCAATTTTGTTATTTTTCACCTCTATTCGACAATTTATTTGGACTCAAATTGGAGATTTCAGTACCTGTAAGGTAGAATGAACAAATATGATCACAGAAAATTGTTCATTTTAAAATTTGAGGAACTATGATGTAGGTTGTGGCTACTGGAGATGCACCAATCTCAATAGCTCAACAGCTATTGTATTGTAGTCACTGTGGCTGACAGGAGTAGCCCGCTAGGCTTGAACACATAGTGACCCGGCTTTGATTCCCGGCCAGATAGAAAATTTTCTGCTCTGTACGAGCTCCTCTCTGCAGTTCACTACTGAAGACAGACACAGTATCTTCTGAGTCCTAATTCATCACTCAATAGTTACTTATCTCTTGTACACTTGTAAAACTTGTAAAAATACTTCTGTAGCACCAAGTCACGGATTGTGTATTGTGTAATATAGGGAAAACCGACGCTTAGCAATGACTTGTGATATAGGATTAGTCTATTCATTTCGCCCTTAATTTGCTATTATTCTAAGACATTATTTTCACTTTATTTTAACCTGGAGACCTCTGATTCGACCTTCAGATTAAATTTTAGACTGGTAATAATAATTTTGACATCATCACCATAGGGTGGCGTCATCGTGAACGATGGTAGCCAAACAGTGGAGGAATGACTCAGCACTTCTACCACTGTCTTTACAAGGAGGCTATTCTTGACAAGGACCCCCCGAACCAAGCCAATGCTGGTCTACTCCCTGTTTGTGGTCCCCCGGGCAGATTCTGACATCACTGGATTAAAAAAAAACTATAATTAAATTTACCTTGGAAAAGTTTAAAATCTATTGTAGCCAACTTCTGAGCGATGACACTGAATTCAGTGAGGTTCTTGCTACAGTTACTTGCAGCATTGAGAATTTCAGCTGCTGTTACTCTACCTAGCTCCAGACGTTTCAATGAGTGAATCTTGCCAATTACCTGCAAAAAAAGAGATTAATTTTAATTATAAGTATTGTTTCTTCTTTAAATTAATGAGTTTTATTAGTTGAATAAAAAAATTATATATTCAGCTATCGAAATTTTGGCAGTCGAATTTCTGCTATCAAAATTTTGGTAATCAAATTTCAGTTATCGAAATTTTGGTAAACAAATTTCAGCTTTCTAGGTATATTCTGACGTTTGTGAATGGGGTTTGTGAATTTTTACAATTAATGACAAAAGTAAAGGTGGACGCCATTTTAAAACATTAGATGAAATAAATATGGACTCCCAGATCCAATAATGGCGCCTAGCCATTCAGTATAAACAGAGCCATTGGATCTGGGTATCCTTCCCTGTTAAAAGATTTTTTTTCCGGTTTAACGGCGCTTTAACAAGGCGGTAGGCCTGTCGTTCACGCCAGATCAAAGATTAATCCAGAGCTATTCTTACCTTGTAGAATCGGTTCCAAATCTCATCATTCTCATCAGGGTCGGCGCTACCAATCATTTTGAGCATGTCCAGTGTGTGAGTGTTGTGCCTGGTCAAACAATCAGCCAGTCCATTCCAATCGCGTACCTAATAAAAAGGTAAATGGAAATTGTAGAAATCATAAATATAGAGCAGCGGTTCCCAACCGGTGGGCCGCGGGCAGCTCGCTACTGGGCCGCGGATGCTGGCCGAAACTCAAGAAATAATATTAAAATAGTGTAAAATAAATCGGAGTGGGCCGCAAAATTGTTTTAAAAATATTATTGGGCTCCCAAGCTAAAAAGGGTGGGAACCGCTGATCTAGAGGAAAGGGTAGAAAATGTAGCTATAGCGTAATGTTCGTGGCCAAGTGACGAGTTATCACAATAGGTGTTCTGGGTCCCATCCTCAGCAGGGTAAAAAAATGAGTAGCTGCTTTGTTGTGAGCAGTGACCAGTAGCAGATTATGGGCAAAACAAGACATTGTTTATTAAATGGTAAAAATTAAATGGTTTTTGGACCACATCATGTTAATAACGTCGAGCTAGGCTAAGATTCGGATCAAAATGATCGCGATAAAAGCTGCAAATTTTGTCCATTCTAGCTAAAAATTTTAGGGAATGTTCTAGACACATGAACTCTGACGTGAGTTCTGATCAGTTTGATCAACTAATCTAAATGAGTGATTAATTGATTAATTAGTATGGGAGGGTATTTTCTTTTGTTTGAATTATATGGATTTGGGGTCATTGACATTGACAGTAAATTACAAAAATTCACTAACCTGAAGAGCTTGATCAATAGGGCAAAGGACTAGCATGCGCGGATATAGGGGGGGGCACGGGGGGCACGTGCCCCCCCAGATTTTTTCGGCAAACGGTGTTTCTCAAATTTCATTATACCTAATCCCGTTAAAAAAATCTCAATAAGTTAGGGGGGCACGGGCCCCAATATAATTCCCAATTCTAAGACTAATCCTGTTAAAAAAAAATTTCAATGAGTTAGGGGGGCATGGGCCTCAAAATAATTCCCAATTCTAAGACTAATCCCGTAAAAAAAAGGTCTCAATGAGTTAGGGGGGCACGGGCCCCAAAATAATTCCCAATTCTAAGACTAATCCCGTAAAAAAAAGATCTCAATGAGTTAGGGGGGCACAGGCCCCAAAATAATTCCTAATTCTAAGACTAATCCCGTAAAAAAATCTCAATAACTTAGGGGAGCACGGGCCCCAATATAATTCCCAATTCTAAGACTAATCCCGTTAAAAAAAAATTCAATAAGTTAGGGGGGCACGGGCCCCAAAATAATTCTCAATTCTAAGAATAATAAGAAATAAATAAATAATAAAGTTGTCAAATCCACACAGATTGTCCGAGAATCCTGAAATTTTACCTTTAGGTCCATTTGGATCAGGGAATATATCTCTAGGGTTCAGCTAAACGGGGTAAGGACAAAAAATGGATGGGTGACACAAAAAAATCACATTTTTCGATCGAAATGACATTTTTTTCTCTCAAAATTTTCGTGACGGCGCCACGGGGGCGGCGTATCAACTCAAAAATAGAAAGTTTTAAGCAAGGTTTCAAGTTTTCATTTGAGATATCAATCACGAAATTCTGATGACCCGTTCTTGAGCTACGTTGACTAAGGACATAAAATGGATGGGTAAACAAAAAGTATTTACGTTTTTTGACCTGGCTGACATTTTTTTTCGAAATATGTCGTGACGAACTATCAACTCAAAGCGAGAATGTTTTTGCAAGGGTTGTAGTCTTCATTTGACATATTGATCGCGAAATTCTGATGAGCCATTCTTGAACTCCATGAAGGACAAGAAATGGATGGGTGACACGAAAAATATTGACATTGTGTGTGTGTGTGTGTGTGTGTGTGTGTGTGTGTGTGTGTGTGTGTGTGTGTGTGTGTGTGTGTGTGTGTGGTGTGTGTGTGGTGGTGGTGGTGTGTGTATGTGTGTTGTTGTTGTGTGTGTGTGTGTGTGTGTGATGTGTGTGTGTGATGTGTGTTTGTGTGTGTGTGTGTGTGGTGTGGTGTGGTGTGGTGTGGTGTGGTGTGGTGTGGTGTGGTGTGGTGTGGTGTGTGGGTGTGTGTGTGTGATAGGCTTGCGAAGCGGCGGGTGCAACCCGCTAGTTAGGTATATTGTGCGATTGTGCCCCCCCAGTACAAGAGGGCTATATCCGCGCATGAGGACTAGATGGTTTTATTCTTAATCAAATCCTAATCAATATTTTTAATTAATTGCTATTATGAAGAAACAAAACATTTTTGTATATATCCTATATTTTTTTTGTTCACTAAACGAGTCACAACTTAAATTTTCTTTATAAAAATCACACCATACTTTTGCTTACCTTAGAGTTTTTTAGCTTCACCACTTGCCACAGCTGATGACTGTGAGCCACCGCATTGAACATCCTATTTACTCGAGCCACCCTCAGTAGATCTTCCACTCTTAGATATCGACACAAATACACCATAGCATTGAATTGGTTGGATACATCATTTACTAGATTCTTGTTGTTGTGAACAATTCTCTGAATTGAAGGTGATGTGACTACTGGTTTCACCTCAGCTGTGACTGGTTTTACTTCACTTGGAGATCTAGCAACAAGTGGGGCTGATTTTACCACTTGCTTCTCGCTCAAAGGCCCTAATTTTCGTTTCTTCTTGCTGGACAATTTTTCAGTGGGACTTTCAGAAGACTTGTGCTTGGATGTGAAAGAAGCATTTGGTACTTTGTTTTCTGACTGGGATGAATGTGATTTCTTCTGTTCATTACTGGTTCTTCTCTCAGAGGGGCTGATATTGCTAAGTTTTTTATGAGGCTTGTCTATTGGTATTTTAACTTTCCCCCCTGAACTTTCCTCTGTATTACTTTTAACTGGTTTACTACTTGATTTCATTTGTTCGGATTTAGACACATCACCATTGATAGGGCTTGATAGTGATGGTTTTTTGCTAGGAATGGGCGGACTATCTTCATTTTCCCCGTGATCGCGCGATCGTTTTACAGCACTACTTAATGATTGCAAATGTTTGTTAACCTTGTGGGAGATATTTTGAACTCTAGACGTTTCTGATTTTGATTTTACGCTTGGAGATAATATGGAGCTTCCTTTATCAAAGAAAACCTTACGATTGACAGGGGTAGTTTTCGACCTTTTTGGCGTATCTTCGTCACAGTTTGTCAATGTTCTCGAAACTGCCTCTCGACTAACTTCAAGAGGAGACCCAAAGCCTAATACTTCACGTACAAATGTAAAATGGTATGGTTTTAATTCACCACTTTCATCTAGGGTATCAATGATTTCACGTATAGACCTCAGTTTCTTTCCCTTGGGAGAATAGTAGTAAATATCTGCCGTGTTATAGCTTGGAGTGGAGTTGTTAGTACGAAACACAACCTCCCTTTTCCAGCCATACTTTTCCAATGGGATAAGATACCGTTTATGCCAAGGATCTTCTTTTGTCTCTTTCTTTGATTCCTTTTTTGTCTCAGATGTTTCTTTCTTTGACAGAGGGGTTTCTTTTTTGGGATGAGGGGATTCTTTCTTGGCCTGAGGGGTTTCTTTCTTTGTGCTACTTGGCAGATGATCTTTCTTGGTGACTTGCTGGGAACTAGGAACACTGGGGGTAAATTCTTTTTTCTTTACAACTCTCCCACTGGATGTCTGAACTGTTGGCTGGAGTTGTACAACTGGAGGCTTGTAATTTTTGTATAATGTCGATTTGTACTCAGGTAATGGTCGGATAGGGATATTGTGTTCTCCTTTAACATAGTTCCAGTACCCTCGGTACATGTAAATAGTGCTGTCATAGTATTCACTGAAGAAACCCGTAAAGTTCTTGTCACTGTCCAAGTAGTAAAGTTTAGAGAAACTGAGAGGAGCAACAGCTACAGGATCTTTGCGAGACCTGGAGGGGACTTTGCGTTTAGGACTCTCATGTTTCTGGGCTGACTCATGACTAGTATGTGTGACATGAGTGGAACTTTGAATATTTTTAGGATCAACATCCAATGATTCATTAATATCCAAGTTATCTATTATGGGCGACAAGACAGGGGATTTTCCAAAGTTATCAATGCTACTGACCATTTCTTCAGGACTTTTAACCTTATTACATTCTTCTTCTTTAGTTTCTATGTCTTCCATCTGTATTTTATTCACGCTAATTGACTTTGACGGGATCACTTTGATTTCTTCATTTAATTTATCAACCCCAGATTCTAATGGCTTCAAGGTTTCATTTGTTGCTTCTAGTGAGTCAGTATCCATTGGTTGATCAGCTTCTGATTCTTTACTGACTATGCCTTGCTCAGTTATTATACTCTCTGTCTCAATGAGAGCTTCTTGATTACTTGTGTCATCTAAATATTTTTGGACCTTTTCTATTGAGTCTAACTGATCTTCTTCATCTTCTATTTTTGTGCATGTTTCTGCCAGTTCTTTAACTTTTGATGATTTGTCTTCATTGACTAGTTGTCTCTCATCAACTTGTTGTTCTAAAATTTCTGATTCATAGTTTTCATTTTTAGACACTTCTTTAGTAAAATCTTCAATGTCTTTACTTGAGTCTACAGTTTCATCTTGTACTAACTTAATATCACTTGTACACACTGTCTGCTTGGACTCTTCATTTTTTGTGCTTTCTTGCTCTACATCATTGAAACTTTTTTCTTCAGATTTTTTAATGATTTTATCATCAACAGGACTTTTCTCACTATTATCCTTACTATCTTCTTTTACATGAGATATATTTTCGTCATTTGATTGGTATGGTGTATTTTTGTCATTGAAACTTTTTTCTTTGGATTTTTCAATGGTTTGATCATCAACAGGATTTTTCTCACTATTATTCTTACAATCTTGTTCGTTTATAAGAGATACATTACCATCATTAGATTTGTGTGTTTCATTTTTTTCATTGACATTTTTTCCTGCACTTGATGATTCTTCCTCAATATTTACATTTTCTTCCATATCCATTGTGGGTTTTATTTCTGGGCTGTCAACTTCAGAGTTTAATTTCTCCTGACTATTTACATTTTGCTCAAGTGTCACATTGGCATTGCTAGTTTTAAAGTTTACATCAAAAGTAGGTTTTGATACTGTGCAATTGATTTCTGTACACTCATTTGCAGATTGGTCTGTTGAAGCATCTGGAGATGAAGGTGTTGAAGCAAGTACACTTTCATCAATACAGTTCCCTTTATTTTCTTCTGTGGAAGATTCTTTCTCTTCTGTGTGGTCTGACTCTTCCTCTGTGGCTGAAGATCGTGCTTTAACAAACTTTTCATTCTCTTTAGTAGAAATGTCTACATTTACCTCTGTATGAATAAGTGTAGTGTTCTCATCCATTATGTCAATTGTTTTTAAATAAGTACCCTGCAAATAAGATAGTAAATATACATAAGTTAAGGGAATATATAAGATCATTTAAGCAACAACAAAAAACTTACACTTGACTAAAGGGTTGTTCTGAAATAAATAGGAAAATTTCACAAGAATTGCAATTTTGAAAGGAGTGTAGTCATTGGGCTACTTCTCCTCCATGTCATATCTACTACCTCAAATTTACTTATTACAATTTCTATTTTTCTATACTAAGCATTGTAGATTGTAAATAAAAGTATCTCATTTTAAAAATAACACCACCAAACCACATTATTTTTATGTATTTGATACCCTCAAACAGTCTTAAATAACTGTAATATTTGTTAGGTACCTCCAAAAAGTTGTTTTTTTCTTTTACGGTAAGAAAAATCTCTCGAAGTCATTAAGGAAAAAATAATAATAGTAATAATAAAAAATAAAAAAATGATCCATCCAGCCCTTTATATTTGAGATAATTTAACTATGTCACTTTTTAATATTATTATACAAATAATAGCAGAATTTTCCCTGAAGCATTAGCTACAGTAAAGTAAAGTAAGGGAATGTCACAAAAGATCTATCTAAGGTCGCAGTGACAAAGAGCTTTCATAGCCAATAGCCCTACCTTTACCAATACCAAGGGAAGGAATTCATTTAAGTTTTGAGGTTTTTAATTAAAAATTTAATTGAGATTGGTGTGATAGTTGGGGGGAAATAAAGTATATAATAATAATAATAATAATAATAATAATAAATGGGATGAGCCAAGATCATTGTACTATTTCTTAAACATATTCAAAATTAAATAAGATTGAACATAGACCACAGGTTTCAAGTATACCTGCAATATCAATATATCCAATTCTGGATCAATCATTATAAAATTTTCACAGATGACTTGGGGTGATGTAAGGAAATGTTTCTACCCCAAGTCCCTAAATGTTTTATTATTGAAATTACTTTAAATCACATTTCACTATTGCACCTGGCTGTATGGGTTGTTTTTGCCCTGTTTTTTGGTAAGGTAGGGTTAGGTAAAGTTACCAAAGTGAGATATTACACATAAGATTAAATACAAAATGTTTGTTTTTTAGGATCGGTCTAACCCTGAGCAATTTTTTACTCTGGTAGACCTTTACTGATATTAGAGAAATATTAAGTACTCATGTGTACTATTTGAAACCCCTTTTCACAAAAGGCAAAGAACATGAATAGAACCGTTAAACAGTCAAGCTAAATCATTGATTTCTCACAATAAGTTTTCTTGATGGTTGGTCCTGCATGAAAATATGTACACTTTGGGGTAATATGAGCTGTTAATAGTTTTATTACCAGCTCATATTGCCATTGCCTCATATTGCCAACAGAAATTCCCTTCAATGTTATGTATTGTTATGCAGCTGAATATAGTTGTAATGTAATAATGTGTAAATTTTGTTATAGATAACAGAAGTTGTAGATATCATTTTTAGATGATTTTTTTTTTTTTTTTAATAAAAGGAATAGTATAAGAATTTAAACTCAATATAAGGCTTAATCAGGAATATTCCTTGCAAATCTAGGAAAGAAAAATGAAAATTTCTGAAGCACAAATGTTTGTTTTCCTTTGTTAGGTATATCTTTAGATTTTCCATTGAAATACAAGCACCTGATCTAGATCCCAGGGAAAAATATTATAAAAACAGTAAGTATACTGAAGATGTGTTAAAAGACCTTTAAAGTAATGTGTTTAACAAGTTTTAATTTTTTCTTTCCTCGAGTCATGGAGATTATTCCTGGTTGACCATTCAAGTGATTGTAAATCCCTAAATGGTTTTCTTTTATTAAAAAAAGAAACATTTTTCACAACAGAAATCACAAAACTATTTGACCTCATGGAAATTCTCTAATGATTCAACAGGAACCATGCATATTTAGGTTGAAATTATAGCGTGGAATAGTGCCAAAATGGAAACAATAGTGCAATTCTATCTAAAGACCAAAAACGAGAAACATTCCTGAGAGACAACACTTTTACACCATATTGACACACGGTATGTTATGTTGCACTATAGAGAATGACCAAGACTTTTTAAGAGAGTATATATGCTGTCTCACTGTAGCATGTGACAGTCCCTAAACAGAAAGTGTATTGTCAGAAACTAGAGTGTGACATGGCACTCAATGTGTTAAAAGAGAAAAACATTTTGCGTTCTTCTAATTGTACCCCTCAGTGTAAAGTCACCCAATTAGAGACCATAAGAAATTCAACAAAGCTCATACCACTAAAGAAATAGAACTATTTGAACTATATAAATAGAATTATTTGTATGTAAATTGGGTGTGACCATGATAACTCTAACTGACAATTAATAGAAACAAATTCCATCCTATCTTTTATTATATTATAGTGGTGCATGTCAACATCAAAACATACACATTTTCTGTGGGATATAAATGAATCTTGCTCTCGTAACCAAATTGTAAAAGTGATAATCACTCAAATTACATTACAATGAACATAAAATAAGAGAATCAGGAATAAAATACAATATACCAACTCGGTTTACACTGCTAGAATGAAACTAAAGGCTCCTTTTTCTCACCGTCTCTTCTATATTATAGTTTTGACTTTTCAAGGTTCATAATTGAACTTTCAAGTTTTTCCTAATACCTACAGGCCAGTTTAGAAAATTAAAGTCATGAAATAAAACCCTTACATCAGCTTTCTGCAGATACCTACTGGGTGTTGCCTCTAAATAAAGAGAATTCAGGTTATCCATGGGCAGAAAGACTACATTAAATAAATTGAATATCATGTTCAAACTAATACAACACTCATTGACAATACAATACATTGCAACGGCACTGGAAAACCATTGAAGATCATCAAAATCAAATGATTGGTGTTGAGGAAAAAGCCACCTATGACTTCAATAAGCCCACAATAGCTTACTCCAAAGACATATATGGAATTCAAAAGTGGACAATTCATGGTCTATGGTTTGGTGAAGGATCTGCCTCACCTTTACTTCTCAATTTTTTCAATAGTCCATAAGCAACACTTGAAAAAATTGAGCCTTACTTTCCAATGTGACACCTTAATATTATTCACAGACACTTATGCCTATAATTAACAATTTGGTCAAAGACACATAAAAAACACATACCTATTTATATATGTACATATTTTAAAAAAGACAATTTTTCTGATCTGTATAATGTGTCTTTAGGCAACTTATTGATTTTATGAGTAGTTCAAAACTAAAAATTCATATTGTTACGCAATTAGAAATTAAAAAACCCAGGAGTTGTAGCTCGTTCCACAAAGCACTCTCACTCTCATAGTCTCTCTTTAAACTATCACACAACATACTCTGATTGGTTAATTTGAATCCAATAACCAATCAGAGTGCCTTGTGTGATGGTTGAAAAGGAGATTTGGGGATTATGAGAGTGAGAGTGCTTTCTGGAACAAGGGACTCAACAAGTATGTTCCTAGTTCCTACAAACTATTGTTTCTACTCAGCATTAGAGAAACACAAATAATAATTAATAGGTACTTACATTTATAGGTATGGTAAATTCAAATGATATTACTCTTATGATTTAATCTTGACTTGCTCTAAAGCAGAAATCAATAACTGAAGATTTGATTGGTTGAGCTCTGTTGAAATTGTATGAACTTCCTCATGAAGAGAATTTGGGTTCACTTCTCCAGAAATGAGCTGATCTTGAGATTTGACATGAAAAATCAAGTTCACAAGAGGTTCTTGATGCTTGGCAACAGTACTTGTACCAAAGATCCACTGAAATTTTTTTAAAAAACATTATTGAAGAATTTTAAAATGGTCAGCACTAACAGAAAATAGAAAAATGAATGCTGAGTAGATATGATACTTCAAAACCAAAAGGAAAATATCTATGGATGAATATATTTTGTATTTCTTTAGTTATGACCCAAAGAAAATATTTCAACATTGTGAAAATTCTGGTGTTGTAACATTTAGGCTGATGTTTTCAAAATAAGAACTAAAAATCTCCTAGTGAAGGTGAAAGAATGAGAATCTCAAATTAAAAATGACAACCCAAGCTAAAATAAGTTTAAAATGGTTGATAAACTAATAATTACCTTTAAAGTCCAGTCAAAGTCTAAAACATTATGTATCTGACCATTGCTTGCACATGAGGTGGAATCCATAATATTTCAAACTAATCAGCAAGCTTCTAATCAATCTAGTTCCCCATTGAACCCTTGGATTCTTTCTTCTAAAAAAAATCTTTTATTTTCTACTGTAGTCTCTCTGATAATTTTGATTAAAATATATTTTTTTTTAATTTACTCTGAAGTCAGGCATAACTCAGGTTTGGTAGACTGTAAATGAATGTAATCTTCAGAAGAAACTTCTGAAGCCCTTTTTATGACTTGGGTAAGTTTCATTGATTGATTGATCCAAATGCAAATTCTAGGACTAAAATTGTTTTCTTCCCATAATATTTCATAGGAGTCATTAATAGGAATTATAATACAATTTGGAAAGGGCAATTAAGCATAACTGCAAGTCATTAAATTAAAATCAATTCATCTCACAACTTTCCACTGCATTCAATATTTCAATCAGAAAAATCTACCCAGTGCTGATTCATTGAGAGAATGAGAAAGCATTGAGCGGTTCAGTCAGTGCTGTTATTAGTTAAACTGAACTGCATTCATGCATTGTATCTGTGCTGACTCAAATAGGGATATTAAAATTTTTCAAAAGTAAAGATGGATTGGATACCTCTCAAAATGAGGAAAATAACATTTAAAATAAAAGTTTAGATTTTCTCTTCTTTCACTATACTTCTTTCCCATGAAATGTCTCTAAAAGCTATAGAACTAGTGAGAGTTAAAGCTTGTCTTTCTCTAATATACACAGTATGCTAGTACCACCTAGAAATAAATAAGATTCTACACATTTTGATTTGATACATTTTCAAATTAGCTAAAGAAGTTTTTAAATGATAAATTAATAATTGGATCAAAAATAGTGAGCATGAAGATTATTTTCAGTATTTTCATATTTCATTATTTTCATAACTTGAAAACTTCTATCTTGATGAGGTGAATGAGGAAGCAAATTAAGCAAAGCTTCACGGACTTTTAACGCGCCTGGCCATTTTGGTCATACTTGATCAAATGTAAACAAACGATATTTTTCATGCTTCTCAAAATTTGTAAACATGACCGCGAAAGGTAGAATTCGTGATAGCTTTTGTTTATTTTTTCTTACATTCAGTTTTCAGTACAATACATGCTTTTGTTGTTAGGTTAGAAACTAGGAAAAGGAAAAAATCAAGAAAAGAGGTTGGATCTAAATACTTATGATTTATCTTGTTAGATTTTCATTACTCTCAGAGATGAGATTGATCACGGTCCAGTTTGATATTATGGCCACAAATTTAACACATCCAGGGACCTCCAACTTTTGTGCAAAATAAATAAATGGATAAGTATTATGTTAAAATAATTGATCTTAAGTCGAAGTAGGATGGTTAGAATTAAAATAACTAATTCAAGACTCCATAAACTACGCAGTTGACTAGTTGATCAACTGATCAGAGCTCACTTGAGTTCACATTATTGGGAAGTTGTTTTCCCGTAATTCACAACGGGATAAGACTAAATCAACACACACACTAACATTACCTAGTAAAAATTTATGCTCAAACACAGAATCGAAGAGTCAGAAACAGAAATGAACTGAAGAAACTGAAGTTATAAATATGGTGATAGGGAGAGAGAATTTTACCTATATCGGCCTTTGCAAATATTCAACGGATTTGAAGGTGTTCCTTAAAAGAAATGTTGAGGCCGTACTAATGGATGATTAATTTATTGGCCTGCCTTTTTCTACTTTTATAAAAATAAAATAAAAAATAAGGTTATTAGACAGTGGTTTTAGGGGGGTCGAGTTTCATATGGTACCTAGTTATTAATAAACGCTTGGGCTGTGCTAAGATTAGTAAAACAGACCCTCATAGTCAGAAAGGTACATAAAAAGACACAGATTGAGCATGTGAAATTTTGTTGAGCATTATAAATAGGTTATGGGTATTATTAACACTCTTAATCAATCATTACTTGAATATTGTATGGTTCGAGTGAACCTAGATAACAATAGTCTCCTTCTCAAGCTGTCTCATGCCGGGTCCACACTAAGCGAACATTGTTAGCCAACAATGTTCGCGAACAAAATGTGCGGATAACAGTGTTAGCTAACAATGTTATCCGAACAATGTTATTCTGAATGTTCAGCAAAGCCGACCACACTGAAGTAACTTGAATAACATTGCTTTGAACGCAAACCATTTTGACTTATACAAGTTTTGTGTTCCTGATCCAGACCTTTTTGAATCAGTTTCTTTCTTTTTATCTCTTCTATAAGCTTATAGGAGGGAGTTCAACTTTCTTGACAATAAGTCAACACTTATTCCAAATTACATAGCTAATGCAAGAAGAGCATCCTTTTTCTTAATGGTATTATTATAGTCCTTGCAATCTGTCTTATACAAACACTCATTTATACTCTTGAAAAGCCTTGATTCAGTCCAAACATTTTTCTTTGTGCCAATCTTCCATTTTAAATAAATAAGCTAGTTTCAAAAAACTTGGCAAAATAAAATTACTTAATAAGCAGGTAAGCACAAGGAAGCTTAAACACTGTGCGGGAAGAAAGAAATACTGAAGTGGATGAAGGGGGGAGGGTAGGTGCAAACATCCAAATAACATTTTTTCCTTTGATATTTACCGACAAATTTTGGAACATCAGATTTTGTTAGCGAACATAGGTCTAATAACTCTAATAACATAGTTTGTTATTAGAAAATATTTTTACGACTTTATTGAAATAACATTGTTAGCGAACATTGTTAGTTAACAAATGTTCGTTTAGTGTGGACCCGGCATCATACAGTCTGTTTTGTTCGAACAAGAATCCTCTTCAGGGAGCACGAGTTTTTTAATAATTTATCAAGGTTTCCTGCTTACAGGGCTTGCATTAAATGCGAAATTAATAGACAAAATCGAGAACATAACCCACGACTCGACGTCGGCTTTCCCCATTTGAGACAGTAAGCAAATCGATACTCAGCGCCTCAGAAATATTGCAAAATCGTCTATCAATTCCGCCCTAAATCTGTTCGTGTATTTTGATCGTCTCAGGTACCATACTTTTGAGTCATTGTCACTCCCTCTATTAGTATACTAACCTCCTTGAATTTGACCGTGATTTAAAATTTTGGTTGGGAAGCACTTAATGAAGCTAACTTCTCCTATATCAACCGATGAAATCGACCCGCTAAAATTTTCAAAATTATCACGAATCAGTGTGACGTGTTTCACGCACTTCGCACTTCACCTATCTCACGTGCTATTTTCTGCAAAACTTTAGATTGAGAATTAAATTGAAAATGTGGTAAAAACGCTATTCTTCTGTAACATAGAAAATTGGATGGTATAATTTAGGTTAACTACCTAATTCTGTGACCTAATAATGGAAAGTCGCTAAATTTTTATCGCCAAGTGTCTATGGGAATATTTGTCTGGCTGGGGGACTAAAAACATGTCTGGCTGGGGACTATAAACAGGGAGTAGACTAGCATTGGCTTGGTTCTAGGGGCCCTTGTCAATTATTAGCCTCCTTGTAAAGACAGTGGTAGTAGTGCTGAGTCATTCCTCCACTGTCTGGCTACCATCGTTCACGATAACGCCACACTATGATGATGAAGTGTCTATGGGATGTCTACCTATAATTGTATAATACGTAGAATGTAAACCATTCAACATAATTATTATATTCACGCGTATGTATTGTGTCCGTAATTGGCACTTGGAAGATTTTTTTTAAACCAATAATATGGCTGTTAACTTATCTATGTAACAGCTGAGGTAAGTTCTGTCCTAAAATTATCGCTTAAATCCTAATTTCAAAAAAGATCTCGTAAGTACAAGACCCATTTAAAACGAATAACCAAACGTATGAAATTTCCGCTATCAAATTGAACCATTAATAGAATACTTTCCTTATTATAGGATAAGGAAAATGTTACGTGGGTTTCATTCCATAAAGTACTCTCACTCTCAAAATCCCCAAATCGGGTCCACCGTCAAATTTCGTTCAAATAAACGAATCAGAATCAGTTGTTCAAACAAACAGTTAAATGAGAGATTTGAGGATTATAGGTAAGAGTGAGAAAGTATTTTAGAACAAGTCCTGGGTCAAAAACAGACATATACCTACTGAAAAACTACCCGCACAATAGCCTTCGAATACATAATTTGGTATGTAAACCTCATTTATGGAGAGGACGCGACACGAAACTTTTCGTTGAAACGGTGACGATAAAATGGCGGCCTTTAGGCCTCTGGTTCTGGCTAAACGATAAGAGATACGAAAAAATTATATAAAAAACTTTTACTAACAAAAAAAATAATAGGGGTCTATTCCATCATTTTTTCGACATCTTGAACTTGTTTGACCTCGGCCCTAATTTACCGGTATTTTTTGGGGGGGGGGGGACCCGCTTTGAATAACTTTTTTATAATTCATCCTAGATGGGGGTTGTGACATAACAAATCCAATGATTTTAAGGTGCTGATTACGAATTTGGCATTTTTTGCTATCTCTAACCGTTGAGTCACAATTGGCGGATTGGCTTATTTTTGGGGGACAAGGAAAGTCGTGTGATGGCACACCAGATTTTTACCCTTTGTTCATTTTTCTTAGGGAACCTATCTACCTACCTATGCAATGATCCATCGTATAACAGGTAAACAAAGACAGACAGATAGGTAAACAATACTATGCAATACCTTTTTCTTAAATTTAACAATATCTTATTCTTCTATCGTGGAAAATTAAAACTACCTAATATTCTAGTATTAAATTATACATCGACCATGCCGCTATAAACACAGCTGCACCGCAGGTGTTAGAACTTCTTTAGAGGGGGCTATAGGTAACCAGTGGCTCGGTGGTTAAGAGCATTGGTTGCTGACCCGGAGGTTGCGGGTTCGAATTCCGGCCGGAGCCGAATATTCTAACGGATTTTTTTCGTTCCCGAAATGGCATGGGTGTAAAGGTAAAGTGCCCTGAAGTAATGCTAAAGCAATCCGGGGCCAACAACTACCTTTTTTTCATGAAAAAAACCTCTAACCATTCTATTGAGGGTTGCATGCATATGAGATCAGTGAGACGTTTGTAGGAACGACATCTGGAGGGGGGATAATTTGTTTCCAAAGTATGGACCACAAGGAGTTTTCAACAAATAATCCCAAAAAAATTTTCTTTCGCAATGCAGATTCAACTTCCCACAACATCGGGATTTTACCAACGAACTATGGAGCTTATCTCCCTGAAGCGACTGTAGCTACAACAATAAAAAAAATTCAAATTTCCTACTAGGCAAAATTCAAGCAAGTTATTTACATTTTTCTGTTTTAGTAAAGCTATTATTCTACTACTAAAACTTGGGATAATAACTGTCATTACAACAGCACACAGTGTGCTACACAGTACTTCTAAAGTTGGTAAAAGAGTGAGTAATTAAAATAATAATAATAAATAGCCTCAAAAAAGTTGCATATTGAACGTAACTGTACTTTGAAACACAAAGAAACAGGGTTGCCACACTCTACCATAGCGGAGTTATATAAAATTCTGGAGAAATAGAACGGTTCTGTGAATCTACACTGTAGAAACTAATATCTCGCATACTGTGTGGTGAAAGTAAATACATAGCGTTACATATTTACTTCTCAAGTAAATAGAGAATTCCTACCGCCTCCCTCTCTCTTTCCGCTACCCACTGTATATTTTATCGTATTCCTATACAGTATGTTTCAGAAAAGGTAGCCACCCCCTCGTAACTTTTGAACGCGACGGAATTTTTCAATTCTGTAAAGTCCTAGGTATAGGAAGTGCCCTATGGCCCATCCTGTGGTCATATTTATTTTTGGCCCCGGTCGGCTCTTCCGGCTTTTAGGCCATATTTTTTCATTTTTCTCGCGAATTTTAAATGGAATGCTATATTTTTTATTCTTGTTAATTAAAGTCCAAGTTAGGCTGAGTATAATGAGCTTTTAAAATTTTCAAAAACCTTATCAGGGGCGGAGATAGTAGGGTGCAAGTTTCAAAATTGTTACACCCTGTATTTCAGCGTTAGTTAGATTTTTTAGTACTTTTTTTATGTTCATAGGTTCAAAATATTGTTTTACACCATATGAAATCAAAAAAATATTCTTGTTTACTTCTAATCAGGGTCATAGTAAGGTTTTTGTAAAAGTACTTTTTTTCTCACGTCAATTTTTCCGTAAATTAATGGTGTTCTCGAAATTGGCATTTTTAGAGGTGAAAGTCTGCAGTGACATATGTTTTTTATGCTTGAAATCGAAAGAAAACTTAACGCAGAAGCGATTAAGATCATAAAAAAAGCCATTTAACCTGCTAGTTTTTTCACGACAGTGTCCGGTAAAGTGGGTGAATTGGATTGTTTTTTGTTGAGGAAACACAATTGGCATAGAAAACAAATAATACCTAATAACGGAATAATACTTCAATTAACATAACTAAATGCGAAATTAAATGAAGATTATTTCTTCTAAATCAGTGCCGGATAATTTTTTTTTCTCTCTCTTTCTCTCTCTTTCCCCTCTTTAAAATAATTAAATTGGTTTAATTTTCACCCTCAAGAGTTTGGTACTTGACCTGGTATTTTTTCTCTTAAATTTCGAGATAATTAGATTTTTATTTAGAGACCTGGTATTCATTACTAGCAACACCAGTATGATTTTTTTTTTAAATTTGGGTTTTATATCGCGTTTCAACTGCATGGTCATATCATAACGGGGGTGTTACATTCCATTCGCAAGAAACTCACCAACCTCCTAAACACATTTATCTCACCCAGCCTGGGTTAGGCCGGAATGCCAGCATCACGAAGTCTTCTCCTCGCTGGACGTTGCTTAACTTCGATGATCCTACAAGAATCGTTGCATTCAAAACGCCATCGGATTGACTCCAGAATTATTGACAATGTGTTTTCTACAGATTTTACCAACTTACCAACTCAAATTGTCTCAAGAGGGGACCCCTAGGCCGACTTTAGAAGCAGCATTATCCGATAATTATTTTTGATACAAGTTGAACTTTGAAAAGTGAAAAAAAGAGAGAGAGAAAAAGAAAAAAAAAAAAAAATATCCGGCACTGATTTAGAATAAATAATTTTCATTTAATTTCGCATTTAGTTATGTTTATTGAAGTATTATTCCCTTATTAGATATTATTTATTTTCTATGCCAATTGTGTTTCCTCAACAACAAAAAAAATCCAATACGAAATTCACCCACTTTACGGGACACTGTCGTGAAAAAACTAGCAGGTTAAATGGCTTTTTTTATGATCTTAATCGCTTCTGCGTTAAGTTTTCTTTCGATTTCAAGCATAAAAAACATATGTCACTGCAGACTTTCACCTCTAAAAATGCCAATTTCGAGAACACCATTAATTTACGGAAAAATTGACGTGAGAAAAAAAGTACTTTTACAAAAACCTTACTATGACCCTGATTAGAAGTAAACAAGAATATTTTTTTGATTTCATATGGTGTAAAACAATATTTTGAACCTATGAACATAAAAAAAGTACTAAAAAATCTAACTAACGCTGAAATACAGGGTGTAACAATTTTGAAACTTGCACCCTACTATCTCCGCCCCTGATAAGGTTTTTGAAAATTTTAAAAGCTCATTATACTCAGCCTAACTTGGACTTTAATTAACAAGAATAAAAAATATAGCATTCCATTTAAAATTCGCGAGAAAAATGAAAAAATATGGCCTAAAAGCCGGAAGAGCCGACCGGGGCCAAAAATAAATATGACCACAGGATGGGCCATAGGGCACTTCCTATACCTAGGACTTTACAGAATTGAAAAATTCCGTCGCGTTCAAAAGTTACGAGGGGGTGGCCACCTTTTCTGAAACATACTGTATACTTTTTGTTCGTTTTCTCTTTAGATATAGCCTATTCATCATATACTTTTTGTTCGTATCTGGTGTGTTTTGAGGATGAACTTGTTTTTACCCAGTGTTGCCACGTTTGACAACCACTGCCACTCCCTCTACTATCATGTTTACCTTTCATATCGCTGCTTATCTCTTCAGATTATGCTTATCTCAATAAAATTGTTTATCTGAATTTATTTGATATAACATGTTCATCTCAATTCTGTTTTCACCCATGTTTTTCCCATTTTTTTTTTTTTTTTTTTTTTTTATTTTTTTTTATCTCACATTAACATGAAAAATCACTCATTTTTAGATCCTGATTTTTAGTTTTTATACCAAAACTTGATCTGCGCGCGCATTAGTGCGCACCATTCTTGACTCGGAATCACCCTTATGTTTTGTTTTTGGGGTTTTAAAACTTTAATAAAAATGCTGAGGTCTTTACGAAACGCATGATTTACCCTCCATCAGCTTCCAGTTACGAACCAGCTACGTACTACACTCGGTCTATTAATTAACCTCACCCAGCCTGGGTTTCGTCATCGATGGTCATTACTATTATTATTATTATTTAACACTTTATTGGTCAACTACATGATACATTCAACAAAATAGGACATGAAAAAAAAAGAACACAATAGAATATGTGGTGAACCAAGGGGCGAGGTTAAAGCCTGTGGTTCCAACCTTGGCGACACCAAGTAAAAAATAAATATGATTCAGCCAGTAAAGTTTCAGCCATTCAACTATGTACCAAAGAGACTATGAACTTGGATCGGCGCTAAGGGTTCACATTAGTCGGCTTCAACTGTTTCTCGGCATTCCAGCTTCACTCAGGCTGGCCGGGTTCAATAGAAGCAGCTACAACTACTCATCAATGTATGTTAAAGTTATGACTAAATATTTTAATTATTTTTATTTATAAAGAATTATTTAGATGAAGATCCATTTACATTTTTTACTTCCGAGAAATTTCTAAAATTAGAAATCGGAAGAATTGTGTTTTTTTACGAACATTGTAAGTTTTTTTGTTTTTTTTACAATAAACTAAACCTGATCAAGGGTGCTGTGGCACCCCGAGTGTATAGAGTAGGGCTGGAAAAATAAAATATAGGGCCATGCCTCAGACCATTATTCAGGTGCAGCCCAAGGGTGGTAATGCCTATGGAATTCTCTTTTTAACCATCCTGGATATAAAATATAAAAGTTTTTTTATTTATTTTTTAATATGAAAGTAGAATGTACATAATTGTACAAGTAAGTATACCTTCAGTGGTTAAGAGCATTGGTTGCTGACCCGGAGGTTGCGGGTTCGAATCCCGGCCGGAGTGGAAAATTCTAACCGAGTTTTCCGTTTCCGGAATGGCATGGATGTAACGGTAAAGTGACCTGAAGTAATGCGGAACCGGTGCCGGGACACAGTTACCTTTTTTTTCTTTTTTTAAGAGTACCTAAACATATTTTTAAATTATGTATTTCCTAAATTTCTGAAGGAGGAAAAAGGAAGGCAATCACCCTGTAAACATAGGTACATCTACATACATACCGTCTTTTTCCTAAAATTTATATTTTTAGGTCTTCCTGGAATTTTTTTCTCCAATCATACTAGATTGGGTAAGGCTGGGGCTGGGGACTGGAGAATATCCACTATAGACAGGGTGGAGTGGAAGTATAGCGCCAAACTATAAAGGATTCCCTAGATAAAATAATACCAATGACAAAATAAATACCAAATAATACCATTTTCCAAAGTTGAGCTTTTGAATGAGCTTTTACAAATACTAGCATATCTAAGCATATCTCACGAAGTACCTATAAGTCCGATGGAGCTGATATTTAGTATGGTTCCTAATGGAAATGGAAAAGAGCTATTGATTCAAAATGTCCATTTTTTTAAAGTTGAGCTTTTTCACACTCATATCTGGCCGTCCCTATAAATATCTGGAATGAGAATGCCTAGTTTTTTTTATAATGAATAAAAAACATTTTTCTAAAGAACATAAAATTAGTTAGGTAAATTCCACCAAAAAAATACAAACTACCTGAATATCATTATCTACCTGTATTACATATCATTATCTACCTGGAACCAATAAGCAGATGAGTTGGATGTCTAGTCTTCGTAACCCTGAATAGATTAAAGGCGCAGTCTGTCAACACAATGGGATACTTTTACAAACATTTTTTGACTTCTGTCAAGAATAGAGAGGTGATATTTGGGAAATAGGAGGTCCACTAAGCGGTATATGGTCTTTTACCTCATACCTCTAAATCTAAAATTAGATAGGAGGTCTTTTACCTCATACCTCTAAATCAAAAAGATCAAGTAATACCTGATGTGATACCTATTTTAAACCAGGTTATTATGGTAGGTACCTTTAGATATGATTATAATACGTTATTGGGCAATGTTAATTTTTGTTATCATATTTGTGTTAATCACTTTTGTGATGTCACAACTACTGAAACTCGCTTCACTAAATATTTGTTTGACCCGGGACATGAACCACCGACCAAGTACGCCGCCTTATCAATCAAGCTACTGAGGTAAGCTGTAACTGGGCAATGTTCCGTAAGTTGGCTTTCTGGAAAGTTCCTCGCTTCACTAAATATTTGTTTAACCCGGGACATGAACCACCGACCAAGTCCCCCGCCTTATCAATCAAGCTACTGGGGTAAGTTGTAATTGGGCAATGTTCCGTACATTGGCTTTCTGGAAAGTTCCAGGGGTTCGAATTTGAACATCCGAGTCCTAATATTGCTGGAAGGTGCTTAACTTCAGTGACAGGACGAGAACTGTGGCCCATTCCAGAAACACTCTCCACTCTCGTAATCTCACAATCTCCCTTTCAACTGTCACACAACGCACTCTGATTGGTTATTGTGTTCAAATTAACCAATCAGAATGTGTTGTGTGACGATTTGAAGATTATGAGAGCTTTCTGGAACGAAGGTCAGGTGTGCATTCAACTTGCCATCGACACTGGCTTGACGAGGACTTGATCAATTAATTCTTCTTCTTTCTTTTGATGGACACATCATTAAAAGTCGCTGCTGTTTCATGGCTATGAATTAAAAAAGGCTGTAAAACAAGCTTAAAATAAATCAAAAAAATCATAAGTAGCAACGCCTGTGCCGCTGTAGTATGGAATTTACCCTTCAGCGTCAGAACACTCATAACTAATCAATTTTGTTAATGTCACGTCACAATATTACTTAAACCCACGACTATGTACATATCTTTTGTATCTCTTATTCCTCCCTCATGTAAGTTTGGACTGTGCTCCTGATCAGTTTGATCGACTGGTCCAACCTATCTGTACTTTGGATGTCCGGGATGCACTCATACTTCGTGACACGAAGTATTTGTGAGGAAAAATGAATAGTTACTTTGTCCGTCCAATTTAGTCTGTCCCGGTAGCCCAGTGGTAAAGGCGGCACTCTGTGAATCCAGAGATTCCAGAGGTCGCAGGTTCGAAACTCAACCGGATTTTTACCACACAATAATATGTCTCGGGCTTACTGCTGGAATAATGGGACTTTACTAGTTCTAGTTGGGCAGTATAAATAAGGCGATATTATTATTATAATTATTATGTCACGTGTGACTTTTCTGTACCAGCGGATTTCCTCGGCAGTTCAGAGTGGCAATGCAGGATGCATCCTTGGCACTTTTCCAACAGGGAACCCCTACAAATGACTGATGTTTTTTTTTATTATTTTAAAGATGAGTGTTTCACAGTCTTTTTTGTTTCGTAGCCATGAAACAGGAGCTACTGTACACGCTTGGTGGTTTGTGTTGTAGTCTGCCTATCCCGTAGTATTTATTGTTGTTACAATGAAAACACTTGTCTTCATGAGTAACATGAGTTTTACGTCAAAAGTATGAGTCACCCTTGCCGAGCGCACGTGGCTGGCACACACGGTAAACTGGGTTCGAATCCCAGCAGTCTCTGAATTTTTCTGCTCTGTCATTTGGATGTTCAGGGTTCACTCACAACTCGCGAGGAAAAATGAGAAGTTGGATTGATGTGAGCAGCGAGACAGGATATAAAAGAAACGGAATAGTACTATAATTTGGGCGCTACCCACTAAATTGTGATAAATATAATAACACAAAGAACACACATATTTATTTACATACTTTCTAAACCATTTTTTTTTTCTCTTAAAAAAAGAAAAGAAAGGTAGTTGTGCCGCTTTTGCATTAATCCAAGACATTCCGGAAACGGAGAAACTCAATCAGAATATTCCACTCAGACCGGGATTAGAACCCGCAACCTCTGTGTGAGCAATCAATGCTCTCAACCACTGAGCCACGGAGGTCGGCAAATTGACCTCACTCAGTCTGAATGGGGCCGAGAATAGCCAGCAGTACGTGACTTGCCATGATCACCATGAATGGAATTTAAACCAGAAGAATCAACTTTAATTTATGTTACGTTTTATGTTACGTACTACCAAGATCTTTGTCGTCTTTGTTACCTTGCCTTGAAAAAATAAGTTGTTGTCTTTGTCGTCTCTTTCCTAACCCAACTCTACACTCAAGGCCTGGCCAACTGGCCACACATGCATTTACCTAACCCTACTCTACACCCGAGGCATGGCCATATATGTATTTTCGTAACCCCACTCTACACTCAAGGCCTGACCAACTGGCCACACATGCATTTACCTAACCCTACTCTACACCCGAGGCATGGCCATATATGTATTTTCGTAACCCCACTCTACACTCAAGGCCTGGCCAACTGGCCACACATGCATTTACCTAACCCTACTCTACACCCGAGGCATGGCCATATATGTATTTTCGTAACCCCACTCTACACTCAAGGCCTGACCAACTGGCCACACATGCATTTACCTAACCCTACTCTACACCCGAGGCATGGCCACCCACGCATTTTCCTAACACTACTCTACACCCGAGGCATGGCCACCCATGCATTTTCCTAACACTACTCTACACTCAAGGCCTGGCCAACTGGCCACACATGCATTTACCTAACCCTACTCTACACCCGAGGCATGCCATATATGTATTTTCGTAACCCCACTCTACACTCAAGGCCTGACCAACTGGCCACACATGCATTTACCTAACCCTACTCTACACCCGAGGCATGGCCATATATGTATTTTCGTAACCCCACTCTACACTCAAGGCCTGACCAACTGGCCACACATGCATTTACCTAACCCTACTCTACACCCGAGGCATGGCCACCCACGCATTTTCCTAACACTACTCTACACCCGAGGCATGGCCACACATACATTTACCTAACTCTTACTCTACACCCGAGGCATGGCCACCCACGCATTTTCCTAACACTACTCTACACCCGAGGCATGGCCACCCACGCATTTTCCTAACACTACTCTACACCCGAGGCATGGCCACCCATGCATTTTCCTAACACTACTCTACACCCGAGGCATGGCCACCCACGCATTTTCCTAACACTACTCTACACCCGAGGCATGGCCACCCACGCATTTTCCTAACACTACTCTACACCCGAGGCATGGCCACCCATGCATTTTCCTAACACTACTCTACACCCGAGGCATGGCCACCCATGCATTTTCCTAACACTACTCTACACCCGAGGCATGGCCACCCATGCATTTTCCTAACACTACTCTACACCCGAGGCATGACCACCCATGCATTTTCCTAACCCTACTCTACACCCGAGGCATGACCACCTATGCATTTTCCTAACCCTACTCTACACACCGAGGCATGACCACCCATGCATTTTCCTAACCCTACTCTACACCCAAGGCATGGCCATTTGGCCACACATGCAGGGCCGTATCCAGGATTTTTGTCAGGGGGGGCCCAAATAGTATAATAATAATAATATTACTAGTGGGTTACACCCGCCGCGGCAGGTGTAAGCGGCACGCCGCTTCGCCAGCCCATCAGACACACACACACGCACACACACACGCACACACACACACACACGCACACACGCACACACACACAAACACACACGCACACACCACACATACACACACACACACACACACACACACACACACACACACACACACACACACACACTCACATATGGAGAGAGAATGTGTCGAAAAACTTGAATTTGTCTTTACCCGGCGTAGCTCAAGAACACCTCATCAGAATTTTGCAATCGATATGTCAAATGATAGCTCAGATCCTTGCCTAGAACTTTTTCAATTTGAATTGATCAGTCGTGACTTCAAATTTCGAGAAAAAATGTCATTTACCTTTAAATGACATTTTTACGTGACTATTTTACGTGTTATCTATTTTACGTGACTATTTTACGTGTTACCCATCCATATTTTTACCTTACTTGGCGTAGCTCAAGAACGGCTCATCAGAAATTCGCTAACGATGTGTCAAATGAAAGCTCAGACCCTTACCTAAAACTTTCTCACTTTGAATTGATAGGTCACTTCAAATTTCGAGAAAAAATGTGATTTAGCTTTTAAAACGTGACTATTTACGTGTTACCCATTCATTTTTTACCTTAAATTAAAAAGTTTTTACTAAGATAAAAAATGGTTATCACATTCGTGTTCAGAACCTCAAAAAACATATGAATTGATATGTCACAACCCACATCTAGGATAAATAATAAAAAAGTTAGTCCGGGTGGACCCTCCCAAAATACCAGTAATTAGAGTCGGGTAGCAAAAAGTTCAAGATATGAAAAAAAAATATACGGGACAAACCCCCAATGTTTTTTTTTATTTAAATAAAAACTTGTTCCCATGAAAATTTCATATCTCTTACTATTTAGCCACAACCACCAAGTTCTGTCTAAAAGCGGCCACCGGAGGCACCGATTTTTTCCAAAAGTTTCAAACTGGGTCCTCTATAGTCTATACCTTTATGACCTCTGTGGCAAATTTCAAGTTTCTAGCTTCTGCCGTTCTTCATACATCCTGTTTACAGACAGACAGATAGACACACGGAACAATGGCTGAAACTTTGGATTTAGGCTCTGGGGACCCTAAAACGTGTTTTGGAATTGAAAACTCACTAATTGAAGACGAGAGCCTGCGTTCAAGTAAGAATTTCGAGCGGGGCCCGGGACGAGAGCCTGCGTTCAAGTAAGAATTTCGAGGGGGGCCCGGGACGAGAGTCTGCGTTCAAGTAAGAATTTCGAGAGGGGCCCGGGACGAGAGCCTGCGTTCAAGTAAGAATTTCGAGGGGGGCCCGGGACGAGAGCCTGCGTTCAAGTAAAAATTTCGAGGAGGGCCCGGGACGAGAGCCTGCGTTCAAGTAAGAATTTCGAGGGGGCCCGGGACGAGAGCCTGTGTTCAAGTAAGAATTTCGATGGGGGCCCGGGACGAGAGCCTGCGTTCAAGTAAGAATTTCGAGGAGGGCCCGGTACGAGAGCCTGCGTTCAAGTAAGAATTTCGAGGGGGGCCCCGGGACGAGAGCCTGCGTTCGAGTAAGAATTTCGATGGGGGCCAAGCTCGAGGGGGGGGCCCGGGCCCCCTGGGCCCCCCCCTTAAATACGGCCCTGCACACATGCATTTTCCTAATCCCACTCTACATTCTCGAGACATGGTCATAAATGCATTTTCCCTTACCCTAATACAAACCCACAATGAAAATACTCTCTCCTAATAACCTGCAGCTCAAAAAAATCTGCTATGTACTTGGATGTTTGTGGTGCACTCATACCTCGGAGGAAAAGTGAGTTGCTATTTGTAGGTATGTATACAGCGACTAGTGGCGCCATGTGAAAATGATTAAGTTCGGAGAATCGAGTTGCCAAGCTACTAGCTACAGTAACACAATGAAATATCAAATAGTGTTACTTACTATAGCATCGCGAAATTTACTCCCAATTCATTTTCTCTCCCTTCGCGTTGAAACTTTCGGATCTTTTAGACCAGATGCCTTGGATATCTGGTCTAAAAGATAAATAATCTATTAAACTCTTTTAGGCGGTACAAAGAGGAAATGTTGCATCGGTGTTGAGCACACTAAAGAAAGAGGATTTGTTAATTGAAATATGTTATATCTAACACAATGAAATCACATACACACTTTACTGAGCTTTTTCAATCTTCGATCACATATGCAATCTTCGATTGCAATGCCCTGTCAAAATGGAGAATAAATACTTATCATTGGGACCCTGAATCCAAGAGAAGTACTAAGTAAGCATAATCTAATCAAAAGGCTCTTCAAGCTATCTGAGATTTCTGAGAAGCTTAAACTTGATTAGATAACGAAGCTAAGTCTTCCACACACAAAGGGCCCATACACCTCAGCCACATATGTGTCTGAGGTGTATGGGCATTATGGGCAACCCAAACCTATAAGAAGACTTGGCTTTATGAAATGAAATGAAATGAAAAAATGAGCTTTTTCAAATACTGACATAATCACGACTCTCACGTTCAAGAGCCTTTTAGCGTTTCAAAATGTATTTCTTTCCAAGAACCTGATGATTGTTCATTGTTTGAGAATGGATTTTTTCCCCACTAGATATTATTTGAAAGGTATTAAATAAATAGTCTGGCTGGGGGACTATAAACAGGGAGTAGACCAGCATTGGCTTGGTTCTGGGGGCCCTTGTTAATTATTAGCCTCCTTGTACAGACAGTGTTAGAAGTGATGAGTCATTCCTCCACTGTCTGGCTACCATCGTTCACGATGACGGCACCCTATGATGATATGATTATTAAATAAATTAAACTTGATTATAAAGCGAGAGATAGAGAGAAAACGATTACATTAAAGGGATTACAGATAGAGAGAAAACGTCTTATATAAAAAATGATCTCTTATATCTCGAGAACTACATGTCCGATCGAGCTGAAATTTTGTATGGAGTGATGATAGTTCAGTTTATGCTTTAGAAAGTTTACATTCTCAGAACATCGAACTTTTTCACAAAAAGCTCAGGATATGAATTCGGAACAATGGGAATGGCAAACAAAAGAAGGTCTTGAACATAGCTACATATAATTATTTACATATTTTGTCCCAAAGTTTTTTTTTTATCATGAAACATAAGGTCGAGTGAGATGGGTATGTAGGTAAACAATGGGACAGTGGGCGAGGATTTTTTTGTAATTTTTGTGCATTGTCCTTTTCCTCGGGTTTAAAGAAAAGATCACTTTCTATAAACAACCAATTTTTTTGAAGTTAGTACTCTTTTTACTTTTGAGCTGGTCTGTCTTGAAAAAAGAAATAAAACATCGGAATCATTACGAAAAGTGCGTGATTTCACAAGTTTAATATAAATATCATCAGTGCTAGTGTTACATGTTGGTAGGACCAGAGAGAATGCCAACAGTTTGGTCCCGTTTCGTTTTGTAAATATTACCTCTGTAAATTGTAGGCTGTGAAACTGTGTGTTTTCCAGCACACAATTGTGCTGGAAAACATGCACACAATTTATCAAGTGTGATAAATTGTGTACATATAGGTACTAAATGTGTGCTCCTTGTGTTATTTTCTTACATATCTCAATTTTAAAACAATTGTGTTTAAAACGTACAACCATTTTCCGTAACATAAACTTAGAAAAATAAATTATTTCTGCTCTTTTCTTCACGATAAGAATTTTGATTAATCATCATAGGGTGGTTATCGTGAACAATGGTGTCAATGGTAGCCAGACAGTGAAGGAATGACTCAGCACTTCGACCACTGTCTTTACAAGGAGGCTAGTAATTGACAAGAGCCCCCAGAACCAAGCCAATGCTGGTCTCCTCCCTGTTTATAGTCCCCCAGCCAGACTACTGGTCTACTCCCTGTTTATAGTTCCCCCGCCAGACATTTTTGATTTCGGTTCCTTTAAAATTTCATTTCATACTGAATTGGACTTGAGCTGAACAGAATTCAATTTAATGCCGCGTAGACGCGTCTCGAACCTGGGACGCAGCACGGCAGCGTCTAGGAGGGCGGCGAAAAGACGCGGAAAATACAGCGCACAAGATAGGAAGAACTATCGGGAGAACTATTGGAAGTGGCGGTAAGTATTTTAACATAATTTTTGTTCATCACTGTCGTGCTCATACATATCACTCAATCTCGCCTTACTAAAAGGGGGGGTTTTTACTTTCCTTATCCTATAATAAGGAAAGTATTGTATTCGTCGAAAATTTGACCTACCCAGTTTTTCACATTTCTGGACGAATTATAGCCTCAGGATACCAAAAAAGTTGTTTTCAGCCATTGGTCCGTGCGTCTGTCTGTCTGTCTGTCTGTGTGTAAACAGGATATCTCAAGAACGGTAAGAGCTAGAGACTTGAAATTTGGTATGCTAATTATAATTATACACCAGACGAACCACGAAACTTTTGGTTGCAATCGGCCGCAGACTGCGGCCGCAGGACCGCAAATATTGGCCGCAAGTGCCGCTTCTTTGAATTGGTTAAAGATACAAAAAAATATTAGAGAACAATTATGTCTTAGATTAAAAAAATAATAGGGGTCTCTTCTGATCATTTTTTTGATATCTTGAACTTTTTGGACCTCGGCCCCAATTTACCGGTATTTTGGGGGGGATCCGCTTTGATTAACTTTTTTATTATTTATCGTAGATGGGGGTTGTGACATATCAAATCCAATGATTTTGAGGTACTGATTACGAATTTGATATTGATTTTTAGCTAAATGTTATCTTTGAGTCACCAGTGGCTTTTGGTCCTGTTCCAATTCCTTATAATTATGATAAGGAAAGTCGTGTGATGTTTACACCAAATTTTTTTGTAATTGAACGTAAAGCTTGAACAAGACCGAACAATCAGCTCTGGTCAACCAAAATTTGAAGAATGAAATAAGCACTGAGATCATATAACATAGAGGGAACCCGATCTATCAAGATTTGCGTCCAGTAGGGACCATCAGCTGATTACAAAATCAGTGCCGGAGTTGTAGTAATTTTATCGACTTCGAAAGCTCTTCGTCACTGCGACCTTCAATGACATGCCCTTGTAACTCTAAAAAAGATCTTAGCTTTTACATATATTTAGCTTAAGATTCTTTTAAGACAGATTTCAGTAACTTCTTTAGGTGTTAAAATCAGTGTTGAGATGTGATTCAGTCAAATGTGAGAGGCTGCTCCACATTCACAGAGAATGTGATATACGGCATCTTGAGTCTTGAACGATGCCCATCTTGTTTTCAATGGTAGTTGAGGCAACATTGGTCTGTTAGAAAGATAGAAAACCTGTTAGTATTCACAATTCCGGAAGTTGACCTGCGTATGCCGAAAGTTGGCCTTGACATAGTGGAATGCTCCTAGATCAGCTATATTATTACCCTATAAGAAGGATTCTTGGATTCTTCCTGCGATTGAAAAGAGATCTCCGGTAGGCTTTCAAAGTGTCTTTGGAGTGATGAGTGACATCTGAGGCAATCATCTTCATAGAAATCGCGGGCGGCGATTTTAATTTTGTTTCGGCCACATTGTTTGCGGCGTTATTTTATATTTTCCACCCTAACCAACCTAGTTAAGACGTAACATCCAAAAGAGACAAACAAAAACAAGCAGGGGTGATAGTACAGGGAGAAGTAGCATATGGCGAATACTGGCCAGTGATAAGTAATAGGTAAGTCAAAGTAATGAAAATACTGGCCAATTCTTTCTTTTACTACTTAATCCAATTTTCTTATTACTCCAATAGCTAAAATGTTTACAGTTTATTTTCAAAAGTCAGCTAGTAGACAGTGTATCTCATCAGAATGCATCTAAACTGTTTAAGCAATGTAGTGTTGGTTCAAGAGAACGGTCGTTACGTGTTCAAGTCATTAAGGTCAGTAAATTTCAGTCAGTAGTGGTGTGAAACACATATCGTAGTGAATAAACTCACCGAGTGCTCTAAAACAGTTATTTTTAGTGAACCACTAGTTGAGGTTAATGCAAAGCATTTTCTATCACCACGAGTCTTATTTGTGGGTGGAATCCAATGCACGAATCTTAGATCTACAAGTCTAGCAACTCGTGGCGTAACCACACCGGCTACCAATTTTTATACAAACCAATGGCACTTTCACAATATGGTTTTTTAAAGTTTGACAAGGTTATACGGAAGGATGAAATCAAGCCGGTCATTCGTAAGTAATTATAAAACAAGAGGAGTCAACAACGATCAATAGGACAGTTTATATCAAAAGAAAATTTAGGGCACGCAGTAACTCTGCGATGTGAGACCCAGACTGAGTTGCTCTGATGAAACCAACAGAGTATAATAATTCTAGCCAACACATTTGCCAGAAAAATTCGGAGTAAATGTTAGTTAGAATTTCGCTTCGACTTTATTTAACCCTGACCTAACCAAAATTTATTAAAAAAAAAAAGATAATAACTAGATGCAACTAGTTAGAAGTACTACATATTCTTTCCCACGACCCATACCAGTGATACTATTATCATCATAAGGTGGGATCATCGTGAACGATGGTAGCCAGACAGTGGCAGAATGACTCAGCACTTCTGCCACTGTCTTTTCAAGGAGGCTAATAATTGAAAAGGACCCCCAGCACCAAGCCAATGCTGGTCTACTCCCTGTTTATAGGTCCCCCAACTCGACTAGACCGGGATTAATTCAATTCCTCATTGATCCAGATCTTCATTACTGTTAGTGCAATCATTGATCCAAATCTTCATTACTGTTATTTCAATTACTCATTGATCCAGATCTTCATTACTGTTATTTCAATTCCTCATTGATCCAGATCTTCATTACTGTTATTTCAATTCCTCATTGATCCAAATCTTCATTACTGTTATTTCAATTCCTCATTGATCCAGATCTTCATTACTGTTATTTCAATTACTCATTGATCCAGATCTTCATTACTGTTATTTCAATTCCTCATTGATCCAGATCTTCATTATTGTTATTTCAATTCCTCATTGATCCAGATCTTCATTACTGTTATTTCAATTCCTCATTGATCCAGATCTTCATTATTGTTATTTCAATTCCTCATTGATCCAGATCTTCATTATTGTTATTTCAATTCCTCATTGATCCAGATCTTCATTATTGTTATTTCAATTACTCATTGATCCAGATCTTCATTACTGTTATTTCAATTACTCATTGATCCAGATCTTCATTACTGTTATTTCAATTACTCATTGATCCAGATCTTCATTATTGTTATTTCAATTACTCATTGATCCAGATCTTCATTACTGTTGTTTCAATTCCTCATTTACAAGTTCTAAATCTAAAATCAAATTATACTTTAATTAACCTCAATTACTGCTGTTATTATATCTTTGCATTGTAAGTTATCATAACACTACCTAAAATTTCTAATGAAAACAAGAGTAAAGATCAATGCAAAAGTCCTCATAAAGGATCTCAAATTTAATAATAAGCCCGGTAAACGGGTGTTTATTAACGGAGCTAGTCCTATTTACAAATTAATGTCAATATATAAACACAACAATAAAAGTAAAAAATATGTCAAATAATTTTTAAAAAATATCACAGTGTCAAAAAATGTAGTTAAACTGAGACCTTAGTCAAAACTCTTCCTTATAGTTTAAGTTCCTGAGATTATTTTCAAGTTTCTGAGAACCAAGTGACTTAAAAATAGAACAAAGGGGAAAGGGACATCCACCCCTTGATTCTTTGGGACTCTCTCGTTACAAATTCTAGCTTGCCAGGAAATATGTTTGTATATCTACTAGAAATACACACACACGAAAGTAATTCCGATTTCTAATATTAGAAATCTATCGGAAGTAAAATACTTACGTTGTTTTTTCCCGTAATAATATATAATCTCCAAAAAAACTAACATATTATGTGCCAAATTTCATAGCTTTATAGTCGACAGAACCAAAAATACAAGGGTGTGAAAAACCGGAAGAATCGGTTCGTGTAAATATATACCTACTACCGTGCTTGCTGAAACTTGGCCTGGCGCACTGCCGTGTATTCAGATTTTTAAAAAGTTTTTCTCTTTATAATGATAGTATTTATCACGATTTTCCGTCAAACAATCATTGTCTGCGTTATATTTCAACTACGAGTAGCTCAATCCCGTCAATTACTGGCGGGTAAGTATTTTTTGACATTTCTATTTGAAGTTTCCAAAAATCCGTTCTTAGTACGCCCCTTCATGACAAATGAAAGCTTTTTGCCAAATTCCAAGTCATTTGGTCTAGCCGTTGCTGAATCCTGTTGATAATGAATGGATATAAATAGATTTTATTTATTAAGATAACAAAAAAATATAAATTCACATCCGCTTCTGTGTGTCTATTTCATTATTGGATTCTCGTACAATTTGAATTCCCTAATGACTCTCTCAATGGATCAACAGTTTATAAAGGTTCAGAAACATTATCAGATGCAGCATCGACAATTAACAAAAATAATTTTCTTGGCGTTTTTTTTTTTCAAGCAGAAAGTGTTTTTTGAGAGGATATCATTTAATTTTGTTGATTTTTCTACGGCCTTTAGGATCCAATTTCTCTAATTGGACTATCTTGTTTCAGGCTTTAAGGAATATCATGGAGTTTTTATTGAATCATTAAAGGGGCGATGCGTCGACAAGTGAGTGCATAAATTCTCAGTTGATTATTTTTGCTTTCTCCCTTGAAACTTTCGAGAAAATGACTCGCTTCAATTGAAAATTTAAAATCTTCATAACACATAGACTTATAGTCTTATTGAGGTTCAGGAAAAACTGTATCTTATCTCTAGAAAAGACTTGTAAATTGGAGCAGCACTTGCTGACATTACGCAATGGGCTTGAAGAAATAATGCAACACTCAAAGTAAACCAATTTAAACACTAAAACTAGGAAACGTTTAATATAGCTATAAAAGATATATTTATGTGTTCTAGTATCATACTTCAGAATAACCTAAAAACTAAATTAATAACACTAAAGATTATCAACGGGCTGTATTCATAAAAAAATAAGCACCTTGTGAGAATAATGCTATAGAAGCAAAAGGTAAGAAGGAAAAGATAGAAGAATAAGCAATTGCTGTTTTAATATTCATAATCTCATAAGAATTCCCTTTAGCTCACAACTGACAAATGATTGCTCCATTTTCAAGTAAATATTGTGCTCTTAATAATAGATGGTAAAACGGTAAAACCGACTGAAGCAATTCTTTAGGGTCTTACAAAGGAGAGCTTTTCTTTTAAATATGAATAAGACCTAAAGATACAAATTATATAATCATATAGATACTACTGCCCGACATGTAATTCCAAAACATTGCTAGATAATTATTACGTAGAAATACCTGTTAAGTTACTAAACCAACAATAATGACAAAATAGTTTATTCTATTCTCAACCTAATTAAAAATATTTTTATTTTTTCATTTTATACCTCTAGTTTTATAATATCTACAAACACTAAGTCTGTGTTAAAGATATATTCTAAAGAAAAATTATTTACTGAATATTGGTATAATAAATAGTACCAAAGATATAATAACAATAAAACACTAGAAATTGAACCATTCAAAATCAATGATGTCACTGAAAAAGCATTGTTTTATAATCTACCAGCTAAGTAGAAACACATAATAACTAATTCTGTAAAACACAAACCGTAAAAATAGTCTCATACTAAAGATAAACAACTCATGTCCTTGGATTGATATCACGATAGTCGTCGCCACGTCGCTGTTTTATAATTATATACCAGCTACTGGTATAACGCTGTAATAAAATAAACCATTATAACGTAGGAGGGGAACTAATCGCCTCGCATTCTACCTGATAGGGGAGGGGACTCAGCTTGAGTCACGACCGGTTATGTGAAACGAGGCAAGGTGGGTGACTCAAGGATGTACAGTTCCGTGCATGCCAAATGCAACCTCTACGGCCTCCCCATAAATTCACAGGAAAAGTTGAAGAACTCAAAAGATAATGAATCTTTCAGTGAAAAATGTCATTTACTTTGACTGATAATAAATACTAATCTTGATTTTCAACTAAAGATATTCCTAAATAATCAAAAAACAAGAATAACTTGTGAAGTAATGAGATATTATCTCGATTTCTAATCTGCTCGCTTGTCAAGGCTGATGGCATCCATTTTGTTTGAGTTGCATTTTACTGAACGAGACTGTACGAAAAGACCTTGGAGTTTCATACCTAACCTCTATCTCGCTCTTTGTTTAGTATTGAGTTGTGACGTCATGAGTGATAAATGTTGTTTACAATTTTTTATAATCGTCGTCGCTCTTGCTTCTGATTGGTCAGTTTTAAAATTTTAACGAAATTCGCTTTACGAAGTGAAGATTTTTTTCCGTTCGGCTAACTTCGGTGCGTTTGAAATCGTAGCTATGGGAAATGTTGCATCTTATTAGCTCAACTGTACGAAACTGTACCAGTGTACAGTGTGAACCGAATTTTATCATTCTTTCTCTATTATTTTTTTTCAGCCCGGAGTTAACGAATGTTTTGAGCGTGTGCGACCGAAAGTTTAGTTTTGCGTACCTTCTCACGACTATCTTGAAATGAAATCTAGTTTTTTTTTTTAACTGGACATTTTAACTACCCGTATTGAATTTTTACATAATTTTTGTTAAAAATATTCTCATTATTTTATTCTACTTGAATTGTTAACAGGCAGCCGTTACTTACTGTGTGAAAGTGTAAAAACATTGCACGAGGGGTCGCGGAATACCCTTGCTTCTTTGAAATCCTTGAGATCCCGCGAACTTAAATTTTGAACTAGGTAGCTTAATTTTATCAATTTTTTCGGAATGATTATTTCTTAAATTCTTGCCAAAAACCATCTATCTCCTAAAATGAGTTCGAAATTAATAATACTTTATGACAAACAGGCTGCAAGTGTTTAATTTTGTATCAATGTCTCTAGTGTTTTTATTGATGATACCTAAGATCAACAATTATTTATCAAGTACTTGAAGTTTACTTGGACCTTCTATAGTTGAGACTTCTTTGGGTAAGTATTTCATTGATTCATTCACTAGAACCCTTAGTCCCTTATAGAGCTCAGGCTTCAGTTGTCCAGTGTTCTCACTCTCATAAATGTAATACTTGTATTTATAATTTTGTATTCAATAATTCAACTTAACCCTGGAGAACGGTGGTCGAATCTCCAGTTTGTGAAATTGTGACGATAGCGATTGAAACACGAATGTGGTACCTTTTTTTAATTGAGTTTTTACAATCATTTTAATGTCTTCCTGATACTAATGAAATTCTTGCAAGGGTAAAATTATAATGAACATGGAGACAACCCTCTCTTTACTAGAACAAACTATTTCATGAAAACTCAAACAGCCTGATGTGGTTGGAGGCTACTAGCCAAAATATGAAATGCCTTTGTAAACCCAGTTGGATAGAATTCAACCATCAGCTGCCAATCAAGTTGCTTAACTGAAACTGGAGTGATCCAGTGGTAACTGGTCAGACTCACTGGTGCTCAAAGCAGCTTTCAAAGGGGTGGGGGGATCCCTTGCCCCCCCCCCCTGACGTAGGCCCATGTCGTTATTTATGTTTTTATCACAATTTTTTGTAGTACCTAACAAGGAAAACAAATTTAATAATCTTTACCTCATTATCTAAAACACACTCACAAAACTCACACCAACACACCACACTTACTCACGAAACTCACACCAAAACACTACACACACTCTCAAAACTCACAGCAAAACACCACACACACTCACAAAACTCACACCACACTTACTCACAAAACTCACATCAAAACACTACACACACTCTCAAAACTCATAGCAAAACACCACACACACTCACAAAACTCACACCAAAACACCACACACACTCACAAAATTCACATCAAAACACCACACACACTCATAAAATTCACATCAAAACACCACACACTCACAAAACTCCCACCAAAATGCCAACACACACTCACACAAAACTCACCACCTAAAACCACACACACTCACAAAACTCACATCAAACCACACCAAATACCACACACACTCACAAAACTCACACCAAAACACCACACACACTCACAAAACTCACACCAAAACACCACACACACTCAAAACTCACATCAACTCACTAACACCACTCACACACACACACACGCGCGAGTTTGTTTTGATGTGACCATGAAGATTGAAGGGTTCCTTCAATGTTTGATTTTGAAGTCGTGGGGTACCCCAGAACTGCCCGCATGTAAGAACTGCGAAGATATTATAACACTAATATCGTTATTTTTATACTGATCTGATTAAGACTAATGAGTCCCATCATTCCAGCAGTGAGCCCACTATGTATTATTATGTGGTCAAAAACTCAAATGGGAGAACTTGTACTGGCGAGGTTTCAAACCACGACCTCAGGTTACCAGACCGACGTGTTCGCCACTGAGCTACAGAAAAGGGTTGCCCACATTTCAGGGAAGATCTTTTTAATTTGTAGGGAATCAACTAGGTATCTTATTATGAAGTTGCTCTGTGGTATTGGTCCCTGGACGGTCGAATATCCATGTTTTTTTTATTAGAATGTTAAAGCTCTTTTTGAGTCTTGAGGCCTGATTGCATTATTATTGCAATATTATTTTAGAAGAATTAGGTAACCCACTCCTTCGGGACAGAAAAATTACTACAGATCCGGCACTGATTTCGAAATCAGCTGATGATGGTCCTTCTTGGACGCAAATTTTGAAACATCGGGTTCCCTCTATGTTATATGATCTCAGTGACTAGGATTAACTAATTAATCCTGTTTCATAATTCAGCTCTAAGATTCAACCAACCAGCGTAACACAAGAACATTAAAGTATTGAAAAATGTGTTTCTTTTGTAAGGTTTTCCCTTAACTGCAATTTCATGTTTTGAGAGAACCATAAAAGGTACCTATTCGCGAAAGTCGGAAAGCATTTTCAATACGGTCAAACCTGAATATAAGAGATTAGAAAAAATTTCCGGTCCCTTGACTCCCTTGAGTTCTCTTATAAGTATCCAGGAGTGACTACTGTATTTACCTAAACACTTGCGTATCTACCAAAACCACAAAGTTGTCGGAGTAGGTAGGTACGTATAGGTACTATAATGAAAGCTCGTATTATTTGCGAATTCAAACGCTTGAGATTCAGACATATTTATTTATGAACGGAGCAAAAAAATCGGACCAAAGTATTTTTTTTTTTACGAAAACGAACACAAAACTTCCAATTTCTAATATTAGAAAATTCTCGGAGTAGTACAATGCGTATTGTGGACGCAATACTTCCTGGTATGGTTTGCATAATTAAATTTTTATCGACTTTTCATTATCGCTATATTTGGATTTTTTACAAAATTATGTACTTGTATCTCCGAGAGTTATCAATCGATTCTCTTCAAATTTGTGTAAAATGGTAAAATCTATATGGACAAGTTAAAGACCTCATTTTTGCACTTTTTAATCAATTTTTTGAATTATTAATATCAGAGGTTAACCATAATTTATTCAATAAAAGTTACAAAATAATGTACCTACCACCTAGCCATTTAAAATGTTCGCATTAATAAATTTTTATGGACTTTCCATTATCGCTATATTTTGATTTTTTTACAAAATTACTTGTAGGTATCTCCGAAAGTGAACAAATTATTTTGTTGAAATCCGTCAAGTAATTTCTGAAAGTTGCGCGTGCGTAGGAATACAAATAACAGATAGACCGACAGACAGACAAAAAACCAAAGCTGCTCAGGAGGTTCTGAAATGTCCAAAAACATGATTATTTTTGAAATCGGTGCAAAACAATATTTTCTATTTTAAACAAACACAATAGTTCCAATATCTAATATGAGATATTCTCGGAAGTAATATTGAAATCTTCTTTCGACTCACTTCAATAGTTCCGATATCTAATATGAGATATTCTCGGAAGTAATATTGAAATCCTTTTTCGACTCACTTCAATAGTTCCGATATCTAATATGAGATATTCTCGGAAGTAATATTGAAATCCTTTTTCGACTTACTTCTATAATTTCTAATTCACATTTCCCAACAATTGTATACGAGGTTGAAGCTATTGTTTATCTGAGAGAGATTGAAGCTATGTATTAGATCTCTGGGAGACCTTTTAGACCATAATTATCTAACTATGCCGTAGGTTATAGACAATGTTTTAATGTCAGTGAGTAAACTTTTGGTACAATCCTAATTATTTGTAGGTAAGTCAGTTGTCGCAGCCGAGTAAGTACAGCAGGGGTGGTTTTGGGGCAATACTCATTAGGTAATTATAGTATCTTATTAGGTAAGATAAGATACTATATGATAAGATAAGATACTATAATACGATAAGATACTATAATTAGGTAAGATACTATAATTACGTAAGATACTTTAATTACGATAAGATACTATAATACGATAAGATACTATAATTAGGTAAGATACTATAATACGGATTAGGTAATTATAGTATGTTGGTCTTACATAAGATACTCTAAATAGGGTCATTTTGTTAGATCATGGATTAAATTACTGTCTATTAGTATTTAAAAAAGGAAATTAAGTAAATATTAATATAAAAAAACTTTGACCGTCCACTGAAAAGGCTCAATCCCCTCTTTTCTTCCCTCCTCTGACTAGGCTATTTTTGGCTTATTGTATACACATGCTATTGTAATGCCGTATGTAAGGAAAATTGTAAACTGTTTGTCTAAGTTGAGTGGATATTGATTTTCCTAATTGAATCTGCATTTTGTTTCACAGTGCCCTAAACGCGGTCAAAGTTGCGGCCAGAAAAGAGGCCGAGAAAGCGAAAGAAGCGCTTGCGGCTGCGGAACAAGCTGAAGCCGAGAGGAAACTCAACGAGCGACTTGAGAGAATCCTTTTGATTAGGGAAGCAGCCGATACAAGAAAAAGAGCCAATAAGAAGGCAGCCAATACAAAATACCAAGCCAAGAAGCTAGCCGAAGCGAAATCTCAAGCCAGAAAACCAGCCAAGGCAAGATTCGAAGACGAAAAAGTAAGCAACGCAAAATCCGAAGATAAGGAAGCAAGATTCGTAGACGAAAAGTTTTTCAACGCAATATCCGAAGGCACCTTTGAGGCCTACACAGTCAATGAAATCAGGAAGAAGGAAGAAAAATCAGGATACGAAGACAACATATCAGACAAGGCAGACTACAGTCCCGAGAAAGTAGCCGACGCAAGTTACGAAGACGAAAAGTTAGCAAACTCAAAATCCGAAGACACCTTTGAGGCTTACAACGAAGTCAACCCCAATTTTGAGGCTTACAATAGAGTCAACACCAATTTTGTGGCCCAAGACACAGTCAACCCCAATTTTGTGTCCCACAACACAGTCAACCCCAATTTTGAGACCTACAACAGAGTCCACCCCAATTTTGAGGCCTACAACAGAGTAAACCCCAATTTTGAGGCCTACAACACAGTCAATCCCAATTTTGTGGCCCACAACAGAGTAAACCCCAATTTTGAGGCCTGCAACAGAGTCAACCACGATTTTGTGGCCCACAACAATAGTGCTACAACCGAGTTCGCAGAGTTCAACAACCTCATCATGGCGGCCATTGCACCTGCTACTGGCCTGGTCCAAGTAAAACAAGAGAAGCCAGATGACCCGGAGATTCTTGAAATGGCGGCCAAAATCGCCGAAGCGAACCGCATCAAACTCGCCCAGACCACCGCACAAGCCACAAGTGCGCCCGCCCGCACACTGAATGGGGCCACCAATCTGAGGGGGTACATTGTGGCCACGGGCACGGGAGGGGTGGTGAAGCCCCTGGGGTCAATACCCCTACCTCCCGACAGCAAGACAGACGCCAAGACCGATGATGTCCCTATTGATGAGCCCAGTTCGCGAGGTAACTATTATTTTCTTTCTTATTTTCCTGATGTTTTTAGTCGGTCATTTGGTTCTTTTTATTTATTTAGAAGCTCTTCATTAGTAGAACATATTGACAGACAAATAATGGTAAAAATTAAATATAAAATTAACAATATTAATAACATAAACAAGAAAAAAAAATTAACAAAACATATACATAACTAAAGGGCGGGGCCTATGGCAATCTCTTCCACCGAAGTTCTTATTTCTCACCATAGATTAGAATAGAATAGAATAGAATAGAATATACCTTGTTTATACTGCCGAGGTAAGACTGAAAAGTCCCTTTACTCCAGCAGTCACTTTACTCCAGCAGTCAAGGATTGATAGATTGATGATCTTGAAAGTGTAAATTTACACCAACATTACATTTTAATAATTTGCCTATTCATTTGTTTCGTTTGAAGAGGCTTTAGCTAAATATTTGACACAGCCTGGTCTCGAAGTATAAAAAATAATAAAAATAAAATGTCCCCTTCCATTGCTAAGATTAGATATAGACGGGGGATTTACCAGGTTCACTTGAATCTTACGAACCACCTACTCACATTGACCTCACTCATCCGAAAATAGGACGAGAACAGCCAGCATACCGAGGGTTCGAATATAAATAGCCACCCATCCAAGTCCTAAACTCGCCAGACGTTGCCAACTTTAATGACAGAACGAGAACTGGTGCATTCAACGCAACGTGGCAATAACGCTGACTTTGAAATTTTAGTTACTCAATGAAAAAACCTTCATGAAAAAAAAAAAAAAATACAAATACTTTTTGTTGCCAGCTTAGACCTAAAAGCCCATCTCGAAAAACATTTATCACTTATCTGTTTATACTGATTAAAATAGAGAGGTTAGTTGATGGCATGGGTATTCAGAACCTGCTGATGAGAGCAAATAAGCTCGAAACAGCTGTCCAGGTATGTTCTGATATTCATGTACGATGTACGTACATCTAATACAACTTCTCACTTTTCTGTTTAAACTGATGTTCTGGCCTCTCAAAAAAAAAATATGGGATAGCGTATGCCTTACTGCCCTCCTGCCTTGCGTCGTATTGAAAGGGAATGAGAAAGCGCACAAGTGCGAACATAGTTTAACACTCCTCCGTATTGTGTTGCAGGCAAATTCTCGTGGACGGTGATCGGGTCCTCTTCGGTGCCCGTGATTCTGCGGCGAGACGGCAAATATATCTCCGTCCGCATCATGGAGATGAAGGTCCTCTCCACCTTCCTCAACTTCCTGCACCCCGACATCTATCTGCAGGCTCGGGTGCCGTCGTACGCCATGACAGAGGCGGAGCACCGGCTCATGAACGAGATCAACCTCCGCCACTGCGAGTCCAAGTTCGGACGGGAGAGCTTCTCGGCGCGAGACCTGGTCGTCAGACTGCACGACGCCATCGACTTCTACAAGTTTCTCGACGTCTGCTATCACAAGCTGAACGTAAGTGCCAAGTAGGCGGCCACAACGAGGACCCTGGATCTAGACGCTAGTCCCTAGTCCCTACACCTGGTTGTAGACCCTAGTCTCTACTCCTTTCGCTCCTGAGCTCCTTTTACTCAATTTTACACTTCTCGCGAGATTTGAAAAAAAATCATCAAGTTGAAATGTAAACAAAACTCAAATTTGGCCAAGGAGGTTAAAAACTAAACACAGTATCACTTTGAAAAAACTGTAGCTAAAAAGAACAAGCAAACGCCATTTTACTGATCAAAATTTCTAGCCCTCACGATCGTTTAATCCGGGAGCGAAAGAGCTACACCTGGTTCTAGACCCTAGTCTCTAGTAGAGACTCTCTACACCCTTACAATCCCTTACATTTAATAACATGGTTAGTAGATGTGCGTGGTACCGAGGCAACCCTAGGGCCTAGGGCTCCGTTATGTCTGCGCACTAAGAGGAGATAAAACGTTATTCCCCCTTTTTTATGAAACAGTATTTAGGGCCAAACTTTAAAAACAGGATTACAGTTAAGATAAACCTGACTCTCCCTCAAGCCGGGCTATAGTGCGCTGTGATTGGTTGAATTTCAGACCAAAGGAATTTGAGATGAATTTGCATACAATTTAATCCCGTTTTATAATTTGGTTCATCTTACTCTACTTTTGGTAGGAATTTTTTTAACCGGGCTATAGTGCGCTGTGATTGGTTGAATTTCAGACCAAAGGAATTTGAGATGAATTTGCATACAATTTAATCCCGTTTTATAATTTGGTTCATCTTTTTCTACTTTTGGTAGGAATTTTTTTTAACTGGGAGTGATGAGCCTACAAAATATGCAACCGAGAAAACCAATTTTTTTTCGACGATTCCTTGCTGACAAGGCCGCTATCCTAGCGTTTTGGAAACTTCAAAGAGTGCGCCAGACTAGTCTTACAGGAACCAAGTACCGGGCCAGAGCTCATTTATAGGAGTTATAGGGTGATCAAAAGTTTTATGTCCACGTCGAGATGTCACTGCTGCTAGGTCCAAGGTCACGTGATCCCTTTGGAGATCAGTGATTGGTGAATTGATCACCTGACCACGAATCACAACATCTACATGAGCATGGGTATCTAGACCTGGCCATTATTATTATTATTATACGACGCTTTATTATAAATGGACATTATGTACATAGGGATAATTATTTTAACAATGAAAAAAAAAAAAAAAAAAAAAAAAAAAAAAAAAAAAAATGGAAACAATATATACAATAAAAATGAAAAAGAATAGAAAATATATAAAAACAAATGTCCTAACTAAAGGGCGGGGTTATTGTTGTTACAAGTGTAATACTTTTTATTTTCCATGTCCAGGCGGGGGCACGAATCACGGCATTGACAAGTGTGGCTTCATTCGCATCAACAGCGACTCTGTGATTCCCTTCACCGTCAAGGATGGAGAGCGCTACGTGCCAATATTCTACTTTGAAGGTGAGTTTTCATTTATTTATATTATTGTGTAGTCTGGCTGGGGGACTATAAACAGGGAGTAGACCAGCATTGGCTTGGTTCTGGGGGCCCTTGTCAATTATTAGCCTCCTTGTAAAGACAGTGGTGGAAGTGCTGAGTCATTCCTCCACTGTCTGGCTACAATCGTTCACGATGACGTCACCCTATGATGATGATGATATTATTGTTAGCTTTCGAGAGCTGTACTGTCACTTTTCTTCATGGTCATATCAACATCACAATAGGACTTATCTGCCCCTTGCCAAATAGCTACTTACTTTAATTTCAACCAGACTTTTTTGTGTATTTGTATCTCGAAAAATAAGTTCGGGTAGAAGTGTTGTCATAAAAAAATAAGTGAAAGTAGAACCAACGTTGACGATAAATCCCCAATTACCTTCTCTCAAGTATAAAAAGTTAAAAGTTATCATATTTGTGTTAATCACTTTCGTGATATCACAACTACTCAAACTCGCTTTACTAAAACTACGCTGAAACCGGGACTTGAACCACCGACCTCCAGGTTCAAAGTCCGCTGCCTTATAGATCAAGCTACTGAGGTCGGTCTAAGTATAATTATTTCTGCAATATTAAAAACTAGCGGGCTGTCGCCCGCTTTGCGGGCCGAGGCATGGCCGTGAAAGCAAAAAGTCCTTTTTCGCCAATGGCAGGTGTTGAAGTGGGAATTTCGAAAAAAGCTACCTACCAAATTTCAGCTTCCTAGGACTTACGGTTTGGGCTGTAGAGCGATGATAAGTCAGTCAGTGGTCAGTCAGTGACTTTGACATTTATATATTAAGATTTAGCCGAATTCCGAAGGCATTATCCCCCCCCCCCCCCCCCCCCCCCCCTTGATAGAGTTTTTGTTGTTGTTGTAGCCAACTTGGCTTCAGCTGGGGGAGTGACCGTCTCCAGCCAACTTTAGTTGAAAAGTTGGCTCGTTCTCATGCACATACTTCTATGTACGATGAGCCATCATAGTAACTTGGGCTTTTTCTCAATACGCTCTAAAAACCTTCGGGAACTGCAAGCTAGTCTGGCTTGTTGGGACTGACTAGTATGTACTCTGTTAACAGTCCTCTAGCGAGACACTGGTCTCCTCCCTGTTTAATGCCCGGCCAGACGTATTTCCTGAGAAGAAACACCGGTCACAGAGATCTGGATTACCTTATTAGTTTTAATGTTTAGTATAGTATATTAAAATCTTGTTTAAAAAAAAAATGTCCAGAAAGCCGGACTTTGTAGTCAAGTGACGTAGTCGTCACACGGCCGTATATTATAAATATACTCTCTCTCTTAAACCTAGTATTAGATTTAATTAAGACTAGTTAATTTTCAGTTAGGAAAATTTTATGTATGAATGGGTATTTCCCGTACACAATTAAAAAAAAAAAAAAAATCAATATTGTCCCACTTTCAATCATCAATTTTTTAATCAAGTTTATTCTAAGTATTTATATTATATCTTAGTATAAGTTTTTTGTTTGTAATTAATTTACAAAAAATAAACATGGGTTAACCCGTTAATATGTTAAAATCTGAAAAAAGGAAATAAAACATGTCCCGGTAGCTCAGTGGTAAAGGCGGCACTCTGTGAATCCAGAGATTCCAGAGGTCGTGGATTCGAAACCCATCCGGGACATGACAAGTTATCCTCTCATTTGGGATTTTCTTAATCGGGCAGTATAAATAAGGCGATATTATTATTATTATAATAAAACATATGTCTGGTTGCAGGCGAGACGGACAAGCTGAAGACCAAGTCGGTGGAGCTGAGTGGCTGGGAGCTGGCCTACCTGAAGTTCTGCTGCAAGGTGCAGGGCATCAAGAACGAGCTGTTCAACAACGAGACGTGCGCCGTGACCAGCCTGCAGGACATCAAGTCCTACTTCAACTCTTCGGACGTGTTCGAGAGTACTGCCAGAAGTAAGAGGGAGGAGTACTGGCCCGAAGAAGGTAAGAGCTGAGAGGAGTACTGCCAGAGGTAGTGGAGAGCTGCCGAAGAAGGTAAGAGCTGAGAGAGTACTGGCCCAAGAAGGTAAGAGCTGAGAGGAGTACTGGCCCAAGAAGGTAAGAGCTGAGAGGAGTACTGGCCCAAGAAGGTAAGAGCTGAGAGGAGTACTGGCCAAGAAGGTAAGAGCTGAGAGGAGTACTGGCCAAGAAGTAGAGCTGAGAGGAGTACTGGCCAAGAAGGTAAGAGCTGAGAGGAGTACTGGCCCAAGAAGGTAAGAGCTGAGAGGAGTACTGGCCCAAGAAGGTAAGAGCTGAGAGGAGTACTGGCCCAAGAAGGTAAGAGCTGAGAGGAGTACTGGCCCAAGAAGGTAAGAGCTGAGTTAGTTCCTGAAGCCCACCCGCGCCGACAAAAATTTGTATTCATAATTTGGTTACAGTTCTTTGTAAGGGATACCTTACGGTGCGCTCGTGTTGACCCAGCACCTAATTGGGAAGTATTGTGTCACTTCTCGCCCATCAGAGGGGAGGCATACTACGGGATGGGCAGGCTACAACACAGACCACAAGCGTCTACAGTAGCTCCTGTTTCATGGCTACGAAATAAAAAACGGCTGTGAAACACTCATCTTTAAAAAAAAAAAAAAAAAAAAAAAAAAAATGTATACGTAAAATTTTAGGTCAACTCGACTTGTGGATCTCGAATTTTAGGAGTTTTAAAAGTTATAATAAAAAAAAAGACCTCAGTAGCTGGATTGATAAGGCGGCCGACTTGTAACCTGGAGGTCGGTGGTTCAAGTCCCGGTTTCAGCGTAGATTTAATAAAGCGAGTTTGAGTAGTTGTGATATAATAAAGCGAGTTTGAGGTATCACGAAAGTGGCTAACACAAAGTCGATAACTTTAACTTTTATAAGTAGTTCTTTATTTAGGGGCGAGTTATGAAACAGGATGAGATTGTATCTAAGTGGACACTGATAGTAGGAGCTGACTCAGGCTATGAACTGACTATAGTGCATTGTGTTTGGTTGAAATCCCACTAGAGGTCGTGTTAAGGGATAGTTTCTTTTTAGATCAAGAGTTACGGGGTTGGCAACGTCGCCTTGAAGTGATAAGACATAAATTTTACGCTCCTCAATTTTCTGAATAAAAAAATTTTAGTGTATTTTTTGCAACAAAGTGTTTTTAATGGAGCATTTCCCAATATTCAAATAACAATATTTCTTTATTATTTATAGATTAAGAGTTACTTACTTGTTTAACAGTAACATTTGCCGACCTCCGTGCCTCAGTGGTTAAGAAGAGCATTGGTTGCTGACCCGGAGGTTGCGGGTTCGAATCCCGGCCGGAGCGGAAAATTCGAACCGAGTTTCCCGACTCACGTTACTCGTAACCGAAAGTAGTTCCGGGGCACAATAATATCCTTCAAATTATTTTTTTTATATAAAAAAATTAGTAACATCTTCCTTCATGAGAATAGTATAAAATATAGTGTTACTTATGAAGGACACCTGTATGAAACGTAAAAAATGAGATCTTGCAAAACACAGAATTTTAGAGGTGTTTTAGAACACACTCAGTTTAACTATTTTGTTTTTATCTTTCATTATAAATTTTCTTACCGACCTCAGTAGCTTGATCAATAAGGCAGCGGACTTGTAACCTGGAGGTCGGTGGTTCAAGTCCCGGTTTCAGCGTAGATTTAGTAAAGCGAGTTTGAGTAGTTGTGATATCATTAATGTGATTAACACAAATATGATAAGTGATAACTAACTTTTTAGTGTTACTTACGAAGGACACCTGTAAATCTTCCTTTCTCTGCTGTTCAGGTGATCGACTCTCAGTTCCTCATCTCCGCCAACAAGCAGGCGGTCACCGGGTCTAACTCGTGGATCCGCACCCCCCCTCCCGGCCCCCACACCAAGCACCCCGGGGGGGGCGTAGTGAAGAATGGCGGGGGCGTCATCGCTGTGAATGGGGGGGCCGCGCCGGGGGGCCTCGTGTCGGCCTGGAACGGGGCCCAGCCCGGGGCGCGGAGCGCTGCTAACATTCAGCAGGTTAGTAAATTATAGTGATACAGATTTTTTTTATTATTAAAAAAACAAATGAAAAAAAATTAAATTATCAAATGCCTTGATATCAAACATAGATATCAGTTTCTTGTATTTATTCTTTTATTTTAAAAGAACATAACATTGTTTACAAAAATTACAATTGAAAACAACAATACTAATGTTCGCTATTGTACTTAAAAATAGTTTTACAAGTTATCAAAATATAAAGGGTACCTAATGTATTATATTCTACCATATGAGTGACAAAATATCTCTAATTTTCTTGTTGTAGCATATTATCATAACATCATAATGATATTTAAGCCTCTGTATTCATGGCACGTTGAATACACCAGAATTCACCAGAATACCATGTTTGTTCTGTCACTGAGGTTCAACTGCGTCCAACAGGTTTAAACTTAGATGGGTGGTTATTCAAGGCCCAACCCAGGCTGGGTGAGGTTTATGTAAGTAGCTGGCTTGTGAGTTTCAGCAAGGGGATAGTTACTATAACGCCCGCCTCTAATGATCTAGAATTCTAGATATTGAAGAGAGGTGATTCTTTTCATTTGTTGATTAAGACTATGGGTGGTATGCAGAGTCCTCACTGTAGGGATGGCTGGGTCATTTGTCCCTTCAGCAGATTTTGTTATTCAGAGACGTTTGTTTGAAGCATCTGTACGCATGCGCATTCAGATGTCTCTTAAGTAATTAATTGTCAAGGTCGAAGTATTTCCTACAGCAAGCTCGATACCACCCTACAGTGAACCCTATAGGGATAGAAAAAACGTCTCTGAATACCAGCCTATGTCTACTCATCTACTTTATCAATACACTAACAGAAAGTCCAAGTCCTCTTTTTTTACAATCTATTCATCGCTCTCTTCCCTCACGTTGCAGCAACTGGCCGCAGCGTCTCGCAACGCGGCCGCCGTGGCTCAAGCTCAGGCCGCCGCCCGTGGGGCCGCTGCGGCCGGGGTCCGCGGCATGCCGCACCAGTACTACACGAGTGGGGGGGGTCTGGGCGGCGCGGTGCCCTCGCTCGTACGCCCGGGGGCGGCCCCCCCGCCTCAGCAGAACCCCACCCACCCGCCCTCCGGTGCCAACATGACCGCCGCATACGCCAAGGTGATCAGCAACTCCTACACCAACCTGACGCCCGCGGGCACCTACAAGAATGGCTGGTGAGTGCCGCACAACTTTTTATCACCGTTATTTTAAATAAAAAAACTTTCATTTCTTTTAAATCTCTTAGTCTCAACATATTCATAATAATATTTTTAGTTAACTTTAACATAACTAATTGAGAAAAAGATAAACACTTGTCTTCACTCGACAGAAATTTGAAATATGAAGTTCTAATTATTAAGGAAATAAGTATCAGAGTCGACATGTTCACAGAGTCGACATGTTTCGCCTCCTGTAGGCATTTTCAAGACAACTGAAAAACTACATAGTTCCTTAATAATTATAACTTCAAATTTCTGTCGAGTGAAGACAAGTGTTTATCTTTTTCTCAATTATGACATTACTTGACAAAGTATCCCTCCTGCAAAAATATATTTAACATAACTGTTTAGAAGGGCTGTTCTAAGGTATTGTGTTGCACTGTAGCGGTGTACGGGATTAAGTTTTAATTTTAGTATTACCCATATCCTTCTTAGAAGGATTCTTTACTTAGATTCTCTTAGGCTTCTCTTAGAAGCCCTTCAAAGCTTAGGAGAAGTACCTTTGTATAAATGTTTCTTTATAAAGAAAACAAATAAATAAACTATTAAAAAACTATCCCGTGTCTAGAAGCTTGACTGAACCTACATCTCTCCTTGCAGGCCCAACGGCTACACGGCAGCCAACGCGCAGCAGATCCAGCAGATGATCGCCTCGGGGCAGATCCCGGCCGCCTCGTACGCCTCCTACCAGACCTCAGCCCCGCCCACCCAGCCCGGGGCCAAGCCCTTAGCCCCGCCCCCTCTCATCCCCGTCATGAACAGTGCAGCGGCCCGCAGCCAACAACAACAGCAGCAGCAGAGGTGAGGCTTATGAACTTGCTTACAGCTCGTTACTTGTCATTAATGACGATGCAAGGGTCACAGCTTTGTGACTCAGTGTGGAATGTAGTCCGCCGAAGAACCAAATTAAGAGAAATAAAGAAAATATCATATAAAATTGTAATATTATATGTAAAAATTGTCATAAAAATTAATAAAATCAATAAGCTTATTTTTTTATTTGATGGGAACAATTTTACGATTACAACTGGCCATTAGATATCTTTTCAGTATTCAGTTGATATTGAGCAGAATTATAATAATAACTTTTCAGCAAAATAAGGCGATGTTATGGCAATAAAACAGGCTCACCCCAAGTCAAAACCTACGTATACATAGGCACAATTTTGTCACATGTAGATTCGTATTTATGTATTTTTTCTCCACTTTCAATTTATTGAAGAAAAAAAAAAATCCTAAAAAAAAGCTCTAAGCTTACGTTTATTTATCTTTATTTCTGCTCCAGGTATCTCCAGGCGGCTAATGCAGTCGGGGCTGCCAACGCCAAGACACCAGCCGCCTCCAATGCAGAAATCATCGACCTTAGTTCTCCACCCAACTCCCCACAGGCACGCTCTAGAGCCGCCGCCCAGGTATGTCTACTCATTCATATCAACAGACCCTGGAGGAAATCACCAATAAAAATAATTCGATTACATTGAGTTTCTTCTCTTCTCTTCTTTTCTTTTCTTTTTCCAAAGTTACAATTATTTCTTCTTCTGCATTTGTAATTTCTTGTAATTTTTAATAAATAAAACTACCACTTAAGTGGTGAAAATTATCAATAATAAAGTCACAATACATAATCATATACAGGGTCTTCATAAAGTCTCACCCAGGCCTGGGTTTCTTGAAAATGACTCAGAATATCAAAAAACGCAAAAACCCGTATTCCTTTATATTTAGGGGGATTGATTTTCAGCCAAAAATTTTTTGCCTACACGGCCCCAGTCAGGCTGGGCATGGACCAACTTTAAAATCTTAAATAGAATGGTATGTCTTGTGGCATATTGTTTTAAAGGTCTTATTGAGAGAAGTTCATTACAATAAATTTCAGTGTGCTACGACTTACCGTTCTTGAGATACAGGGTCGGACGTCCTGCGTAATATCCCTATATTTTGACCTATAACTCGTTAACCGTAAATTATGGAGAAAATTTTTCTTGATAATAATAACTCCTTATAGCAAGAACTTTCGAACAAGTTAAAATTTGATTTGTTTTTTCGTTAAATTTTTTTCGACTGTTCGTCCGGCTGGCTGACGAAACCGACCAGAAACTAACATCAACAGAGTATGTCGAGTTATAACTTGTTCGAAAATTCTCATCATAAGGAGTTATTATTAACACGAAAATTTTTCACCATAATTTACGGTTATTGAGTTATAGGTCAAAATATATGGATATTACGCAGGACGTCCGACCCTGTATCTCGAGAACGGTAAGTCGTAGCACACTGAAATTTATTGTAATGAACTTCTCTCAATAAGACCTTTAAAACAATATGCCACAAGACATACCATTCTATTTAAGATTTTAAAGTTGGTCCATGCCCAGCCTGACTGGGGCTGTGTAGGCAAAATTTTTTTGGCTGAAAATCAATCCCCCTAAATATAAAGGAATAGGGGTTTTTGCGTTTTTTGATATTCTGAGTCGTTTTCAAGAAACCTAGGCCTGGGTGAGACTTTATGAAGACCCTGTATATAATTATGTATAAAAAAAATATTATAGATGGACCAGTTGTTGTTATAGTTTAGGAGCTAACAAGATCTGAAGTACCATCATTATAAACAATGTAACGTCACGCCTCCGTTGTGTGTATCTCTAGCGATACACCAAGTTGTCAATGATATTTCTAGGCTGTTTCAAATTTATAACTGATCTTGGCCTGAAAGGACTTCCTGGAAAGACTTTTTTTTTAAGGACTTAGAGCTAAGGGTGAGATACAAATATAATAATGTTCACATGTGGGACCACTTTACAAAAAAGGCCCGGCGAGAGTTTGAAATAATTTGAAAGTTAGTATAAAATAATAAGCAATATGATTTTTTTAAATAATATGTTTTGTTTGCATTGCTCAGGTGAATGGCCGAGGAGGAGGCATAGGCACGGGCCTGGGCAACATGATGCATGTGCTCTACAACCGCTACGACCGGGCGCTCATAGACAGCTTTCAGATCATATCAGAGATACAGAACCCTGGAGCATCGAAACCGTACAGGGTAAGTGTTGTTTTGCGTAGAATTTTCTCAATAAGTTGCTTCTAATTTACAAAAATTGAAACCGTACAGGGTGAGTGTTGTTTTGCGTAGAATTTTAATCAATAAGTTGCTCCTAATTTATAAAATGAAGCTTAATATTATGCTCGGGGATTGACGACCTCAGTAGCTTGATAGATAAGGGTTGGGTGGAAGATATTGCCAAAGGCAATAACCCCGCCCTTTAGTTAGGACATGTATTGTGCATATATTTATTTATTTTTCCTTTATTTCTTTCTTCTATTATGTTGTATTTTAATTTGTAATTATTTGTGTTGTATATAATATGTCCTATTAATAAAGTGTAAATAAATAAATAAATAAAATAAAAATAAATAAGATGCTTCCAATTTACATACCTTTGAAGCTTAATATTATGCTCGGAGATTACCGACCTCAGTAGCTTGAGTGATAAGGTGCGGACTTGTAACCTGCAGATTGGTGATTCAAGTGTACAGTTCGGCAAAGGTTTAGTAAAGCGAGTTCGAGTAGATGTGACATCACGAAAGTGATTAACACACACATGGTAACTTAAAAAAATATAGATTAAAAAAATATAGATTAAAAAAATGCTCGGGAAAATATCAAATTGTGAGTTATTGGAAAATAAATAATATCGGCTTTGTATAAACTGCCCGACTAGGAGTATTAAGTTCCGTTATTCCAGCAGTAAGCTCGAGACGTATTATTATCGTAATGGTAATGGTGCTCAAAGGCACTTTTATTTACGGTAAAAATCCAATATAAACATTTAACAAACGATTCAACAAAAAATGGAAGAATAACTTAACCCATTAACGCCTAGCGTTGCCATATGGCAACGATGGAGGCAGAGCAAGTTTCTGACCTGTTAGTTCACTACGGTACATGTTACCACTTTATAACATTAGAGTTCTCATTGTTGACAATATTTGCCACCTTCTGAATTTTACTAGACAGTTCCTACAGTTGTTCTATTAGAAATATGTATTAATATTTATTTTTTCAAAATGGATAAACGTTTTCCAAAAGTTCAGGCGTTAATGGGTTAGTATATCCTGGCTGCGTTTCGAACCCACGACCAGACTAAAAGCATACTCTAATGGTCTGTTTTGTCTGTTCTCGCCAGGTCACGAAGGCTCGCATTCACGACACGGCGCTCACCTGCATCAACCGCAACTCGTTTCTGTACAGCGAGGACCTCATGACCACGATATCGGACTTCATCTCGACCATGGCGCCCAATGTGCATCCCAGGCGAGTCATAGAGGCGTTCAACGTGCTCAGCATCAAGCTCTATGTGCCCAACAGGTGAGAGACTTGCATTGATTGGAATACAATAGGTGAGACTTGCATTGATTAGAATAAAATAGGTGAGACTTGCATTGATTAGAATATAGGGGAGACTTGCATTGATTAGAATACAATAGGTGAGAGTTGCATTGATTAGAATATAGGTGAGACTTGCATTGATTAGATTATAGGTGAGACTTGCATTGATTAGAATACAAGTGAGACTTGCATTGATTAGAATATAGGTGAGACTTGCATTGATTAGAGTTCATTAGAGTATAGGTTAGACTTGCATTGATTCGAATATAGGGGATACTTGCATTGATAAGAATATAGGGAGACTTGCGTTCATTACAATAAACTTGCATTCATTAGATTATAGGTGAGACCTGCATTGATTAGAATATAGGTGAGACTTGCATTCATTAGATTATAGGTGAGACTTGCATTAATTAGAATATAGGTGAGACTTGCATTGATTAGAATATAGGGGAGACTTGCATTGATTAGTTAGAATATAGGTGAGACTTGCATTAATTAGATTATAGGTGAGACTTGCGTTCATTACAATAAACTTGCATTCATTAGATTATAGGTGAGACTTGCATTGATTAGAATATAGGGGAGACTTGCATTCATTACAATAAACTTGCATTCATTAGATTATAGGTGAGACATTGATTAGAATATAGGTGAGACTTGCATTAATTGGAATATATTTCTAACTAGCCGATGGAAGAGCCATGCTTGCCAGCCTAGCACGGGAATCCACTCATAATCATACATGACTATAATATTGTTTCCAGGTTACAAGTGCTCACCCTCAATGAGACCAAGCGGTACAAGGACCTCTGCATGATCATCCCTCTCATCAGTGTGGTGGACATTAAGGAACACAGTGGTGAGTCACGTCTTAGTGGTCAATCCAATTCAATCGCTCAACTTTTTGCACCTGGTCACTTATAGCATTATCACAAGGGTGGTGCGGAAGAGAATGCCGTTGCCATTAGCACCGCCCTTGATCAAGTTTTGTTCTATTAATCTCATTTTCTATGTATTGTATATATTCTATGTAATATAAAACTTGATCCAATATGTTTAATAATAATTTACATTGATTGTTCAACTTGGCGTTAGGTCATGGTCATATCAGGTCAGCTTGTATTTTTAATATTTTTTTTTCTTTACTGTGGTGAAATTCTCCAAATCTGAGCTCTTCCATCCAAGCACTCAATATTTTAAATTTGCGATTTATTGTTAACAAGCAAATCTGTAGATTTATTACAAACATTCTAAAATAATATTCCTTCAACATGGCGTTTTCCCACTGTTAAAGGTCTACTTATTTATTTAGCTATCAAATATGGGGAATTAGACATTATTAGAGAGTGAGTAGGTACTTACTCTTAATTTGTCTTTGCGGTGATATCAAGTTTGCATTATATTTCTCCAAAATTCTTAGAAGACCATAAAAAAACCATACTTTCTAGTCGAAAAAACTGACATGTCGTAATATTTTGTTAAAATGTTATAGTAACTAACGCTATGTTGTATTGTAAGTGGTGTACGTAACTAACTCTATGTTGTGAACCCCCGCAGGCGCCATCTCGTACGTGCTGAGTCCCGAGAGTAGCAGCAGCAGCAGGGGCAGCGCCGCGCCCAAGCGCGCCCGTATGAGCTAGGACCTGCCCCGCCCCCCGGTGACACCCCCCCCGCCCGCCCCTGTCCCGTGCTGCGGCCAGTCGCCCCTCACCCCGCACTGCCTGGAGGGGCCGGGGGGGTGCTGGGGGGGCGCCTGCCAGGGGGCGAAGGCGTTTCCTCTGGTCCCGACGCCACTGAACCCCTCCCCCGTCCTGTCCTCCTCGGTGTACGATCGCTATGTCCCTCAGCAGGCGTGTCCCTCGCCCCTGTACGACCCCCGGGCCTATCAGCCGCCCGCGCAGCATGAGAACCTCAGCCCGGGGGGCGGCTACCCGCTAGGCTACCCCTCTCCCCTGGGCGAGTACCCTGCGCAGCCTGACACCCACTGGAGTGGGGTGGCGCAGTACTGGTGACATCTTAGCCACGGGACTTAGTAGAGAATAGAACACGGACGTATTTGCCTCTTTTTTTTTCTAAATGTGCATATGTATACGAGATTCAGACTTGAAAAGAACTGGTTTTATCACTGATCAATTTAAAGTTCATCAGGATTTGTTACTAGCCGTTTTCTGACGTCAATTATTGGAACCCCGGTGGGTCCCGGCCCCCACAGTGAATGGTCCCGGCCCCTATAGTGAATATAGTAAATGGGATTATGTTCATCAAGCTTTGTTAGTGTTTACTTAATCTTTTCAGATTGGAAACCATTTACAAAAAGATGACACTTTATTATTATTATCTCATGAGGCCAAGCTCAATTAATCCTTATGTCAGTCACCCAACCCATGGTTTTTCAAGATCTACATACAGGTTTAACATATTTATTAACCTTACCAATATTGTGTGGTCTTATATTAAAACCTACCAATAATTTGTAGTTACCAGCAAGAATTTGACAGGGACATTAAATTAAATTTGTACTGAGGTACGAAAACGGTACACAACAATGTTTTTGCATTAGATTTAGCGGACATTTATTTTTGAATTTTGTCTAGAAATCTAGTTCAGTTGATAGGTTTATTTTTATTACATGACAAAAAATTGTTATGGAGTTGTGATACCCCAGCCTCATTTCATGGTTCTCCACAGAACGTGGGGGTCTATTTGGGGAAAGGCCATCTCCAAGTTTTACTCCACTATCCCTCCTACCAGTGCAAATATTGTATCACGTTACAATGTGTTAATATCAGTCTGTTTAAACTTTTTGAACCAATAGGTAAACACTTCAGTGAATAAAGTTAGTTCTGTCTTTAGTATAGTCAATAGGTGTACAATTATGTGATTATAGAGAACCCGACTCTTGAGCGTTGTTTCCTCTCTATCATCTCGAGTTGTTGCATTTAGAGGCACCCTTTTCAATTATGTTCCTAATCTGTATTATGCTTAGTATTAAGTAGTATTCAAATTCGAGGTATTGGAAGAAAAAAAATAACTATGCCCGTACTGTAAAGTGTACAGTTGTTGTAGTTTGTACATGACCAATTGTATATTATGTATTATGAGAAAATATCATTTTTAAATTATTTTGTAATTATGTAGTGTACAAAATGTGTAAAGTTTCTTTGTATTTTTATACTTTATCTTAATAGGAAATAATTTTGTTATTTTAATAATTTGTTAAAAAGAAATAAATACAGAAAATATTTCACTCATGTCGTAAGAATTTAGGACAAAATTATTAAATTCTCATTGAGTTTGAGGTTACCTTTCGTTTGGAGACGCCGCCATGGTACCCAGTATTACTTATTCTGTCAAATTATTCGACTCAAGTCTCTTAACACTTTGAGCCCATGAATACCATATATGACCCTCAGCTGACATTTCACAAAGGACATGAGTACCATATATGACCCTCACCCAAAATTTCACCGTAGACTTGTGTACTCTATAATATATGGTGTTAACGACCTTCCTTTACTTTGAAGACATGAGTACTCCCTATGGTATTCGTTTCCATGTATTTCTCATAGGGAATAGGTTCTAATGGTCCTTGAGAGCAATGTATGAGTGTTGGGTTCTGAAATTTGTGGTCCCTCGTGCTCACTCGCCGATCCAGCTCTGGGCTCAAAGTGTTGTACCCAAAATAAAAAGCCAAAATAACTCATTCACAATCTGTTTCAAATAATTATTCTAAACATCTAGTACAATTAGCTATTAGAATCTCTAGTGATCAGCTTGTGAGAATTTATTGCTCTGTCCTACATTCTTGCTGTATCCAAATGTACCCCCTGAACACTCCAGTTCATCCATTATTTGATACCTATTATGTGGGGATGCATTCATGGTTTTAGAATTGCGAGATTTACCTTGAAGTGAAATACTTTTAATAATATCAACTAAAGAAATAATATTTAGGAAAAGAAATTGATTTTCTATTAATTTATTTTTAATTTAAATCAATTTAATCTTTCGGCTGTGATAGATATTATTTCAAATTATAAATTACAGCAATAAACAAATTTTCTTTTGTTCCAAGTATGTCTTTGATTTTTTCTAGCAAGTATATATACTAGTACATTAAAATGGTGAGGAGCATAGTGTCATGATGTGGAAATGAGGGTTTCAGAGGACTGACTGCACGTATTTATAAGATTAGCTACGTTGATGACCTGGTATTGTAGTTCAGTGGTTAAGGTGCTAGTCTGGTAATCCAGGTAGCATAGGGATCCGTTGGTTCGAATCCCACCCAAAGCATGAATTTTCCTCTTAATTTGAGAATAATGTATGAGTGAGATTTACCTTGAAGTGAAAGACGCCGCCATGGTACCCAGTATTACTATTCTGTCAAATTATTCGACTCAAGTCTCTTAACACTTTGAGCCATGACACAATAGTAGACTGAGGTTGTAGAGAATGCTTAACCCTGTCACTGTACATCTATGAATTAGTTGGGAAAAATTAGAACGATGCTTTTGAGTTTGTTAGTCATAGATGATGTTTCAGAAAAAAAAAAAAAAAATCTTCAAACTGAAAAATCTTTTGTTTACAAACGCAGTTCAAACCCTAGACTACACAGTTTTACTGAAAAATCAGAGGGAAAGAACAAAAAAAAACACTCCAAAGTACAGAAACAAATCATAGAATCAGCACTGGTATTTTCAAAATCAATTGATGTCCCTGAGCAAGGACAAATTCAGTGAAAGGGTTAAGCATGAATCTCGCTTCCAGCAAAAGTATTATGTTATTATATGGCCAGCATGAAGAGTGCAATACTTAAATATTTCCATTGTCTGTATCAAATAAAATAAGGAATAGTGCTACACTGCCTGATAAGTTCCTTAACACAGCAGATGTTTCTAAATTTAACCACATAATAATTACTTAAGTAATTATTATATTACTTAAGTATTATTATGTGGCTAAATTTTTCACTCAGAGAGAAAAAAACTCTAGGTAAAATCTGAATCTCTGATTGGTTTACAAGACCTAGGCTTCATTCTAGAAAACGTTCTCCGTCTCATATCCCTAATATCCCTTTCAAACTACACTCTCTTCGGTTACTGGTGAACAACAACAGTTCTGATTAGGTTATTTGAACAAATTTTGACGGTTGAAAGGGAGGTTAAGAGGATTTTAAGAGTACCTCTGTGAGTGCTCTCTGGAATGAGAAGTACAAAGAGAATTAAAAAATATATATAATTATATCATATGGTGTAAGACATTTAAAGACACTTTTTTTACAAAAAAAGTGGAATCAATCCGGACCCTAACTCCGAAACCCAAATTCCTATTTGTAATCCGATAAGTTTCTTGGGTGGATCGAAAAATAGAAGATGGTTTGCATAAATTTTCGTGTTTTTTGGAGCACTCCCGTGACGTCAGGACAGTACCCCCCTGAAAACTGTGTGAGAAAAATTGATAGCTAATAATTTCTAGTTCTACCGAGGGAACTTATCGTAATACCAGTACGACCTCGGGTTTAGAGGTCCTGGATTCGATTCCTGACTTTTGTCAAGAAGTGTCTCTACTTGACTCATACTATAATAATTCAACAAAAAAAAACTGTCCTTGTCCATTATTTTCTCACCAGCAGCCACTGGTAACGTATACAACAAAACACTTCCCCCTTTGCTTAGTAGCTAATGCAGCAATTTGAGCATAAAATGAACGCATTCTATTGACTCTACCACCGTAGAGCAATGATATAACGTGTCCTAGACCTTTGAATGAGTACTTGGACAAGTACGAAAGTCACCTTGGATAGCTCATGGTATTCAATTAGAAGCTGGGCATAAGATCAGTCAAGTGCGGCACAGAGAGAGGATAGGAATCTTCCAGGTTCATGGAGGGTAGATCTTGTCTCGAATGACCTATGCCAATACGACGGCATCGCCGACCTTCGTGGCTCAGTGAGTGGTTAAGAGCATTAGTTGCTAACCCGGAGGTTGTGGGTTCGAATCCCGGCCGGAGCGGAAAATCCTGTCCAAATTTTTCCGGAATGGCATGGATGTAAAGGTAAAGTGCCCTGAAGTAATGCGAAAGCGGTTCCGGGGCACATCTACCTTTTTTTAAAAAATAGGTAATAATAAGACGGCAGAAAAAATAGAGGATTATTTCAAAATTAATTAGTCTACATTTAATTGGTACTGTAGAGAAAACATTCTCTCTGATATGACCTCCAAGGATTAGATGAATTAGATCCCATAAATATTATGTTACACAACATAAAATCAGACTACACGTTATGCTACGTGTCATTGAGTGAGATAATGTGGCGATCCAATGATCTCGGGCACTGGATGACCCGGGTCATCAAGGTAATCACTGCCGTTTTTGCTTTGGGGCGTTCTTCACACCTCCGTCGAGGTGTTTGATCCAGTGATGAGTCTCACGGAACTGGCTTGGATAAATGGCCCGAAGAAGTTTTTCAGAAGTTTCGAACCTTTAAGTTTTTTTTTGCAATTGTGGTTTAACGTCGCTTTCAATTTCATGGTCATATCAAGATGGGGGTGTTACCCTCCATTCGCAGGAAACTCACCAACCTGATACCCACATTAAACTCACCCAGCCTGGGTAGGGTCGGAATGACAGAATCACGAAGTCCTCACCTCGCTGGACGATTGTTAACTTCGGTGATCTTACGAGGACCGGTGCATTCAACGCGCCATCGACGCTGGAGCCTATAAGTTAGCTCGAGGCTCTGATCTGATTCGTTTTTTTTCGAAAAGGTCTGATTTGGTCTTTAAGTTTTGAACCATACATAATTATATTTATGCTTTATTATAAGTGCGCGTCCACAACGAAGCCCACATCCTAGACTAGCTAGACCATGGTACCTTCCCCCACCCCAGTAGCTTGAGTCCCGAAAGTTGTCTATAATATCTTGATCTAGCTACCATAACAACTCATTCTGGAGCTGGTTTCGAACAACCCATATCTGTTGAACTCTCTTAAAGCTAGCACCAATTGATTTTTTGGGTCAAAGTACCCCAGATTCCACCTTCGAACGATTTAGATATGTTCTGGCGACTTTTGAGGCTCAAAAACTGTTTTCCCATTATTTATCCTATGATAAGTTAAAAGTGATCACTCTGTACAGGTAAAGAAGATAAGTAAAGAAAACAAGAGGGTAAAGTACAGTATTGGAATTTGATCCATCAATATAATAACCTTATATTTAGTTAAATAAATACTACAGGGTAAATTATTTACATAAAACAGGATCCTTGTATTGGTTTCTAACAGAATGGTTCTGAGCCAAAATGTCAGTAATAAGAGATAGTTACAAGGTAATGATATAGGTACTATTGAGAAAAAAAATTGATAGTGGGGTTGTAAGAAAAAGAAAAAAAGATAGAAAATTAAATAACCTTGATGTAAAATGCCTAACCAAAAGCTGCTTGATTATAAAAATGATGAAGACATAATTCAACTATGAACTTGAAGAATAACACTTATCCAGTATTTTGAAAGAATGAAAGACATAAATTTTCAACTTTCATTCTTTTACAAGATTTGAAAAATTAAAGAAATTGAGATAAAATAGAACTCCATGATGAATATACTAAGATTTCATGATCAAGTTTCTTTCCTTAGTTAAAAAAAAAACAGAAGGGCAATACGTTTTTCATACCTAATAAATTAACATGTTGATCTTGTAATGAAGATCTCAACTAAAAACATGGAAACGTACAAAGAAACAAATTACAACAATGTTCTTACAGCTAGAAGAATATTTACAAGTAGATAACACACTTTTGTATGTCAGATGAGAAATATTGCAAAAATATACAAGAAAGTGTAAAGTTAGAATGTCACACCAAGTTCATGGCTCATCACAATCTACACAGTTTCTTAGAACAGTAATGTTCCCATACCTCCCATTTCACTCTGTTCCTTGACAAAGATCTCAAAATACTGGTAGATGATAGTGACAGCTAGTAGGATACCAGTACCAGACCCAATGGCACCCATAAAGTCAGCAAGTACAGATAGAGCTCCAATACAGAGACCACCAAAAGCAGCAGCTGTAGGGATGTATCGGTTAAGCTCATGAATCATGGACTGTTCCCGATGACCTCTCATCACCATCTGTTGCTCCTTCAGCTGCTTGGCAACATCCTTGGCAGAAGATCCAGACACTTCAATCCAGGTCTTGGAGAAAAATGCACAACTCCCAAGCATGAACACAATGTACAGGACAGCATGGATTGGGTCCTCTAGGATGTGGCCCAGGTTCTCGGGAGGGGACAGGTAGTAGCAGAGACCACCAATGGGGTAGGCACGAGCTGGACCACCACCTCCAACATCAGCCCACTCTCCCAACAAGTTGACAAAGATGTTGCCATGGAACTTGAGTGCTAACATTTGAGATATAACATACAAGTTGGAAACAAGGGCTGACTGTAGGATGATTGGGATGTTGGATGTATAGAAAAGCTTGATTGGGTAGCTGCTGTATTGACCTCTGTAACGGGCAGACTTGATGGGTAGATCCACTCTGAATCCTTGGAAGTAGATGACTATAGCAAACACAAGGACAGTAGCTAGCAAGTTCATCAGATTTGGTAAGTTCTGTCGGTAAAAGGCTTCTCTCAGAGCTCTGACTTTGTCTTGGCGGGTTGCCAGTAGATGGAACAGTGCAATGACTGCACCTTCAAACTCTGTGCCTCTCCCAGTGTTAACAGTAGCAGGACTGAATGCCTTCCATACAATTGTTTCACAAATGTTGGTTGCAATGAAAAGGGAGATACCAGATCCAAGACCATAGCCTTTCTGCAGCAGTTCATCAAGAAGCAGGACAATCAAGCCAGCAACAAACAACTGAATGATGATAAGCAGGCAGACACCAGCTCCAATTTCTGCTGGGTCTCCGTACATTCCTGTCATCACATACACAATGGCTTGCCCCACTGTTATCACCATACCAAAAAGTTTCTGGGCTCCATTGAACAGTGCTCTGTCCTTGGGGGTATCACCTACTTCTATCAGCTTGGCTCCAGCCAGCAACTGCATGATGAGCCCAGATGTTACAATGGGGGAGATACCCAGCTCCATGAGAGTACCTCTGTTGGACGCCAGAATCACACGAATCCAGTAGAACGGATCCGCAGAGTCCGAAGACATGATTCCGAACAGAGGAATCTGACAGCATACCAAGAAGATGAACAGGGTGATGGCAGTCCATAGAACTTTCTCTCGGAATTGAATCTTCCGACCTTCTGGTTTGGCTATTTCGGGCAATATACTGCAAAAGGGTTTAATAACTTCGAGGAATTTGATCCCCATTTTGAACTAAAATATAATTACTTGAACTTAACACTAAAAGGGGTGAACAATTACACGGGGCCGGAGAGAAACACGCAGACAGTAGTCTGTTCTACTTTACAACCGAGTCTGATAAAAAGTTAACTGTTTCTACACAATCACCGAATAAAAGATTCCACGTTACACTTCCCCTTGCTGGGTTGTACAAATACTACAAATTCCAAATGACAGAAAATGTAAACAGTTGGAACAACGCGTCCAATCAAATTTCAATTCTCAACACTCCAAAGAGATTCCTGCTTGGAATTTGCATGTTCAGCGAGATAAAAGGGAAAAATCGAGGGATTTTTCCATCTGCGTTATCAGACTCGAGTACGATGTCAAAGAATTTAAGAAGCTTCAAAACTATAAATTAATAATTAGAACAACGTCAGTATAAGAATTTTAATGTAGGTACCTGTCTATTGTGTGGGGGGCCATGTTCAGTCTTTCAACCGAACACAATTTGGGTTTTTTCCCAAACATAATATCTCACGAGATTCATTTTAAGTTCCACGAAATGATATTACCTAACGTAATATTTCTTGTGATCTTTCCTCGCAAAAGTCCTTTGTCTTAAGGATCTAATATCGCTTTCTATATTTTTTATGATAGCCCATTCATTTATTACCGATTTCCGGCATCCTTTTTGTAGGTATTTTACATTCATTACTTGTAATCTTATTCTCAGTATGCGACAGAGAAGGAATGCCTCTAATATTGTTCATTGGGTGACATACCCTCATAATTCATATTTTTTCCTCATTTCTCTACCGCCTCACAGAGCTTTCAAAACGTTCTCGTGAGCTCTTGCTCTCAAAATACGTCTAATCTACAGACTAAAACGGTATTGCTAGCCACAGCTGTCGTCACTATGCACGACCGCGATGGTAATCCACACAAACTCAGAGCCTTGTTAGATAACGGCTCACAATCTAATTTTATTTCCCAGAATGCATGTCAACTACTTAAGTTGAAAGGGAAAAAATACAATACAACACTTGCTGGTATTGGTGGGGCAAAACTCGCCTCCACTCATTTTCTCACTCACACCATTCATTCAAGTGACTATGCTTACAAACAGTCACTTGACTTTATCATCTTGGCCAAGTTAACTCAAAACTTGCCAAATGAAAATATTGACATTTCTAGACTCAATATCCCTAACTCCATAAACCTAGCTGATCCAAACTTCTACATGTCTGGGCCTATTGATCTTATCATAGGTTCAGAATTATTCTTCTCGCTCTTGTGTCTTGGACAGAAGAAACTGGGTCCATCTTTGCCCATTCTTACTAAAACTAGGCTCGGCTGGATTATATCAGGTCCTCTTGACTCTTCTTCAAAGAGACCTACTATTAAAAATAATTTCCATGCCAGTCTGGTTGAATCAGAACCTAAAAATATTTCTTTGTGTGAATCCAACACGGTATATTTTAATCCACTCAATTCACGTCCCTTAACTCCTGTATCCAAGGATCCCTCAGACCCTTTTCATCATCTAAATCATACAGTCCACTTTAATAACTCATAACTTACAACTTGTATAATTTCATATTTACTAAGTTACACGTATAAAATAATTGTGCTTTCATCAATAAACTCTACTCTCTTTAGTTGTTACTAATTTAACTTGCAGTGTTTTTAATCATCCGCCCTTATTGTTATTTATGCTCTTATTGCTACCGAAGCAAGGCGTCGCGACCAAGTTTTTCGCGTTACGTGATTTTAACACCCCAACATATGGCGATAGCCCTGCTCTATCTTGCCCCCCACACAATAGACATTGTGAGATATTATGTTTGGGAAAAAACCCAAATTGTGTTCGGTTGAAAGACTGAACAGTACCTATCTACCTATTGTGACTTTTGATAAGAGATAAAATTGACAAACCTTATAATTATGGTCTATCAATTTTATATTAATATTATTATAATTATTATAAGTATTAATAATATTAATTATTATAAATACCAAGTTGTTATCAATTATGTGAGGTCGCTTTGTCAGCCCGTGCCCGTCAGTGTCCAATAATATTCAGTGCCTGCGGTGAAATATGCAAGAAGAAACACTGAACCACAGGTACATTTATGTATGAATGATAAATTATACAAGTAACAAGGAAAACAGTTTATTTTCCTAATCTACCAACATTCACATCGCAAGATTTTAGGAGCACCCTATGGTTTATCGGTCATACAAATTTCCCACGATACAGTGCCGTCTTCTTTCCCACTCAAAACGCATTCCACCCAAAATCTCTTTGGATTGGTGAAAAAGGTAAATAAAACTTTCGCCTCCTCTCATCCATTTTCAAAACAACCCGAGTTTTGCCGAGCAATCCGAATATTAACTGGATAAGAATTTGGAGGTGTACACCTCCATTCCCCTGAATTTCTCCTCCAAAAGTCTGTCTGGAATTTAATTTAATCACTCTCAATCAGGCAGTTCTTTAATCTTTAAGTTTCAACACTTTCCGTGGATCTGTCCTGATTTTACTGTTAAAACAACTCAGTACGAATGTTATGTTTTATACTACCCTACATAGAGTTCGCATTAGTGATAAGTGGCACTGTAGGCTTTCGTGACTTCTCTCAGAAGAGGGAAAGGAAAATACCTATTTCTGTAGTGCTAAAATCTAAAATAGGAATAAGACGAAGCGTTATCAATATCCTGAGTCACAACTAAAAACTTCGGAAGTACCTAGTATTCTTTACCTTTCCAGCAGTGACCACTGGAAATATAAAACAAAATATCTGTGTGGAATATGAGTAAAGATGACATTTCTATTATCAATGAGTAATGAAGAGTTGAAAATAATTTTGCCAATAGTCTTATCAGCATGTAGGCTGTATCCGTGGGGTATGGATGTCTGAGGACAGCATCTTCAAATGAAAATGGCATATTCTGTAAGTATTCAAGCAGAACATGCACAGCTTAATATTATGTGTTGTTTACCATTGAACTACATGTTTCTTGGCTCAAATTGTAATGCAACAATTTTCTGAAAATTGATTTTGGGGTGCTAGTAGGTGGTGGATGATCTCATTGAATGTACTCTGCATTCTACTATCAATGCAATTTAATTATGTTTCTAGGTGTCATATAAATTCTGCATCCACCTCTTTCAGAGTAATTTCAAATTCATACTCTGGTACATCTTTGATTGGTGAGCTTTCTCCCTTCTACATTTAACATGGGAAGTAGATGTACTCCTTCAAGAGAACTTGTTGAACAAAGAGCAATCCCACTGATGTGTTGAGCAGTTCAATAATTTTAATACCACAAAGTATATACCTGTGATATCTTGACTAGAAAATTCTGGATTGTTTATTAAAAGTTCATATAGTGCATATAATGATGCAAGGAATGATTTAGCCCTAAACATATACTTATTTCTTTTTCATAATTCAAATTTGGTTTGGGTATGTCTTTCTTGCCTTGGGTTTACACCCCTAGCCAAGTTTAGCTTAGGTTTGCTTGAATGAAAATTAGTGGAGGGAAATTGTACAACCCAGTCCAACCACCTACATGAATTTTCACTCTGGCAAACCTAAGCTAAGACCTTCACACACCCAACAAATATCTGTCAGTAATCTAACCCGCAATGTATTATTATCTTGCATCATTCACTTTACTTAACCACTAAATCTTATTTAACAATTAAATCTTTTCAAAATACCAGTAATTTTAAGTTTTAACACAAATTCTCTATTCATATTTTTCAAAGTTTTAGTTATCCTATGAAATAGCAAAATATTTATTTGTTCATGGCTGAATCATTTCATTAAATTATTCTAAACTTTCTGTGAAAATTTAAGTGGGTCTCAGATTACCCAGGAATATGATCTCTAAAATCAGACTTAATGGATTATTATGTATCTTGTGAACAGTACACTTGATTTTGATTAAGTTTTATTCTTAAATGCATTATTATAGCATTTGAAATAGAAGGTTTTTAAAATGAGTTGAATAAATTATTTTAAATAAGAAATGTGTGTTCTTTGTATATCATATTACAATTTTAGTGGTAAACATAGAATTACAGGACTTTTCCTTCTCTTTTAAATTCTTGTTTATCATTTCCCTATGATCTTGCCACTCAAAGCAGCTACTCATTTTCCTCATGAGGTATGAGTGAACCCCAAATATTCAAAGTACAGAACCAAAAATCTGAGCTGGCTGGGATACAAACCCAGATCACAGTGCTTGCTAGGTCACTTATCCATGGTGCCTACTGAATAAATTTATAATTTTATTGTCATCTGATATTTAAAAAACCCTGAAAATTAGATCTAAAGGCTGCAAAAATAAGGTCTTTAACTTACCACTACACATTTTTTTTTGTAGAATTGAGAATGTAGTAATGTTGTTATTTTATATGAAATAAATTAAAGAGAGAAAGAAAAAAAAAAAAAAAAAAAAAAAAACAAAATGGTTGAGAATATTTGGAGATTTGAAAAAATCTGAATCTATGGATAATGCAAATTTGCTAAATCTTTGCTGCCATGTGTATAGTGCGCACTATGCAAACCATTCATGAACATGTATTGTGTCTATACTTAGCAGTGTATTTTTTAAAATGCTATAGATCAATAATTTCCTGTAACACACTTTGTAAACTGGATTGTGATATATTCCCTTTAATATTTTAAAACAGCTGAAGCACACATATTACATAAAATATTTATTATGAGATAGAAAAAAGTCATGTTAAGAGGACATTATCACCATCAATTTTGTTATGTTGGAGTTACCTATTCTACTTCAATTAAATAAAATTATTCTTACTCCACAGAATGTGAGGATCACACTAGAAATTGGTCACGAGGCGTCGGTACGCAACAAGCGTACTGTAGAGGGATTCACTCATGACTGGGAAGTCTTTGTGCGGGGATTGGATGGAGCTGACATTTATCACTTTATTGACAAGGTAATAAAATTTGAATAAAATACAAAGTCATTAGTGGATACTATAATGACCTTCGAAATCTAGAGATTATTGGAGTTTACATCAAGAGCCCCACAAAGCTATTATTTTAATTTTACAACATTTTGAAAAGAGTATGTACACCATATTTGGTGAAGATTCTTAATATTTCAGTTGGTATATTTTCCTTCCATGGATTACAAAAAGATTATAAAGTAAATAGTTAATGAAGAATATTCAAACTATTCTTTGACCAATTATAATACCAAGAAATCTTTTGTATTTTAATTCTGAACTGTTGTAAAATGCAGAAAATAATACTTGACCAATTCATTTTTGATTGAATTTCAGGTTGTATTCCATCTACATGAAACATTTCCCAAACCCAAGCGAATAGTCAAGGAGCCTCCTTACTCTGTAAAAGAGAGTGGCTATGCTGGCTTTACTCTGCCCATTGATGTATATTTGAAGAACAACAATGAACCCAGGAAGATCAAGTGAGTCAGTCTACCTCACTGTTTTAACAACTTTAGCATCTACCGCAAGATTAGATATCTTTTAATAATATTGCAAAAGGTCAAAAAAAAAAAAAAAAAAAAAAAAAAAAAAAAAAATAGTCTTAACTCAGCCTGATCAAGGCTCTCTAGAAATCTCAGCCAATTTTGTTTGAGTATCTAACAATAGAATCTTAAAGATTTTTTAAGAGTCTATTGTTCTATAGATACATCTTAAAGCTCCTTTTGTTATTCAAACAAAATAGAATTATTTCCATAGAATCTCCAGTAAAAGTAATATCTGAACTTGCTTTAACCCCCATTGTTTCAATATCTATTTGTTTTACCTTAGGTTTACCTATGATCTGGCACTACAGCCAGGAGGTCCCCCTATCAAGAATGTTACCAAGGAGAAGTATGTGTTCAGTAATCCCACCGAGGACTTCCGACGTAAACTCATACGAGGGGGAGGGGTAAGTTGCATATTTTTTTCCATTTATTTAACACCCTTTTATATAAACCTCTCTTTAAATAATTATTCATTAAAAAAGACACTTTTGCTTTGTGAAGGTCTTTATTTTTTATGATTATGTAAAAAAAAAAAATTAAATTCATCATTAAATATGATTTATTTTCACACCAAGTTGTTTTTGTGCTATCTCTAAATAAATTGTTAAAAAATTGGAAAAATCTGTTTTTAGGAGAACTTAAATTATAGTTATATATTTTACCTCCAATTAGGCAAAATTCACATAGAAATTTAATCTCACAAATTATTAATGATGACTACCAATTTACTATAGAATATTAGTAGGTACAGGTACACAAAATCGAAGTTTAAATAAAAGAACATTCCATTATCCTTATTAGATGATTAAGTATTTAAAAATTTCAAAGTATCAAAATTCAATTTCAGAATTTGTGTAAACCTAAAAATGTAAATAAATGAAGTTATTTTTCAATCCCCCAGGTGGGTGTGCTGGGTAGTGAAGGACCCACCGGCTCCCTGGGCTCCGAGAAGGAGTCATCAAGTGGTGGTGGCGGGGGCTCTACCTCCTCCAAATCCTCCCTCCCTCCTCCTTCCAGTTCAAAAAAGCTCCCTTCTGAATCTTCAACCAGCTCTTCTTCAGTTGTCAAAAAACCTAAACCCAAAGAAAGCATTCGACTCGATGACATGCGAGATAACTCTTTCCATGCTTTATTTGGGACACCTATCAAGAAAACCAATACCCCCGGGGCGTCACAGGCGAGCAGCAAACCGCCTGGTCCTAAGTCTCTCACGGATAAAAAGACAAGCACGGGGAGTGCTACAGGCGACAAACATGCAACCTCAAGTAGCAGTGCACCTTCCACAGACAAGCAGGTAGGTGTTTTACTCTAGCTTGGGACTAGTAGCTATTAGTTGTCATAGAAGTAGACAAAGTAGTGTAAAATATGTCCTTAAGATAAAGTGAAAATATTCTCAACGTTTTTCACGTAACAATTATTGGTCTGATTGGTCCAACTCAGGCTGTGTGAGGTCTTATTTTTATCGAGGAGAGTGTAAAATACCCATTTTGAAACATTACACTCTAAAAGTTTACAACTAACTTGTAACACCTGCGAATAATTATTCTGTTCAGAAACACGTTTTCAGTTGACATTAAAATTCCTAGAGTGTAATCTCATGTTATGGTTTTTTAACTTGTATCACAAGTCTCAAATAATTTCTATTGTTCCAACTGTAAATTTTCCTTTTCTTGTTACCCAGGCAAAACCCTCCTCGTCCTCTCATCCCAGCCCCTACAAGAACAAAGACAAGGATTCCTCCTTACCTGTGACCTCCTCTCAGAGTAGCTCCACTCTCAACAACAGCTCCAGCAGCAAGAAGGACAAGAAAGATAAGGAGAAGGACAAAGAGAAAGCGCTGATCTCGTCCAAGGAAAAGAGTGAAAAAGAAAAGCCGGCGCCAAGCAAAACAAGCAGTAGTACGAGCAAAGAGAAGGATAAGGCGGATAAAGTGACCACCAAAGAGAAAGACCGCAAAGAGAGCAAGACAAAGGAAAGTTCGAGCGAAAAGAAGAAGGACAAGAAGGATCGCAAGGAGAAGTCTCACAAGCACAAGGACAGGGACAAGGAGCACAAGGAGGGCGGGGCCAAGACCTCGAGCAAGCCCGCCCCCAGCTCCCACAGCAAGGAGGCGAGCGCCCCCCCGATCTCAACCCCCCTGCCCCCCGCCCCTCCTCCCCCTCCTGTGGAGAAGCCGAGCAAGGAGAAGGATGGCAAGCACAAGCACAAGAAGAAGGACAAGGAGAAGCACCACGGGGACAGGAGCAGTGGCAAGCGGGAGGGCCGCGCGGGGCCCGCCAGCAGCAAGCGCTCCCCCCGCACTCCCAGCCTCTCCCCCTCCCCCCGCACCGCCCCCGCCGCCCCTCCTCCTCTCCCCCCCGCATCCACCCCCACCCCTCCGCCCCCCCTCAAGAAGCCTCTCTACTCCCTCCTCGAGAACTTCGTCAAGAGTGATGGCGACTCCGAGCTGTCCGATGCGGAGATCCCTCCCCCGCCTCCTCTGCTCAAGAAACTCACCTCCCCCCTCTCCTCTCTCTCGCGCTCCCCCTCCCTCTCCCTGTCTCGCTCCCCCTCCCCCACGCCTGTGGTGAAGAAGGAGAGCAAGAAGGAGAAGGAAAGCGGCGCCGGCAGTTCAGGCGGGAAAGCGACGACCAAAAAATTGAAGAAGACGAAGGAGAGTGTGGAGAAGAAGAAGAAGAGGAAGCTGAAGGGTGGGAGTGAGAGCGAGGAGAGTGAGGGCGACGTGAGGGCCCGCGCGGGCAGCAAGCACAAGAGGAGCAAGCTAGGAGACAAGCCGCCCATCCGTCCCTCCTCCTCCCGCTCACGCTCCCCCTCCAGGTCAAGGTCACACTCCCTGTCAAGGTCACGCTCAAGGTCGCGGTCTCCTCTGCGGCACCACTCCCCCCCGCCCCCTTCCTCCCCGACCGAGGAGGAGGCGTCTCCCCCGCCCCCCTCCTCCCCCCGACACTTCTCCCTGGACTACATCGACGAGCTCAAGTCCCTGCAGCAGCAGATCATGACCCTGGAGGATAACAACGAGCTGCAGCGCATCGTGAAGATCATCGCGGACACGGGCAGGTACGAGATCACGCAGAAGACCTTTGACTTCGACCTGTGCTCGCTGGACATGAGCACCATCAAGCTCCTCCAGCAGGTGTTCCCCCCGGCCTCGTGACAGGACTAGAGGCGGGGGGTGCCATACGCCCACGCCGCCGCCGCCACGCCCTCCTGCCAGATGACTCTCCTGGGCTCATGACTCTCCTGGGCGCATGACTCTCCTGGGCTCATGACTCTCTTGGGCGCATGACTCTCCTGGGCTCATGACTCTCCTGGGCTCATGACTCCTGGGCACATGACTCTCCTGGGCTCATGACTCTCCTGGGCACATGACTCTCCTGGGCACATGACTCTCCTGGGCTCATGACTCCTGGGCACATGACTCTCCTGGGCTCATGACTCTCCTGGGCTCATGACTCTCCTGGGCACATGACTCTCCTGGGCTCATGACTCTCCTGGGCTCATGACTCTCCTGGGCTCATGACTCTCCTGGGCACATGACTCTCCTGGGCTCATGACTCTCCTGGGCTCATGACTCTCCTGGGCTCATGACTCTCCTGGGCACATGACTCTCCTGGGCTCATGACTCTCCTGGGCTCATGACTCTCCTGTTCACATGCCCCGTGGCTGGGCGCACCCCGCACCCTGTCCCCGCTACTACACCAGCCTCCAGGGAGCCTCCCGACACATCAGCCACCCCTATTCCCTTGAGTCTGCAAACCAAACCACTCCTGTCGCTGCCCCGCAGTCTACAGCCGCCCAAGAAGTGGTTCAGTCAGAAGTACACCTTGCTGCAGCAGGATGAACACGTTGATTTACCTTAACTGAGAAGTGGTTCAGTCAGAAGTACACCTTGCTAAGCAGGATGAACACGTTGATTTACCTTAACTGAGAAGTGGTTCAGTCAGGAGTACACCTTGCTGCAGCAGGATGAACACGTTGATTTACCTTATCTAAGAAGTGGTTCAGTCAGGAGTACACCTTGCTGCAGCAGGATGAACACGTTGATTTACCTTATCTAAGAAGTGGTTCAGTCAGGAGTACACCTTGCTGCAGCAGGATGAACACGTTGATTTACCTTATCTAAGAAGTGGTTCAGTCAGGAGTACACCTTGCTAAGCAGGATGAACACGTTGATTTACCTTATCTAAGAAGTGGTTCAGTCAGGAGTACACCTTGCTGCAGCAGGATGAACACGTTAATTTACCTTATCTAAGAAGTGGTTCAGTCAGGAGTACACCTTGCTAAGCAGGATGAACACGTTGATTTACCTTATCTAAGAAGTGGTTCAGTCAGGAGTACACCTTGCTAAGCAGGATGAACACGTTGATTTACCTTAACTGAGAAGTGGTTCAGTCAGGAGTACACCTTGCTAAGCAGGATGAACACGTTGATTTACCTTAACTGAGAAGTGGTTCAGTCAGGAGTACACCTTGCTAAGCAGGATGAACACGTTGATTTACCTTAACTGAGAAGTGGTTCAGTCAGGAGTACACCTTGCTGCAGCAGGATGAACATGTTGATTTACCTTAACTGAGAAGTGGTTCAGTCAGGAGTACACCTTGCTAAGCAGGATGAACACGTTGATTTACCTTAACTGAGAAGTGGTTCAGTCAGGAGTACACCTTGCTAAGCAGGATGAACACGTTGATTTACCTTAACTGAGAAGTGGTTCAGTCAGGAGTACACCTTGCTGCAGCAGGATGAACATGTTGATTTACCTTAACTGAGAAGTGGTTCAGTCAGGAGTACACCTTGCTGTAGCAGGATGAACACGTTGATTTACCTTAACTGAGAAGTGGTTCAGTCAGGAGTACACCTTGCTGCAGCAGGATGAACATGTTGATTTACCTTAACTGAGAAGTGGTTCAGTCAGGAGTACACCTTGTTGCAGCAGGATGAACATGTTGATTTACCTTAACTGAGAAGTGGTTCAGTCAGAAGTACACCTTGCTAAGCAGGATGAACATGTTGATTTACCTTAACTGAGAAGTGGTTCAGTCAGAAGTACACCTTGCTGCAGCAGGATGAACATGTTGATTTACCTTAACTGAGAAGTGGTTCAGTCAGAAGTACACCTTGCTAAGCAGGATGAACACGTTGATTTACCTTAAGTGAGAAGTGGTTCAGTCAGGAGTACACCTTGCTAAGCAGGATGAACATGTTGGTTTACCTTAACTGAGAAGTGGTTCAGTCAGAAGTACACCTTGCTAAGCAGGATGAACACGTTGATTTACCTTAAGTGAGAAGTGGTTCAGTCAGGAGTACACCTTGCTAAGCAGGATGAACACGTTGATTTACCTTAACTGAGAAGTGGTTCAGTCAGGAGTACACCTTGCTAAGCAGGATGAACATGTTGATTTACCTTAACTGAGAAGTGGTTCAGTCAGGAGTACACCTTGCTAAGCAGGATGAACACGTTGATTTACCTTAACTGAGAAGTGGTTCAGTCAGGAGTACACCTTGCTGCAGCAGGATGAACATGTTGGTTTACCTTAACTGAGAAGTGGTTCAGTCAGAATAGAAAAGCTCAGTTTGAATTGTAATGAATTCGCTTGAACTGTTTTAATGACGAATGAAATATTTTCAAGCAATATCACTAAGTAATTCAGCTTTTGTATAATTGAAGAGTAGGGCTTGAAATAAAGTCAGAGTTGATATGTTGTCTAGTTTCAGCAAAGATTTACTGCTGTGAAATTAGATTTAATTGTTCAAATGGAACAGAATGTATCCAAGAAGCACCACATAACTTTTGAAAAATACCCTTTTACCCCACAAAGCAAATTATGTAGACTTGGATAGGTTTACAGGTTGTGTAGTATGTACTGGATAGGACAACTTCCATATGAAGTGGTGCCAATTTTGTGTGAAATATTTTTTCACATCCCAAGTATAATATCAAAGTTCGGTTGTCTTGAGTGTGAAAGACGAGGGAATTAGCTCCTCTAATTTTGATTGATAAGCTTTACAATAACGAATTAGGTTAGGAGGAGCACTACAAGATGACAAATTGTGAACTGAAAGACAAGTATCTAAATTCGTTGGTACTTACTCACTCTGCAGCAATCACAGACCGCAAGAGTCCTGACATTAGCACTCTCCTTGCTATTCCACTGCCACGCAGGGTGTTAAGTGCTTACCCGCGTGGATTACCTAATAAATTTCATGAATTTGCAGATCTTTTATGTTAAATAGAAGCCCTATTTATTTTGCAATGAACAAAGATAAAATTACTATTGGTGATTTTGTCATTATTTTTTTTTTAGAAAATATTAGTGTTAGAAGTCACGATTCAATGCTAGATTATGCTAGAGAACGGTTGTCGTTTCCATGAATTTGAACTTTAAATTTTTAATGATTTTTTATCGAGACGTGTGCCATAGTAAAATTTCTAAAGTAAAATATTTAAAAATTATACTACTTTATTCCGGACTTTATTATTTTAAATGCTATTTTTAAATCCGGAATAATTCTCATTTTAAAATAACGTATTGCAAATATTTTTTGAAATTTTTAGTTCTGTATTTATAAGTCATTTGTCAGTTAAATCGTTTTTGAATCTCGACCTACACATAAAAGTTTAAAGGTGATGTTGAATGATGTATTTTTATTTCCATCCGTAATAAAATAACCTGCCATGAATTGTTTGTTACTAACTTATCAAAACTTACCTCTTTCTGAAACTTAACTCTCCCGAGTTTCAAAATATTTCCTTCTCTTTCCATCTCATCGCGAGTATCTCTTCATTACTGTGTACTGTCAGCTATTTTAATTAACTATTCACATTTACTATCACTCCCATGCCTTTTATTTCGTTCATATCTCACCAATTTATATTTATTTTAGTTTGAGTGAAAATACATTTTCAATTGTATATTTATCTTGCCGAATCAGAGTTATATTTAAAAATATTTTATTACAAAAAAAATCTTAAATTAATTATTAGTAAAAGTGAGTGTGAGATGGTGTATCCTATATTAAACCAAACGCAGACTAACTTTGAAACTTATTCTGTACTTTTGAACTGATGTGTATAAATATTAGATAATACCTTGTACAAACTGTATGGATATCTGTAATTAATCTTTCAAAAAATATCCTTATTATCTGTGATTTTCTCTTCAAAATCCTGTATTTTCTTTGTTTATCTAACTAACCCATTATCTCAACTACGAGGAAGACACTGTCTCTGTTTCTTCCGAGTTTGCGTGTGGATAGTCTCATTGTACTCATAAAAACATCGTGTTTTCTAGTTGTAATTTGTCATAATTCATTATTGTAATTACTTTTAATTAGTTGTGTATAAAATGCATATATTTTAAATTAAATCAATATTGAAATATAAGTGTTAAATATTTATTAAGGCTGACTCTTGGTAATTATGAATTTGACTTTTTATTTAAATATCAGTCTTTCAATAAATAGACGCAGAGGGATATTATACGTACTTTTTTGGAGTCTTCATAACAGAGTCAGGAGAGGAAAGCTTGACTATGTGGGAACGAATATTATTCCTAGGTAGGATTTGAACCCACTACCTAGTTATAGGAGCTCTAGTCTCTTCTGTGCGGGTGAAATCGCTCTAATTTGGATGTACTCAAGTTCGGTCACTTCTGGTTCCACTTGGATTTTCACCTGTGGCAAATATCGTACTCACTAAGGTAAAGAGGGTCAGCGGTGGTTTTGCTGTTCTACTCTCCTTGAAACCACCACTTGAGACTCTTTTGTTCATAGTCATAGAACACATATATTAGAATCACATTGGTTATGCTACCCAGTTAGACAGAAAATTTCCATTTTGCGTCGTCAAATAATTAAACCGAAAATAAGAAACAATCCGTTGTACAAGTACGAAAAAATAATAAATGCATATATTTTTACAAACTTAACAAAGAGATTCATAATTTCATAAACCTGAATTTACGACTTATTCTAAAACACTGACATTAGAAAGTAGCTATAAAATGCTTTAGTTGGTAAATATATGCTGGATATTCTCGGCCCAACCATGGCTGGGTGAGGTTAAATTGGTTAGCTGGTTGATAACTTTTCAGCGAATGGAGGGTGAAAAACCCGTCTCGAAAAAACCTTTTAACACAATAAAAACTGCTGAACTGGAAAAAAACATGAATTTCCACTGAGTATTTTGAGAATTTGACGTCAAATAATTATGTATGACAACAATAACAACTCAGCTCCGAATTAACAGTATGAATATAATATTATCGTGATATAGGTGTTCTGATTAATTACGTCAAACCTTAAAGAAAGAGGAACATTTCCAGACCTATTCCCTCAATTGTAAATAAAAATTATGGTTTCACCACTCTACAATGCAAACCAATACCTCAGCAGCTTGACTCTTAATGGAGCGAACTCATTGACTGTAGCCCGGTGATTCAAGACTCAAGCACGGCAAAATTTAGGAAGGCTGGTTCGAGTGATTAACCCAGATAACGCGGTGAAATTTTTTGTTTTATTTTTTTGGAGTGATATAAATTGAGTCCTGAATCAAAATAAGTGCTGTCAACTTATCACTCGGACTCAAAACAAAGAGCTTAAGGTGTCGCCAACTAACCTCAACAAGCTGAATTAATTAGAAAAATCCACAACGTAGTACCTTTCACCAGATGGAGCTGACGTCCTTCCAGAAGGACGTCCTTCTGGAAGGACGTCAGCCCCATCTGGGTTAAGACTAATATTATAATGATATCCTTTAATGAAAGCTACAAAAGTAGTAAGTATGAGTATTTTTTTTTCTTCAGGAGTTCCCAAACTCGGTCGAGTTGATGGTAGGTTTTCAGTAATCGTTCAGTCGTCCGTGACAATTTGATCGCCATTGGTCTGAGCAAATTTCAGATATACCTGCTCCAGGGTTGTCTGACTGAAGCTGTACTCTTCTATGCTCAAGTCTTTTTTAGCTGAAGATGAAGAAGAATATATAAATTAATATAATAATAATAATATCGCCTTATTTATACTGCCCGATTAGGACTATTAAGTCCCATTATTCTAGCAGTGAGCCCAAGACGTATTATTATGTGGTAAAAATCCCAAATGGGAGAATAACTTGTCATGTCCCGGCTGGGTTTCGAACCCGCGACCTCTGGAACCCCTGGATTCACAGAGTGTCACCTTTACCACTGAGCTACCGGGACAGACTATATAATGAGGGTAAAGTGTCTCGCTGGGGGAATTCAAACAAAAATGGTACAAGCTCTGTCCGACCAAAAGACAATAACACAAAAACAGGGTTGACGGTATAGGAAGGGCAGTGAGCCGTTGAATGTAGAAAGAGTACCAGAACCTCAACTTCGAGGAAAAGACTGACTAATGTCGACCCCAAGTACGGTTGGGAAAAGGCAAAGTGAAAAGAAAGGAGATACCTTCAGGAAAAAGGTCTAACTATAAACGATATGCAATATATTTACAATAAAACATAAACAGTCGTATTCACCACGAGATACGGGATCACAAAGGAAAAGAGACAATGCCGTAACGCGGTAGATAAAGTCATGTTTTAAGCTTTTGATATCAAATATTCGCAAGTTTCAAGGAAATTCCTAGCTATGTTGCCAAAAATTCAAATATTGTTAGTTGTATTGGAAAAAAGCAGCAACACTACGAAATAAATATGGAGATGGTTGGTCCCCCACTCATCTCCTTTGCTTTTATCCTTTAATAGCTAATGTTACTATTGGGGTCAGCATTCTTCAACCTTATGGTTGAGATTGGTTGGGTGTAGCAAACTTTTTACGGCTGGATGATCTTCCTAACGCCAACGATTCTATTTTGGTTTACCCTCCTGATCAGGACGGAGGTTTACCCTATATTCGCTGGGAATCTGCAATGTACTTGTTTATTCTTGTTTGATCTTGATCCAACTTGTTTAATAATAATAATAGGAAGAGAATGCCGTTGGCATTAGCACCGCCCTTGATCAAGTTTTGTTTTCTTAATTTTAATATCTATATATGTGTATATTCTATCTCATTATTTTGTAAATAAAACTTGATCCAACTTGTTTAATAATTATGTACCTTTCTCTAGAGCCACAAAGGTGTCGGCCAGTGACGTCACCGCTTCCTGAGGAATACTGAACACGAGCCGGTCCACAAACTCCTCCCCCAACACGGCCTGGTCGTCAAACAGGCGCCGCACCATGGCTTTGATCTGGCCCGCCTTGGCGGCTTGTGTCGGTGGAGTTCTGACTCTGGAGTCCAAGGGGATTGAGCCGTTCTGTGGAAGTGTTAAGACATTACTTTGATTATGAAAATAATACAAGGGTTTGTGTTTGTGGCATGTTAAGAAAAAGTCCAAGTTCTCACGATAGTTGAGCGAACATAGAAATATGTGTTTCAGGACGAGCCAGTTGGCTGGAGACCATCACTCCCAGCTGGAGTAACCTAGCTGGTTATAACAACGTCCATAATAAATTATTCTCCTACTTACATGAGGGGCATTTGAACTATGAGATTCATGATTGCTGTCCTTCTGGAACACATGAGATGACGTCACTTGCATTTTGATTTCCAGGGTGTAGCCCGCCCCGTAGCGATTCTTCAAGTGCTGGGTTGAACCCACACACCTAGATAAACAAGAGGGTCAAGATTTGTAAATACATACCTAATTGCGAACGAAGTGAGTAATACCTACCAGATATACAGGGTGAGCATAAAGTCTCACCCCACCCCCCGTATCTCGAGAATGGCTGAAAATACAAGAAAACGCAAAAACCCGTATTCCTTAATTTTTAGGGGGATTAATTTTCAGCCAAAAAAAATTGCCTACACGGCCCCAGTCAGGCTGGGCATGGTCCAACTTTAAAATCTTAAATAGAATGGTATGTCTTGTGGCATATTGTTTTAAAGGCCTCATAAATCGAAGTTCATTACAACAAATTTTAGTGAGCTACAACTTACCGTTCTTGAGATACAGGGTCGAACGTCCTGCATAATATCCATATATTTTGACCTATAACTCGTTAACCGTAAATTATAGAAAAATTAAATTTGTTGATAATAACTCCTTATGACAAGCACTTTCGAAAAAATTATAACTCGACATACTCTGTTGATATTAGTTTCTGGTCGGTTTCGTCAGCCACCCGGACGAAAAGTCCGAAAAAATTTAACGAAAAAACAAATCCAGTTTTAACTTGTTCGAAAGTTCTTGCGATAAGGAGTTATTATCAACAAATTTCATTTTTCTGGAATTTACGGTCAACGAGTTATAGGTCAAAATATATGGATATTACGCAGGACGTCCAAACCTGTATCTCGAGAACGGTAAGTTGTAGCTCACTGAAATTTGTTGTAATGAATTTCTCTCTATGAGACCTTTAAAACAATATGCCACAAGACATACCATTCTATTTAAGATTTTAAAGTTGGTCCATGCCCAGCCTGACTGGGGCCGTGTAGGCAATTTTTTTTGGCTGAAATCTAATCCCCCTAAATATTAAGGAATACGGGTTTTTGCGTTTTCTTGTATTTTCAGCCATTCTCGAGATACGGGGGGTGGGTGAGACTTTATGCTCACCCTGTATATTATGGTTTAACTCGAGCGAAATTTGTCCCCATCTATCTCATATCTATATCTGTATTATGAATGTAACGCGATTAAAGTTGTAATGTTTGTCCAATCGAGTTGAAATTTCAGTATATTCTATACATACTTAGAATTTAATATTTTTAATTTTTGAACCACACGGTGTTAAGCAACGTCAAGCTATACTAAGAAATGAGTCAAATTGTATTAATCAAAATGCGATAAAAGCTGCAATCTTTGTCCGATTGAGCTGAAATATTCAGGGTACTGATCAGAGCTCACTCATTGTTCCTTACATGCTTACAATTTAAAGTCTATTGGTAACCTAGAGAGTTCTTCCCTTATGAGGACCCTGAAGTGAGCTTTGATCAGTTTGATCAACTAGGTAGTTATATTACTTCCGAAAATTTCTGATATTACGAATCTGTGTAGTACTGTGAGAATAAGAATAATTTTTACTGTAAATAAAGCCCGAGGGCATCTTACAAAGTCAATACTTAAAATTAATCTAATACTAAGGGATGTGTTCGGTTTGTAATAAATAATGATACATTTTTGCTTCGATTTCAATTTTTTTCTGGACGTTTTATAACCTCCACAGCAAACTTTGGTTTTAAGTCTGTCTGTCTGTCGGTCGGTCTGTTCTTTTTCATCTCACCTGAGTGATCCCTTCACCATGATCCCCACGCGGGAGCAGAGAGCGTCCGCCTCCTCCATGGAGTGGGTGGTGAGTACCGCCCCTCGGGAGCCCTGCCCGCCAAACCAACAAGAAGAGCCGAATTAGTAATAGCCGATTTTATCATCCAAGATTCACCCCGGATTCGCTCGAACTCCGGATTGGCTCGACGAATCGGGTTTTATCATCTCCAATCTCTGATTCGCAGGTGATTCGGAGCACTCAATTTGAGGAAGTAACCTTGATTCACGAATCAGTGATTCGAGGACCGATTGGCTTCCCAAAGAGAAAAAAATATTGAAAATACTATAGAATTTCTTCTTTGGAATTTTTAAATCGTAAATAAAGATAAAATGTTTATCTTTTTCAAAATTCAAATACTTGTTTATCTTCATGACATCTTTATTCTTTTGCCCATTATTTGTCACAATTAATATCACACAGCATTCGTAATAAGTTTAGTATTAAAGTAAATTAGCTGCCGTAAACGCTACTCAAGCTTTTTTAGTCATAATTATTAATACACAGCATTAGTATTAAGTTTAGTATTTAAGTAAATTAGCTGCCGTAAACGCTACTCAAGCTTTTTTAGTCATAATTATTAATACACAGCATTAGTATTAAGTTTAGTATTTAAGTAAATTAGCTGCCGTAAACGCTACTCAAACTTTTTTAGTCACAATTAGTATCTCACAGCATTAGTATTAAGTTTAGTATTTAAGTAAATTGGCTGCCGTAAACGCTACTCAAACTTTTTGAGTCACAATTAGTACTACACACCATTAGTATTAAGTTTACTATTAAGTATATTGACCTTAGTCCTATGCTATACTAGTATTAAGTTTAGTAAAGATAAAATGTTTATCTTTTTCAAAATTCAAATACTTGTTTATCTTCATGACATCTTTATTCTTTTGCCCATTATTTAATTATCCTTGTCCTTGTTCTTCATAAACCTGTCATCTTATCCTGATGTGCTAAGTTTATAAAAGTTTTGTAATAAAGACTGAAATAAATTTGAATTATTCCTAAAAAAATACTTGAAATTTTTTCAAACTGGCCATTATCACGCGATTGCTATTAAAATTAATTAATTTTTTTTTTCAATTAAGGCGCTTTAACCTGTTTTTTTGCAAGTCGTTCGCGCCGAATTTTTAATTAATTAATACTTATTTTTGTGATATTACATCTTAACCGTTGCCCAATGATTTAGCGCTAGGCATTGCACGCATGGTGACCTTGGTTCGATCCCCAGCGGGGCAGGAATTTTTCCGCTCTGTGCCTCACCTGTGCTTTTTCTGCTTGTGCTTCACCACAATTTGAATTTCTAAGTCTATATGATATTTCCTGAAAACGAGCTAATCCCAGGAAGATAAAAGCTCATTCGGGAACATTCTGAATTTGTCCGAATCTCAGTTCCTACAAGATTTAGGGCGGAATTAATAGACAACATCAATAACTTAAGTCGTTGGTAAGTGTCGGTTTTCCCTATCTTACACAGTACGCAATCCGTGACTTAGCGCCACAGAGGTATTACAAAAACGTCTATTAATTCCGCCCTTAGACTTTAAAACACATGTACTAAAACTTCTTGGTGACTCTGGGTATGAGTGCAGGTCCTATATCATCTCTCCACACCAGTATGTACATGTACAAACTCCTGCTGAAAAACTCGCTGGCTGAAAGTACATGCAATGCATGGGAACTGTGTTTTCCGTAACCTTACACTCTGCCGGGCTGTCTCTTTCTTTGTACTGGCGTTCTTCACACCTCGGCCGAGGTGTTTGATAATATTTAGAATTCTTAAACAGCTAGGTATGAGAACTTTCTTGAGCGTGTAGATTCCATCATCCGACAAGGCGTAAGAGAAATCATTGGACTACCTGCAGACACTCCGATACCAGTGTACTACAGCCGCAGAAACGTGCGAGGCCTCGGCATTCTGCGTGTGACATGGGAGGCTAGCCTGCAGCATATAAACATTTGCCACACTCTCTTGAAGATTCCTGATCCTCATCTTCATGTTGCTCGTGACTGTGAAACAGAATTGCAAAAATGTAAAACCACCCTAAATATCACAACACAACAAACAGTCCGTGCAATGAGGACCTATCTTAGGGACAAAGAGTTCAATAAATGGTCAGAAATGAGACAACGTGGCATAGGAAACAAATGGTACAAACCCTGCCCAATCACCAATGAATGGGTTTCTAATAAACAAGGATTGACAAGTAGCGAGTGGACGAATGCATTAAAACTCTCCATGAACTCGATGTCTAATCGCGGAACAGGTGGCAGGAGCCAAGGGAATCGCCTCTGCAGAAACCCAATTTGCAGAGAGAAAAACCTAATTGAAACGATTCCCCACATCCGTGGCATCTGTCCTCGCTCCGAGCTGTTGAGAAATTCTGCCCACCATAAAATCCGCACCGCTACAGCTGACCTGTTTCGCCAGAAAGGATGGGAAGTTCACGAGGAAGTTCACTGTGAAGCAGTAACCAGTGATGGAGAGAATCAAAATAGAAGAGCAGATATCATAGCTATTGATCGACAGCACAACAATGCGCTCATCATTGACCCTACACTGCGCTGGGAAACCAATGAAGATCATCAAGATCAAATGATAGACAATGAGAAAAAAGCCATCTATGAACCCACCATACCTTACTTCAAAGACAAATATGGAATTCAAAACTGGAAAGTACATGGTCTATGGTTTGGTGTTCGCGGATCTGCCTCACCTATACTTCTCAACTTCTTCAAAACACATCAAATCCATAAGAAACATTTGAAAGAGCTATGCTTGACTGTCCTGCGCGACACTTTGAATATTGTTCATAGACATTTGTACCCATAAGGAACGAGTTGGCCAAAGACAAATAAAAAAATAAATAAATAATAATAATAATAATAAAATAAATAATAACTAATGAAAAAAAAAAAAAAAAAATACCAACACCTGTCTGATCTGTATACTGTGTCTTTGGGCAACTCGTTGATTTATGAGCAGTTCGAAATAAAATAAAACTTTATTTTGTTAATAAAAAAAATATAATTCTAGTACACAACATGAATGAAAACGTGATGGAAATACAGTGGACATAGGGCAGAAAAATTTCTGCCCTGCTGGGAATAAAACCGAGATCACCATCTGTCCCAATATCTTATTTTGACCATAATTCCATCCCTGATAGTCACATTGAAACAGCATTCTTACTCATAAGGTAATTTATTATATCTTGCCCTAGTGAGAATTGAACCCAAGTCACACAAAATGATAAATGATCAATATGAAATGACCATGTGGACGACACAAAAAGAACGTTCAAAATGCTTTCAGAAATGTTAACATTCAAAATGTAAAAAGTTAACAAAACAACATCGCAATTTCCGAAAAATCAGAGGCTTTGTTGAGGTTTTCGTGTAATTGCGATGTTGCCATAACGCCAATCATGATTCGCGAACTCGAGCTTGAATTTTCGTGATAAAACCCGATTGGTGGATTCGCGAACTCTCGAGATTCGAGGGTGGTTGCCGAATCAGTGATTGGTGGAGTTGTGATAAACTCGGCTATAAGAAGGTCTCGACGGGGGTCCTGGAGTCCCATGCCCCTCCACAATAAGAAAAAAGGAGGAAGAGAAAGGACAAAAAATAATGCATAAAAAAATAAGGAAAGTAAAAACATCTGGAACCCTGCCCGCCAAACCAACAAGAAGAGCCGAATTAGTAAGAAGGTCGCGACGGGGGTCCTGGAGTCCCCTCCCCTTCCGAAATAATAATAATAAAAGTTGTGTATATGTAAGAAGAGAGAAGTATGAGATAAGAGAAGACACCACCTCCACAGAGTCCTCCTCCACCACTCACCGGAACACCTCGAACAATAGCGCCGCCAAATATGAAGATCGAGAGAGATAGTTGTATTTATGTTATTATTATGTGTTGCTTTGTTAAGCCCACATGTGTATTAACTTACCTTTATTCAATAAATAAAGTGATCTTCTTGATAATAATATCACCTTATTTATACTGCCCGATAAGGACTTATAAGTCCCATTATTCAAGCAGTAAGCCCAAGATATATTATTATGTGGTAAAAATCCCAAATGGGAAGATAACTTGTCATGTCCCGCCGGCTGGGATTCGAACCCACGACCTCTGGAACCTCTGGATTCACAGAGTGTCGCCTTTACCACTGAGCTACCGGGACAGACATAAGAAAAAAGAAGGAAGATAATGAAGAAAAAAGAAGAAGGCATCAAAAAATAAGGAAAGTAAAAACATGTCTATTTAATTCGGTGTTTACTACTTGCGAAAAGTCCGCGATGTACGGCAATGCCTCGAGTGTAGAGTAGGGTTAGGAAAATAAAATATAGGGCCATGCCTCCTTACGCATCTAGTGTACAGCCATTTAATCATAGGGGGTTTATTAGGAGGGCTTTGGGGCTGATAGCCCCCCACCCCTACCCCCCAGAATTTATCAGGTCCACTTTAAAAAAAATATCATTTTAATATCTTAAATCAATTTTATACACATTTTTCGCCATGAGCATTAAAAAATAAAATAAAAAAATGCGCTGCTCAAGTGTTATACAGGGTGAAGTCTCACACCACCCCTTGTATCTCTTTAGAAGATTGATTTTGGGCCCAAAAAACATTAAAAAAAAAACTTTTTTATTCGTTTTTTAACCTGTCAAAATAGATTAATTTTAAAGGTGATAAAAATTGAAATTAATTTAAACCTCTAAAATTACCATTCTTGAGGTACAGGGTCGGTTGTCCTGGCTAATAACCATCATGTTCTGACCTATAAGACCTATAACTTTTGAACTGTAAGTTGCAGGATGATGTTAACTCTTTTTCACGAGACCCTTCGAAAAAGGTAGGTATAACTTGATATTAGGTTTTTTTGTTAAAACTTCTGCTGGCTGGTTGTCCGGCTAGGGATTTTGTGTGAATCCAATGAGTTTTTGGATGGATTGCAGAGAGAAGGGCGTGTAATAAAGCCGGCCACACACACACATGCATGCATGAATAGGCGTGACTGTCATCTATTCATGGACATGTGTGTGGCAGAAAAAGATCACGAGCATAGGATCGTTTATACGGTCTGTTGCCTGTTCATGCATGCATTGGTCCTAAGCCCCCCTATCGGAAATGTATTTTTTTTATATATAAAAAGGTACTTTATTTGTATTTTTATAAATCAACGAACATTTTATCAAAAACAACCAAATGAAAGAACAATAAAAAATAAACGAAATTTAAAAATGTTCATCAATTTTTATGAATATATTAAAAACACTCTTTTGTTTATACTGATTAAAACAGAGAGGTTAGTGCATGACATGGATACTCAGAACTATTACCTGCTGATGAGAGCAAATAAGCTTGAAACAGCTGTCCAGGTATGTTCTGATATTCATGTACATCCTAGTACAACTTCTCACTCTTCTGTTTATACTGATTATACTGATACTGTTTTATACTGATACTGATTAAAAATTAAGCAGTGCCTCACCTGGAAGCTAGCCAGGATGGTGTCCCAGAGGAACCGCTTGGACTTGGGGTCCATGCCAGTGGAGGTCTCGTCCAGCAGTACAATGCGGGGGTCGCCGATCATGGCCAGGGCGTAGCTCAGCTTCCGTCTGGTGCCGCCAGAGCACTCGTGTACCTCCTTGTCCGCCGTGCTCTGCTATGTGCAGGCCGGAGATGAAGGAGTTTACCAGCCTGGCGGGGCGGAAGCGTAAACACACGAGTTACTTTTTTGTACATCTTATTAAAAATGGTTCGGTAGCTCAGTGTAAAGGCGGCACTCTGTGAATCCAGAGATTCCAGAGCGTGGGTTCAAAACCCAGTCGGGACATGACAAGTTATCCTCCCATTTGTGATTTTTACCACATAATTATACGTCTTGGGCTTACTGCTGCAATAATGGACTTAATAATAGTCCTAATCGGGCAGTATAAATTAGGCAATATTATTATTATTAAACCAATCAATTAGACTTTGTTTAAACTGCGAGCAAAAAGGGACTCAGTCCTACGCTGCGCCGGCTGTATAAATAAACTATTTGTAATTTTAATAAGTTTTTTTAAGTTATTTGTGTTAATCCAGATAGGGCTGACGTCCTTCCACAAAGAGGCTTGCCTTCAGTAAGGCAAAATTCACCGCGTTATCCGGGTTTTAAGCACTTTCGTGATGTCAGAACTACTCAAACTCGCTTTACTAAATCTTTGCTAAACTTCGGATTTGAATCACTGACCTCCAGGTTACAAGTCCAGTTCTCTTATATCCAGGTTTTTTTTATAAAGGGTCTGCACTTCTTACTGTCGATAAAACAACAGAGTTTTTATTGCTCACCTAGGGATGTCAAGCTTGGGCACAGCCCGTATTTATTGCTCACCTAGGGATGTCAAGCTTAGGTACACCCTGTATTTATTGCTCACCTAGGGATGTCAAGCTTGGGGACACCCTGTATTTATTGCTCACCTAGGGATGTCAAGCTTAGGCACAGCCTGTATTTATTGCTCACCTAGGGATGTCAAGCTTGGGGACACCCTGTATTTATTGCTCACCTAGGGATGTCAAGCTTAGGCACAGCCTGTATTTATTGCTCACCTAGGGATGTCAAGCTTGGGGACACCCTGTATTTATTGCTCACCTACGGATGTCAAGCTTGGGCACACCCTGTATTTATTGCTCACCTAGGGATGTCAAGCTTGTGGGCACACCCCGTATTTATTGCTCACCTAGGGATGTCAAGCTTGGGTACCTACACCCTGTATTTATTGCTCACCTAGGGATGTCAGGCTTGGGCACACCCTGTATTTATTGCTCACCTAGGGATGTCAAGCTTAGGCACAGCCTGTATTTATTGCTCACCTAGGGATGTCAAGCTTGGGTACACCCTGTATTTATTGCTCACCTAGGGATGTCAAGCTTGGGTACACCCTGTATTTATTGCTCACCTAGGGATGTCAAGCTTGGGTACACCCTGTATTTATTGCTCACCTAGGGATGTCAAGCTTGGGGACACCCTGTATTTATTGCTCACCTAGGGATGTCAAGCTTGGGTACACCCCGTATTTATTGCTCACCTAGGGATGTCAAGCTTGGGGACACCCTGTATTTATTGCTCACCTAGGGATGTCAAGCTTGGGCACAGCCCGTATTTATTGCTCACCTAGGGATGTCAAGCTTGGGTACACCCTGTATTTATTGCTCACCTAGGGATGTCAAGCTTGGGTACACCCCGTATTTATTGCTCACCTAGGGATGTCAAGCTTGTGGGCACACCCCGTATTTATTGCTCACCTAGGGATGTCAGGCTTGCGTACACCCTGTATTTATTGCTCACCTAGGGATGTCAAGCTTGGGCACAGCCCGTATTTATTGCTCACCTAGGGATGTCAAGCTTGGGGACACCCTGTATTTATTGCTCACCTAGGGATGTCAAGCTTGGGCACAGCCCGTATTTATTGCTCACCTAGGGATGTCAAGCTTGGGCATACCCTGTATTTATTGCTCACCTAGGGATGTCAAGCTTGGGGACACCCTGTATTTATTGCTCACCTAGGGATGTCAAGCTTGGGTACACCCCGTATTGCGGCGTAGGTTTCCATGTGCTCCCTCAGTGTGACATTGTACCAGAGAGCATTGTGCTGGGGACAGTATCCCAGCAGCTGGAACGCGGAACCGAAATTTGTGGTCACGTTGTGGCCTCCGATTTGAACCTGAAGAATGGAAAATATGAAAAGAATGTAATTAAAGTATAGGGTAAAAGGAAAAGGTAAAAATCTGGTGTAAACATCACACGACTTTCCTTATCCCCCAAAAAAGAGTCGAATTCCGCCACTGGTGACTCAACGGTAACAGATAACTAAAAACCAATGCCAAATTCGTAATCAGCACTTCAAAATCATTGAATTTGATATGTCACAACCCCTATGTAGGATGAATAATAAAAAAGTTAGTCAAAGCGGGTCCCCCCCAAATACCGGTAAATTGGGGCCGAGTTCCAAAAAGTTCAAGATATCAAAAAAATGATCAGAATAGACCCCTATTATTTTTTTAATCTAAGAAAATGTTGTTCTCTAAAAAATTTTGTATCTTTAACCAATTTAAAGAAGTGGCGCTTGCGGCTAGCATTTGCGGCCCTGTGGCCGCAGAATGCGGCCGATTTCAACCAAAAGTTTCGTGGTTCGTCTGGTGTATAAAATTAATTTGTGTACCAAATTTCAAGTTTCTAGCTTTTACCGTTCTTGAGATATCCTGTTTACAGACAGACAGACAGACAGACAGACAGACAGACGCACGGACCAATGGCTGAAAACAACTTTTTTGGTATCCTGAGGCCATGATTCGTCCAGAAATGTGAAAAACTGGGTAGGTCAAATTTTCGACGAATACAATACTTTCCTTATTATAAGATAAGGAAAGTAAAAAAAGGAATGGAAGAAAAATTATATAGTTTCATTTAAAAAGCCAGATTTAAAGACATCAAAATTGAAAGATGCCAGTTTTATTACAAATTTAAGAAATAATAACTATTTTTTTTTGTTTTATTATAGTTTAACGTCGTTTTTCAACTGCATAATCTTATCACAACGGAGGTGTTATCCTCCGTTCGCATCTTGAATGCAATGACCCTATTTTGAGTTACTCTATTGGAAGATCATCATTTATCATCAAAAATATCCTTGAATGTTTTTACCAAACATGGGACTCGAATCACGGACCTCCAGGTTACAAGTCCGTCGTCTTATCGATTAAGCTACTGAGATTGGTCATTGGAGAATATTATTATTATACAACGCTTTGTTAGATATAAAAGGACATTATGTACATACAAATAATTATTTTAACAATGAAAAAAATGGAAACAAAAATAAAAATGAAAAAGAATAGAAAATATATAAAAACATAACATATGTCCTAACTAAAGGGCGGGGTTATTGCCAATGGCAATCTCTTCCACGCAACCCTTATCGAGTCAGGAGGCGGCACTCACCAGGCCGGAAGTGGGCATCTCCTCGTAGGTGATTATCTTGAGTGTAGTGGTCTTGCCGGCTCCATTGTGTCCCAGCAGGCCAAACACCTCCCCCTGCTCTATGCACAGGTTCAGATTCTGGACCGCCACCTTCTCCTTCCTGCGCATGCGTACATCCCCTGACCTTCCCGTGTCCAGCCCTGAGAATGAAATGGATCGGTATAATAAGTCCGTAATGGGGTTGTGCAGAAGAGCTCACAATTTATTTATTTAGAAACTCTTTATTATTAGAACATATATACAGACAAATAATGGTGAAAATTAAATATAAAAATTGACAATAATAATAAAATAAACAAGGAAAAAAATATATATATACATTTATGTCCTAACTAAAGGGTGGGGTTATTGCCTATGGCAATCTCTTCCACCCCACCCTTATGAGAACCCTGCAGTTAAAGCCCTAATGTAGTCACCTTGGCCTAGCGATAGGCACTCCAGCTGACTGGGTTCGAATCCCGGCGGAGTTGGATCGGCTCTCTACTTTGGATGTCGGCGCCTATCCCAACCTCGTGAGGACAATTGGGGTAGTTATAAAACGATACATCACACAACTTTTCTTATCCCGCTGATGGAAGTCAAATTCCTCCACTGGTGACTAAATTTATGTTTTTTTTTTTACTTCCCTTATCCTATTATAAGGAAAGTATTGTATTCGTCGAAAATTTGACCTACCCAGTTTTTCATATTTCTGGACGAATCATAGCCTCAGGATACCAAAAAGTTGTTTTCAGCCATTGGTCCGTGCGTCTGTCTATAAACAGGATATCTCGAGAACGGTAAGAGCTAAAGACTTGTTTTTTTTTAATAAAGTCGGGGTTCAATAAATAGTCGAGGGTGATGCCGCTTACCTTTGTTGTACACCTTGGTCAGGTTCTGAAGCAGCACCACTGGCTGGGTGGTGTGCAGCACATGGAAGTCCACAATGTCCCGCACCTTCTGCTTCTCCCGCCACACGTCCACGTCCCCCTCCCCTCCCTCCCCCTCGTACTCTTCGGCCAGGAGGAGCCGAGGCTTCCCGAATAGGTGTCGGAAGATGTCGGCATGCTTCGTGCCGCCCGCCTTCGCGTCCAGATAGAGAAGGAGCACGAACAGAATCGGGATCTGAAAATGTTCGATACAGTCTAAACTAGCTATAAGAGAACGATTTTCCGGTCCAATTTACCTCCCTTCAAGGGATAATACATTTTGTATAAGAGACAGTCTGACTGAGGGACTTTAAACAGGGAGTAGACTAGCATTGGCTTGATTCTGGGGGCCCTTGTCAATTATTAGCCTCCTTGTATAGACAGTGGTAGAAGTGCTGAGTCATTACTCCACTGTCTGGCTACCATCGTTCTCGATGACGCCACCCTATGATGATAAGAGACAGTTGGATCTGAGTATTTTCAAATGTATCAAATGCATTAAAGCTGTAGTGGTCAATCTGTGTTCGTGATATCTGGGTGGACAAGGGTGCGCATGTCTCGAATGTTTCTGGGTCGTCGGAACTGTTGGAGACACTCCACATCCACTACTACAAGTAGCGAGGTGATTTCTAATGCCTTGGGACCAAGAACCTTTGCTATTGAGTTTCTCAGAGTGATCTTAATAAGTGGATTATTTAGCCACATTAGAATTTATTTTATTTAGACTGCCAAAGTGCGGTGTAGGACTAAAAAGACCTTTTTAGCTAGTAGTTTAAACAAATTCTCTTTATATATCTCCCTTGCCTTTATCCCATATTAGCTTATGTTGCTTTTGGGGTCGGCATTGTTCAACCTCATGGTTGAGGTGGTAGGGTGGAGCACGTTTTTTATGGCTGGATGCCCTTCCTAACGCCAACGATTCTATTTTTGGTTTTACCGTCCTGATCTGGACGGGGGTGTTACCCTCCATTCGCTGGGAATCGTACCAGCGTACGATTGTTTTAATTGTTTTAATAAACGTACACCAAATTCTCAAATAAATGATCTAGTAACGGCTTTTACCTGGCCAATGAATACAGCATTATTGTCCGGAGATCTGGCGTGAGCAAGTAGTCAACAAAGGAGAGGGATGCGCAGTTGTTGCTGAGCTCACACTGGATGTGCACCATGTCCATGAAGTAGATGATGGAATAGGGAATGTAGATGGTGTCCACCAGACAGAAGAAGCGTGGAGACGATGGTACAAACCATTACCTGCAAACGTTTCAAGGGAAAGAAATTTCAAGTGGATAAAAGAAATTGGGATTCAACTGGAATGTATTTCTGGAGAGAAGCGAGCCGCCGAATTCCTCAAGCAAAGATTGAGTCAGGCCAATTCAAAAGGGAATGCTGTGAGCATAATGGGGCCTATCCGACGATTACAAAATGGACGAAGTTTTTTATTTGTAAAAACTAAATAAAGCATTTGATTGAACTGTAAAAAAAAAAAAAAAAAATCAAGGGAAATTTTTGCTAAACTAAACACTGAGCAATAAAAAGCAATATCGATTTTTCCTTTCCTTCAGCAGTTTGCTACCCTGCTACTTCGAGGTCTTTACTTCAGTAAAAGTTAGGTTATCATATTAATTGTTTTTATTGTTGGTACAAATCCATTACCTGCAACGTTTCAAGGGAAACTTTTAGCTAAACTGAGCAATAAATAGCAATATCGATTTTCACAAGATGAAAAAATAAATAAAAAATATCGAGGTGGACTGGCAGATAAAATCGTATATCGATAGGTGCTGCTTCATTCAAACTTTATGGTCTAAAATAAAAAATAAAAAGGAAAAAAAAAATCCTTTCCTTCAGAAGTTTTCTACCCTGCTACTTCGAGGTCTTTACTTCAGTAAAAGTTAGGTTATCATATTAATTGTTTTTATTCTATTTTTTGTGTTGTTTTGCAATTGTGTGGTGGGGGTTTCCCCGCTTATTAAAAAAAATTGTGTTAGTCACAATCGTGATATCACAATTTCAGTGACTCGTTCCACTTAATAAGTACTTGCTTCACTTGGGATTTGAACCATCGGACTCGCAGTTACGAACACGACTCCCAATATGAGAAAATATTAATTTATTAAAACTTACTGGCAATTCAAAAGGGAAGCTGTGAGCATAATGGGGTCTATCCCGACGATAACAATGGACGAAGTTTTCTATTTGTAAAAAACTAAATATAGCATTTTGTGTAAAATTAAAAAAATACTAAACCTGGTGAACTCACCGATGTCATACATGTGGCAGCAGGAGACCATGACGAACGGAATGAAGGCGAACACAGTGACGATGTTGGGCATGATGGAGCGAGCCGAGCTGGTTCTCTTGAAGAGGTAGCTGAGACAGGTGCAGAAGAGAATGAGGGACGGCGTTGCCATGGAGATGAGGGCGCCCATCACGAGGAAGGACGTCCTGCTCTTGAGGAAGGACACGTTGAAGGCAAAGATGAGCCCGAGGAGGCCCACGTAGACCAGAAGGATGAGCAGGATGAGGACGAGGAAGTGGGAGAGGAAGTAGATGGTGGCGCCCAGGCCGTTCACGCGAAGTTGATTCTTGGATTTGTTCTGAGGAGAATTGTACAAATAACAAGATCAATATGTTTAACCTCAACATCATGGTCGAAGTTGTTCAACCTCAACCATGAGGTTGAACAACGTCGACCTTGCTTGAGCGGGATAAGACAGAGTAAAAGAAGAAGAACAAGATCAATATGCCACATCTTTAATATAAAATACAAAGCCCAAGTATATACCTGTAAATGGAATCACTAATTACTCATTTATTGATAATCAACAAAAATAGCAAAACGGTAAAGGATTCGCATCATGACTTAACAAGTTTTTTTTAAGCCTTTATTTAGAGGACAAAGTACAATGGTAACAGTATAATAAAGAAAAGAAAAAGTGCTGCTACTACAAATAATAAGACTCCGACGGTCAGGTGGTAAAAATGCTTTGAGCATTAACCTCGCCTGGTGGTTACCTTCTACTAAAGAGTATTATTATTATTAAAACAAGAACGACTTACCTCTCGATCCATGACCAGCTCAACTGACATGTTGACAGGAATGAGGACGAAGACCATGCCTAGGAAGAGGGACATGGAGAAGAGACCCGTGTTGAAAGTAGGCGTTAGTGACGTCATTGGGAGAGATTTCACTTCGGCTCGGATAGACGAATACAATGCGGGTTCGGCAGTAATCGGCCGTTTTCGGAATCGTGTTGAAGATACTCGCTACTCTCGTTGCTTTTGATGATCTTGGGATCGTTGGAGCTCCAATACCTATCAGGGTGAAAGATGAGAACATAGCTAGATTTAACTGTTTTAAATAAACTTAGTGTACCTTGGAGACGTTGCGTTGATTAGATCTCGTCACAATAAATATGGTCATTTAAGCAACAGCTAACGATGGGATGTTTTTTATTTTAAATTTATTTGAGAATTGAGTTGTTGAGTATGTTGAGCACATAGCAATCCAAAAGTTTGTATCATGGTGATAGGTGTATGGTAATTGGTAACGTTTCACCAAATACTTGTTAATAAGATCTATATGTTTGGTTCCTAATGTAAGATGAATTCATTTATATCCATGACTTGGAACACAAGACATAGTAATAGTTCCCAAGACAACTGCTGGATTGGATAAACCGCCCCTTACCTCTCCAAAACATTGTCCAAAATATTGAGCAGAACTGGTAAAGCATGCGTGCACGTGTCATTATACACGACTGTGAAGTTAGCCAAGCTATGCACGTTGATAGCACCCAACAGCGGAGTAGTCCGGTTGTAGGCGAGTAAAGAGGCATAGCTTCCGTTGTAGGACAAAGTTGACGAGTTGTCAAACAGAGCGAAGAAGTGCTGACCTTCTGTAGAGTTGGCAACGTTGACAGCAATGGTAAAGGAATCTTTGTAGACATCTGGAAAGGAGAGATGGATTTGGTTTACAATATGGGCGAGAAGTGACACAATACTTCCCATTTAGGTGATGGGTCAAGACGAGAGCACCGGAAAGTATCCCTTACTAACAACGGTAACCAAATTTAGAGTACACTTTTTTTGACGGCTCGAAGGATCGAACCCAAGACTTTCCACATGTCAAGATTCTGCTTAACCACAGAGCTAATCGCGCGCTCACTGACGTATTGTCTGTGACGTAAATCATACATGGTATTGTCTGTCCTTTCTGGAACTCGTTGAGAAAGATAGTTTGGAGTCACTATACAATTTAGGCTCATCGATAACAAACATAGACATTCTATGAAGCCCACCCAGTGCATGAATTTTTCCTCATTCATTTGAGTTTGTGACCACATAATAATAAGACTCGTGAGGGTTAGGTGTTAGAAAATGCTTTGAGAATTAACCTCGCCTGGTGGTTATCTTCCACTAAAGAGTGTTATTATTATTATTATTATTATGAAGATTTCGACTTAACAGCCACGATACTTACACTGGGACAGGTTCACCGCTTTGTTCTCAAACTCAGTGTTCTCGGTGCGGTGCATGTACATGCCTATGCCGGCAAACACCAGAGGAATGACCAGCATGATGTACAGCTTCTGTACGTCTCTGCGCAGTCGGATCAGCCTCAGTTTGGTGATGGCGACGAATACCTTCCAGGCTGAGCGGTCTGTGCGCATGCGCTCGTGACCGATGCCAGTCGCGATTTTATCTTCCGGCTTTGATTTTTTATCTGAATAAAAAACATGTGAAAAAATCGGTTCAAAAAAATATTTTTTTTATTTTTTTTAATGATATTTATTTACAGAGGAGACTTAACAATCAGAGTCCTTGCTCCTATTTTTTTTTTTTTTTTACAAAAACGAGCACAATGCTTCCGATTTCTAATATTAGAATTTTTTCGGAAGTAATGGTTCAGATGTGTTGTCGAGGGAGTGAGGAGACTTTGCAATTAAGTGAAAGGGCAGACAAGTTATGTCAGTTAGATAATGGTTTTTTTTTGTGCTGAAGATCAAGGTCTATTCGCAATTTTTACTAAGCTTTACTAAAGAATTACTAAAGAATCTGCATCACTTTTATAATCAAATTAATATACGAGTATTGTAATGCCAACATTCATCGTTGCTCATGCTCATACAAGTAATTACTCATTTTTCCTCACTAGGTATGAGTGGACTTCGGATATCCACGTACAGCGCAAAAAATTCCTTGTCTGCTGGGGATCGAACCCAGGGTACTGTGCCCTACATCACTCGGCCGTGGTGATGACGCTGTGTCAGTTCATTAAGCCTCTTCCAGGTTATACTACGAGGGGATGGCATATCTGAAAGCCAATAGATATAGTAGTCATCATATTTGTCTCAATCACTTTCGTGCTATCAGAAATACTCAAACTCGCTTTACTAAACCTACGCTGAAACCGGGACTTGAACCACCGACCTCCAAGTCCGCTGCCTTATCGATCAAGCTACTGAGGTCGGTCAAAAGATGAAGTAAGAGTTGGGTGGAAGAGATTGCCGCAGGCAATAACCCCGCCCTTTAGGTAGGACATTTCTCTTTTTTTTTTCTTTCTTGTATATTTGTTTAATCTCTTTGTTTTTCTTTATGTTTCGCTGTATTCTACTGTAGGTATATTTTTTGTTCTACCTAATAAAGCTTAAAAAAAGTAAGTCATCATTATCATCAGCACTGTTAGCAGTCAGCATCTGCCCTCACCTGGGTTGTCAGAGGTGCCGTCCACGTGGTTTTCATTCTCGAGGGCAGCATACTTGTGGCGCCGCTTCCTGTTCTTGCTCTTCCTCCTGGCGATGTTCTTCGCCATGTTCTGGATGGGCAACTCACTCTTTCCTTCCGCCTCCTCCTCGTCCTTCTCCAGCTGCAGGAACACCTGCAACAGGATAAGTGTTGAGTGGAAGAGATTGCCATAGGCAATGACCCCGCTCTTTAGTTAGGACATATGTATATGTTTTGTTTTTTTTTCCTTGTTTATATTATTAATATAAATAAAGAAAATAAATAAGATTTAGTCCAGGCAAATATTTTAATAATAATAATAATATCGCCTTATTTATACTGCCCGATTAGGACTATTAAAGTCCCATTACTCCAGCAGTAAGCCCACAAGACATATTAATATGTGGTAAAAATCCCAAATGGGAAGATAACTTGTCATGTCCCGGCTGGGTTTCGAACCCACGACATCTGGATTCTCTGGATTCACAAAGTGCCGCCTTTACCACTGAGCTACCGGGACAGAATCTAATAATAGTACTCTTTAGTGGAAGGTAACCACCAGGCGAGGTTAATGCTCAAAGCATTTTCTACCACCTAACCCTCAGACTCCTCAGAGTCTTATTATTATGTGGTCACAAACTCAAATTATTGAGGAATTCATGCAGTGGGTGGGATTCGAACCAACGGATCCGTACGCTACCTGGATTATCAGACTAGCGCGTTAACCACTTGACTACCAGTGCACTTTATATAGGGTGGGGCAAAAGTCTGGAAACCCCTGAATAACTTTCGAATGGCTTCTTCGGTAAAATTAAAATTTTGTAAGGTAAACCGGGCTAATAAGACCTTCTTTTGGAGGGGGGTCGATTTTAGTTACCGGCCCCATGTCGGGGCCAGGGGGGCCAACTTTATTTTTTTAAATACAAACCCCCACCTTGCCATACATTTTTGGAAAGGTCCTTAAATAAGAAATACATTGGTGCAAATTTTATTTTTTTAATATTAACTGTTTGCAAATGGAGTCCAACTTTCTGTATGCAGTAAAGTCTGGAAATCCCTGAATATCTTTTGAAAGGGCTTTCTCAGTAAATTTAAAACTGTGCACGGTAAGTCGGGGTAATTAGACCTTTCCAAAAATATATCGCAAGGTGGGGTTTCGTATTTAAAAAAATGAAGTTGGCCTCCCTGGCCCCGACATGGGGGCCGGTAAAAAAAATCGGTCCCATTCTAATATAAAGGTCTAATTACCAAGGATTACCGTAAACAATTTTAAATTTACTGAGAAAGCCCTTTCGAAAGATATTCAGGGTTTTCCAGACTTTACTGCATACACAAAGTTGGACGCCATTTGCAAACAGTTAATATTAAAAACATAAAATTTGCACCAATGTATTTCTTATTTAAAGACCTTTTCAAAAATGTATCGCAAGGTGGGGGTTCGTATTTAAAAAAATGAAGTTGGCCCCCCTGGCCCCACATGGGGGCCGGTAACAAAATTCGACCCCACTCTAAAAGAAGGTTTTATTAGCCCGGTTTACCGTACAAAATTTCAATTTTACCGAAGAAGCCATTCGAAAGTTATTCAGGGGTTTCCAGACTTTTGCCCCACCCTGTATACCTAATCTAGTTAATGAGGAATGACACGTACGGAATCAAACACCTCGGCCGAGGTGTGAAGAACGCTCTATACAAAGAAAGAGACAGCGCGGCAGAGTGTAAGGTAACTAACTGGCTGTATGGGTAGTTTTTGCCCAATGCCAAAAAAAAGTAACGGTATGCCAATAACGAGTAACCGATCTTAGCAGTGTTTAAAATTGTTTACAGAGTAGTCACCGTGACTAAGAGGTGTAGTGGACTCGCACGCAAGGTGATCTGGGTTCGAATCTAAGCTTGGTGAAATATTTTCTACTCTGTATTTTGGAGGTCTGGGGTCAACTCATACCTTGTGAAAAAATGAGTTGTTACTTGCTGTGGCGGCATTCCTACAGTAAAGAGAAATAAATTCAATTTTTTTTGTTATTTATTTTACAAATTTCCGGTAAACATTCGTGTTTAGCACAGATCAGTTTTTTTAATTGAGTTTGATAAATTTCTCTCGAGTGGAAATCGAACCAGTTTCGCAATAAATTATCGAGTTTTTTGGTCTAGACACTCTAGACCAACCAGGATGGTAGATTTCGAGTTTTCCTACCTCTTCTAGAGATGACCAGGATGGTAGATTTCGAGTTTTCCTACCTCTTCTAGAGATGACCAGGATGGTAGATTTCGAGTTTTCCTACCTCTTCTAGAGATGACCAGGATGGTAGATTTCGAGTTTTCCTACCTCTTCTAGAGATGACCAGGATGGTAGATTTCGAGTTTTCCTACCTCTTCTAGAGATGACCAGGATAGTAGATTTCGAGTTTTCCTACCTCTTCTAGAGATGTCATGGACACGCCATACGTAGTTATTCCTACCTCTTCTAGAGACGTCATGGATACCCCATACGTAGTTATGCCAAGCTCCTTCTTCTTGATCTCCTCCTCGATGGCGGCAAAGAGAACGGCAAATTTATCGACGGCATTGTACGGCAAAATGTATGCCAACTCTTTGCCGTGGCGCCGTGTTTTCTCCGCAGTAGGTATGTGGTGGTAAATCAAGACGGCAATAGCGTCTTCATTGAATTCTGTGTCCAACACTAGACTGGGATGAAATGGGAAAGAAAAGCAAGGATATCTATCAACAGTTTATCCTAAAAAGGGGTTACAAAAAGATATTCTTAAAGTTATTGAGCTACCAGATCAAAATTCTCATTTTTTTTCTAATTATTAACTGAAATAAATCTTATAACTACACAAGTATAGGTACTAATAGGTGAACAGGTGAACACTTAAAAATATATGTTATTATTATTTCCTTAGAAATAAAATTACGGTTTCTAATCGAGAACGGCCTTTATTGAGTAGAATTAAGATCACATACAACCACATGTAGAAGACATAAGAAAGTATTTCGGAGCTGTATCTTTGTGCTCAACAATGTTCAACATAAATATCCTCTTGAGCTATGATGCTGACCAACCAACCAGACAACAAACGACCAATGCTAAGACCCTATAAAGATGGTTTTGTTTCTCGACCTTCCGATTGGAGACACAGAAGACATTGAATATTGATACAGGCAAAAGAGAAAGCCTATGTATTACAACAAGAAAATCTATTTTTTTTTTTTAAAGATGAGTGTTTCACAGCCTTTTTTGTTTCGTAGCCATGAAACAGGAACTACTGTAGACGCTTGTGGTCTGTGTTGTACCCTACCCATCCCGTAGTATGCCTCCCCTCTGATGGGCGAGAAGTGACACAATACTTCCCATTTAGGTGCTGGGTCAACACGAGCGCACCGGAAGGTATCCCTTACAAACAACTGTAACCAAATTTTGAATACTATCTCAATGTACTCACGTCAAATGGTAGCCGACGCCGAATTTGTTCTTGAGAAACAAGCTCGAGCCACAGCAGCGAATGCGGCCTTTGGAAATCACGGCCTTCCGATCGGCCAGAATGTCGGCCTCGTCCATGAAGTGTGTGGTGAGCAGGATAACGCGGCCCGCCCGCATCTTCTGCAGGATGGACCACATGTGACGGCGGGAGTAGGGGTCAATGCCCGCTGTGGGCTCGTCCAGGATGATGATCTAATGAAACAAGTTGAACAATAGGTTGAATTAGGATTAGAAATTTTGGTTTAAAATATTTCATTATAAGAATATTTTTTTTATAATTATTAATTAATTTGTTGTGGAATGTGATTGGGTTCAAAAATCTAATAAAAAAGCAATAGCAATAATGGCCGCAATACCAGCATCACGAAGTCTTCACCTCGCTGGACGTTGCTTAACTTCGGATAAATCCATTGTTTTGATCACAAAATTCATAGATTTTTTTCTTACTAAATTGAAAATTTTACAACACAAAAAACCCAATATCTATAAAATTGTTTTTTTTTTTTAATTATTAAGTCCAACACCTAATAATTAGGTATTTACCTTTGGGTCTCCCAAGATGGCGATGGCCACAGACAGCTTCCGCTTCTGTCCCCCACTCAGGTACTTGGCCAGGACAGTTGTCTTGTCCGAAAGGTCAACGTCCTGGAGTGTGCGGGCGACCTCGCCCCGCCTCTGTGATCTGGGAATGCCCTGGAATCGAAAATAGAATATTGCAGATATTTTTTGGTTTAGAAGTACTGACAGGTCTTTTTGTATATTTCTCAAATGGACTAAATTTAAGGCGGAATTAATAGACGTTTTTGTAATACCTCTGTGCGTTAAGTCACGGATTGCGTACTGTGTAAGATAGGGAAACCGACACTTACCAACGACTTAAGTTCTTGATGTTGTCTATTAATTCCGCCCTAAATCTACAAAAGCATGTCTGTGATGCTATGACTTGGAATCAAATCTTACAAATACTTGGTATGTTACCTATTTGTCCTGTTGCAATGTAACAGGTAACAGACACATTCTAATTCATGCACTCATACAATGTTAGGAGGACCTTCAAAACATCAAGGTGATTATCAAATTTGTGTACTGCATTTATACAGGAACCAACAGAATATTAAGAGAGACGTGAAAATAGAAAAAATCTTACTTTGAGATGGGCGTAGAACTGCAAGTGTTCTTCAGGACTGAGCAAATGGAACAGAAGATCTGACTGAGGGCACACGCCAATCATGCGTCGAATCATGGCCATACCATCCGGATCTGAGACGTCATACCCATACACCCAGGCATGGCCGGAGGTAGGTAAGGTAAGTCCTGTCAGGATGTTGAACAATGTGGTCTTACCCGCTCCGTTATGACCTGAAATAGAGTTAAAAGATGGAATTACCTGCCTTTTATTAAGATTTTTACAAGTAATCCTCAGAGTTTTATTATTATGTGGTCACAAACTGAATTTAACGAGGAAAATTTCATGCACTGGGTGGGGTTTCTACTATTGCACGTGTGATATTAAGAGCTGAAGTTTGTCCCAACACTGCCAACTATGAACTAATGTCTCGAGCATTTGCTTAAAAACTTACCCAGAATAGCAGTGATCTGTCCCTCGTAGATAGTCAAATGGATATTTTCCAGTGCCGTGGTGGTAGGCTTTCGGCATCCACTAAACTCCTTGCTCATATTCTCTATCACAATCGCTTCCCGCCCGATCAGCTCGGCAGATATGGGCTCAATGTCGTCTCGACAAGATCTCTTATGTGATATACCATTGCTTGCCGGTTTAGAAGACGTTCGATTTGCTTTCAGCGGAGCGAAAACGATCTCCATGTGAGTTTGTTCGTTGTCATGGTTAGTTAGTGCATCGTCCAGTTTTGAATCCTCGGTAGCGTTCACTGGGAAATTGTTGTTCAAATTGATGTTTCCTTTTTTGCCAACAATGCCGTAGTTGGGTAAGAACTCTAGTTTTGGGTGAATTGAATCTTGATTTGATATCGATGGATTCGTTTTTGATTCGCACGAACCGGCTTTTGTTTTGGTCAAATCTTTCATTACCTCATCAAGATAATCGGAAATGTCAAAATGAATTCCATTCTCCGGAATGACTTCACTGGTTCCAATAACCTCAATTCGATGATCTGAATTCTCTTCTGTCTCTCGGTTGATAACATGAGTCGTAGAATTTGACCTGTCACAATCACCGGTGAACATAGCATTCACATTAGCGTTGTACTTGACGTAGTCCTCGCGTTGCTTGTTGCGACGAATGTGCTTCTCACTCCAGAAAGAAGCTTTGAGGAAGAAGAGTGGAGACTTGGGATTGCCATACCTGAAATCAATCAGATAGTTGGTGTTCAAAAATTGGTTGTAACAAATTTGATCTCTTGTGACTTAGTATATCTACATATTACAATAACCTTTTAAATTATTGTCAGACATAATTCAGGCGACACGCTTTTGTTTTATGGTTGCAAAATTTAAAAATGTCTTTGAAAAAAACAAATTTAATTGTTTAATAATAACATTAATTAAAATAATTACTTGCTGGGCAGAACATTGTCCAGGTAGTAAGCAAGCGTCCCGTAGAGGGCAATATCCACAAACATCATGACCAGAGAGGCGCCAAATGATAGACCGATCTGGGTTGGATTGGACCATAGATTGTGCCACTGAACGCCTTCCCCAGATAGTTCCATGACCAAGGCCTAGAACAAAACAAACCATTACTGATGGACATACCTTTGTTGGCAAACCAATGTTGTAAAAAGGAATCAGAGAATATTAATATAATAACTTACTCGTATATTGCCACTCATCTAATTTAATTTTTTTTTTTTTAATTATACTTCCAGATTCTTTGGGTCCATCCATAGACTGCTGGAATAAAGGGACTTTTTAGTCTCACCTCTGCAGTATGAACAAGGTAATTTCTATTCTATTCTATTTCTATTTTTCTTCTGGGCCTTACGGGTGGTTTATTGTTGGATAAATTAATTAGGGGCCGTTTTATTTGATCATTCTGAGTTTTCTCATCATAAAGTTCTTCTGGTTGGTTTGATATTAGAGAAATGAATGATGGGGCCGGGCGTTTAAAAATAAAAAGACTTTTCTCATAATCAGAATGTGTATTCAGAAGGCGCGGCCGGTGCTAAGGAGCTGCGGAACTGCAGCACCCCCAGACGAAAAAGAGAGAATTTTCTCAAGTCCTAAGGCGTACACAATGAAAATTATCACACATTTCTAGAATAGTTAATGCATAATTAATAGTTTTATTTTATTTGTTTTAGTTTTCTTTTTTTTTTGTATCCGGGGTTAAGTGGCAGAGAATGCCTAAGGCATTAACTTCGCCCCGGGTTACAAAACAATTGTAATTAACATTGATCTTTATTATTTTTATTTTTGTACATATTTCTAAGTTCTTTTTATATTATTGTTATCCTTGTTGATGATTGTTTTGTAAAAATAAATAAAGTGTACATAAATAAATAAATAAATGGTTAACAAACTCAAACTCTTTAGATACTGAAAGAGCAACTCTATATAAATCCCAAAACATTTTCCAACCGGCCGCGCCTGGTATTCAGTATTCACCCCCACCACATATCCCGACTGTCGCACGACTTTCAATTACCTTGTCCATGGCCAGAGCAAAGCCCGCAGAGCTCATGAGGGAGATGAGCCAGAACACGAAGCTGGGAGACTTGGCCAGGAACACTTGGAGGAAGTAGAGGAGGCTGATGATGTTCACGGCGAAGCTGGCCACGATACCTGCCGACTGAACCAAGAGGCGGGGTTCGTTACCCAGAGTGGAACGCAAATTATTATTATTTTAGTTTCCATTTTCACGTGTACAGTTTAACCTGGATATAAGAGAACTCAAGGGACCGGAAGATTTTTCTCGTATGTAGTATAGAGGTTTTGTAATTGTAAATTATTTGCATTAATAATTGTACACATAATAGGTAACATACAAACATTTTTCATACTATTTTAATTAATAGTTGCTTTGATTCAATCTTACGAGGTTTGGCTATTAAATTCGTAGATTCTTCCCATAAAACGATGTGTGTTTAACTTACCCAACTTTAGTAGTTATCCCCTTCAATGTACTTCCCTCCTCTATCCCTACAACGTTCTAAGCAAATTTTCCATTGATCGACACAGTGGTGGAGGTCATTTTGTGTGAGGCCTTCCAAGACTTTTGCCGGTTTTTTCTTAACGGCATCTACGCTGTCAAATCTGGTACCTTTCAGGGCAGATTTGATTTTTGGTGATAAGTAAAAGTCGCACGAGGCCAGGTCGGGTAAGTAATTAGGGTGTTCCAACACTGGGGTGTTGTACTTGGCCAGGAACGTCTTCACGGAGAATGCACTGTGGGCTGGCGCATGGCACCATTTTTGCGCAAACTTTTGTCATGTTGAAATTTTCGTACAAAATTTGTCTCACACATTCTTTATTAATTTTAAGTGTATCAGCCATTAGTCTCAGAGTTAATCTACGGTCAGAACGAATCATAACATCAATTTTTTCAATGTTTTCGTCAGTTTTTGAGCTTTGGGGGCGACCAGGACGTGGATCGTCCTCAACATCTTCCTGACCATCTTGAAACCGTTTAAACCACTTATAAAGCGTTGATCTTTTCAAACATGACTCCTGGTACACTGTCTTTAACAAAGAAAATGTTTCACCAGCATGTTTTACGTAAAATTCAAAAATCACTCGTTGCTCAACGTTTGTATCAATCATAATTCCGGCAAAATTAAAAAAGGTGTCTTGCGCGTCGGGCTGTCACAACAGAACTAATTACAGTACAGACATGTGACAGCTATCAATGAAAACACAAGACTTGAAGCTGTCTAAATATGTTTATCATATCTTCCTAGCACGGACAGCTTTTGCGTAGCGGCTCGCGTCTACGAACTTAATAGCCAAACCTCGTATATGCGACTACCCCACACTAAGGGGATGCAGTCCTCTTGTTTTGTGGGGTAGTTTCATTTCAATAGTTTCTCTTACAAAGAGGTAAATTTAACCTGAAAATTGTTATTTTATACCCAGGTTTCTCTTATATCGACGTTCGACATATTTTTTTTTTTCGTATTTTTTATTATTATCGAGTCACAGTGGCCGAGTGGATGTAGTGCGTTAGTCTTGCACGCACGGTGACCTGGGTTCGAATGCCAGCGTAATCGGAATTTTTTGGCTCTATACTTTGAATGTTAACGGGTCCAATTATATATCTCTTCAGGAAAAGTGACTATAGCTGCTTTTATGTGAGCAGCGACCAATTGCGGAAATTTTAGACTACCCTCTATTATTTTATACTCACATAAATAAAGAGGTGCTTTGTTTAACTGTTGGCATAATGAGACTTCGTGTACTGTGCTGAGAGTTTAAATAATGCACTACTGACTTGCTTACCCACTAATTTTTTGATATCATATTATTATTATACAACGCTTTATTAGGTATAAATGGACATTATGTACATAGAAATAATTAATTTAACAATGAAAAAAAAAAAAAAAAAAAAAATCATAACACAAACAAAGACATTTCTTTATGTATTTTTTACATTACTCACACTCGCTTTGTCGAAGAATGGCGTGAGGAAGAAGGAGAACATGATGAGGGAGAAGGAATAGGAGAGGAGGAGAAGGTAGAGAATGGCCATGTTGGTGTGCTGGAACACTTGGAGCCACCAGAGGAGAAATGCGGTGAGGGAGGAGTGAAAGGTGACGATGACCGCGTACATGCAGAAATAGGAGAACCTGGCGAGCAGAGAGAAAAAAAGTTATTTGAATGGGTGAGTAGAAGAACCAGGAATGTCAAAAATCGATTTTTTTTTTTTTTTTTTATTGTTGAATAAGAAGGAATGTACTCTTTTCTATCATCTCTGTGAATATGAAGGAGAAATACCCCTTAAAAGTATAATTTTTTTTTTCGATTTTAAAGTGGGGGAAGCATACACATTAGCATGATAATACCATTCTTATTTTTGCTTTCCTGAAAAGTCGATTTTTGACATTCCTGGTTCTACTACTCACCCATTCATTTAGTGTCCAAAGAATCATTTTATTTATACAGTGTATTCATAAAGTCAGGGCCCAGGCCCACCCTCGTAACTTTTTTAAGCTTTTTTTCAGAAATGTATCACAAATAGGGTGGTTCCATTTAAGATGACCTTTCTGGGGCCGGCCACCCCTGGCAGGGATTACTCTACTCTCCACCTACCAGTAAGCAGGGATTACTCTTCTCTCCACCTACCAGTAAGCAGGGATTACTCTTCTCTCCACCTACCAGTAGCAGGGATTCCTCACTCTCCACCTAGCTTCCCGGTAGCTCAGTGGTAAAGGCAACACTCTGTGAATCCAGAGGTCGTGGGTTCGAACCCCAGCCGGGACATGACAAGTTATCCTCCCAATTGGGATTTTTACCACATAATAATACGTTTGGGCTTACTGCTGGAATAATGGGACTTAATAGCCCTAATCAGGCAGTATAAATAAGGCGATATTATTATTGACTTATGTCCTGTGATCCCGAGGGGGACGTAGGGCCTCAACAAAGGAACGTCAGCGGACACGATTCTGGGCCATTGCCTTGATTTCACCCCAGATTATTATTATATTATTATTATTATTCTCTCCACCTACCAGTACGCAGGGTCCCGCAGGCCCATGATCTTCATCCCCTCCTTGAGGCTGTTCTCCTTCTCCCCCACCACCGTGATAATGAGGTAGGTCAGGAACTGAGACAGGGACATGACGATGTAGATGGGGATGACCAGGCGTAGACCCAGCAGCCAGTCTGGCGAGACGCAAATGAACAAAATAAAAAAGGAAAGAGTGCCGTCGCATTAGCACCGCTCTTGATCAAGTTTGTTTCTATAATTTAATTATCTATGTTATGTTATATAATTCTATGTCCATTATTTTGAAAATAAACTTGATTTAACTTGTTTAATAAATTACTAGGTTAATACTAGGTGCGCTCGTGTTGACCCAGCACCCAATTGGGAAGTATTGTGTCACTTCTCGCCCATCAGAGGGGAGGCATACTACGGGATGGGCAGGCTACTACACCAGACCACAAGCGTCTACAGTAGCTCCTGTTTCATGGCTACGAAATAAAAAAGGCTGTGAAACACTCATCTTAAAAAATAAAAAAAAAATACTATAGCCGACCTTAGTAGCTCGGACAATTCGGTTGGGTGGAAGAGCTCATTAATGAGAACCCTGCCACAATAGGAAAGCCAAAAAAAAAGACAATAAGCCGCAGACTCGTAACGTGAAAGTTCGGTGGTTCGAGTCCCAAGTTCAGCAAAGATTTAGTAAAGCGCGGTTGAGTAATATGTGCGATATGCCATCTTGATTAACACAAGTATGATATATTTTAAGTTAACTTTATAGTCGAACCTGGATATAACGAAAACCTGGAGATAAGAAAAAACTGAGACAAGAGTTGACTCTCTATAGGGAAAAATAACCTCTTTGAAGAGAAAAAATCTGCGGTCCCTGAGATCTCTTAGAGCGTGGCCACAACGAGACCCTGACCTATACCTACACCTCGACCCTGGTAGCACAGCTGATAAGACCCTGGCCTATACCCTATACCCTCGACCCTGGTAGCTACAGCTTGATACAGACAATTTTCGGACTCTGTTGTGGCCGCTTACATTCAATGTAGTCTCGAAAATCGTCTACATAATAAAATATATCAAGCTGTAGGTACCAGGGTCTAGGGTATAGGCCAGGTCCTCGTTGTGGCCGCCTACTTATAATTTATGTTCGATTGTATTTTGTTAGAGAAAATATTTACTAGTGAAACCTTATCATCATAGGGTAGCGTCATCGTGAACGATGGTAGCCAGACAGTGGAGCAATGATTCAGCACTTCTACCACTGTCTTTAGAAGGAGGCTAATAATTGACAAGGGCCCCCAGAACCAAGCCAACCTACAAAAATATTTAAACCTACATATAAAAATATTCTTATACTATGTACTTACTATATGTAAATAATTTCGCGTGTTATATTACGAATCCGAATTTTGTTTTTTACATTTAATTAATTCAGATTGGCTGACAAATGAACCAGACATTCCCCCAAAAAATCATTTTCCTGCAGAATTATTTACCAAGGGCGGTAATCAAACTCACGTCACACTGTTTGTTTGTTTTTTTTTTAACACTTTCTTAATAAAAATAAATTATACTGTTTCAGAGCTGTCTGAAGCAGTATAGAGCACTACTTACCGCCAGTGAATGCCCCCTTGGGAAACTGTTGCAGTTGGATAGCGGGTAGTTGAAAGTTTTCACTGTGTTGACTCTAAAACAAAACACACGTACCCGTAAAAAACTTTGTAATAATTGGAAGTTGGATCAATCATGAGTACAGAAACAAAATGGCGTCCCTTTGAAAATTTCAAAGTCGAATATTAAAACCATTAATAATAATAATAATAATAAAAGCCCCAAAGCCACCCAATTTGGGCAAGGGCGTTTATTTCAAGTAAACGTATACAAAATGTATGGATATTATATTGAGTCAGCTCATGAAAAATTAAAAATACATTTAAATCACAAAATACACAACAAAACTTACAGATTATTTATCAATAGATTATGAACTACAGAACATGAGCCTACTGATACTTTCAAATAAAACCATTAAATCGATATTAAAATTTATTGAGCTTTTAGAAATGCCTTTGTACAGGGTGCGCCGAATAACCTGACGAGTTTAAAATGTTAACTATCAAGTCATAACTTGTCGTAGATGGTTGATGTTAGTGTCATTTTGTTTCCAATAAAGCGGATTTAGTTACAATGGAGTCGTGGACACATACGCATCGTGCTTTTGTTGTAGAGACGTTTTTTAAAAGTGGTGATTCTGCCAATTACTCAGAGAAAGTTTCGGACTCACTACCGAATTAAATCTCTCTGCTTGTGACTATTTTCTTTGGGGTTACCTCAAAAGTAAAGTCTATATGCATAAGCCAAGGACTGTAGATGACTTGAAGAGACTAATTGTTCAAGAAATTCGTGCAATACACCTGAATATGCTTGAGAAAGTCATGGACAATTTTGCGACCAGAATTGACGAGTGTATCAGAAATGGAGGTAAACATTTGACCAACATTATCTTTCACAAATAATTCAAATATTCAAAAAATCATGTATTAAAATAAATCCGCATGTCTTCTCTTTCGAATAACACAAAAATTATTGTTCTACCTTAAAATTGCTTGTTTAGTATCATTTTTAAACTCGTCAGGTTATTCTGGCGCACCCTGTATTATGCACAGTTGCACACCCAATTAGGTAAATCTGGAAAAACAAGTATGGCTGTCGAATGCCCTAACCCTCATCTCACCTTCGAATACGTCCCGTCAATCCAGACTTGCAGCGCGAGGAAGTTCTGTGTCATATACTTCCGAGCCGGACACACTTCCGTGTCCATCTTGAACAACGGATTGGCCCCTTCTGTCCCGTTGACCTCTGTTGACCCGCCCAGATGGCTGTGCTTGAAGGCCTCGACCATCTGAGACTCCTGGTGGCGGCAGGCGGCGGGGGGACTGAAGAGTTCAGAGGTGGAGGGGGTGGAATGCACGGAAGGGTTGCTGCGGATTTGATAGCTGCGGGGAAATGTCAGTTAGGTAGATACTTAGCCTGGTGCAACTTAGACTGGTGCTAGCAGTTGAAAGCGACGTTAAACCAAATTAAAAAATACAATACTTGTTTTATTATAGGATAAGGAAATTAAAAAAACGAGCAAGGACTTCGATTGTTAAGTCTCCTCTGTAAAATAAAATAAATAAATACCAGGATCCAGAGGGCCGCAAGCTAAATTAGCTGCTGTTTCATGGGTACAAAATAAAAAAGCCTGTAAAACTTCATGTTTTAAATGAACTGGTCTGAAAAAAACCTCATTGATTTTTATGTACGCCTTGAAATATTTACGTATGCAATGTGCAACAATTGTTTGATTTGCGTTATGGTGAGCTGCACACAGTACAGTTGTTACATAATAACAAAAATAAAAACCACATACATCGTTATTAATTTACTATCTTATATTAATCTATTGTCTGGCTGGGGAGTTTAAACAGGAAAAAGAGCAGTGCCTCGCTAGAGGACAATAAACAGAGAACTGAATACCCAACTTTCCTAAGGGTTTAATGGCAAAAGAAAAGTCCAAGTCCTCACGATGGTTGATTGCACAGAGAAATATAATTATGATTCAGGACAAGCCAATTTTGAAATAAAGTTGTCTGGAAACATTATTCCCCTCCAACTGAAGCCAAGCTGGTTACAACAACAACAATCTATTTTCTCATTTATGAATATGAATAATTGAATATTATTAGATAAGAATATAATAATAATAGCACCAAAATAATTACTAAGTTAATTCTACCTACTTCTTTAAGTTCTATTCGGTAAAGATAATTTAATGTCTTTTATTAATCATCATTATTTTTACTATCATCATGGACACAATCTAACAGAGGTCGGTGTGAGAATCAGGGCTTCTCTTGTGGGACTCCAACCAGTTTTTAATAATAGAATCATCATTACTACTTATTAACATTTTTTTCATGAAGTAAAAACTTTATTTTGTTTAAAAAAAATCATAAGAAGTCAATAGTATACAAATATTGCATTAGTCCTTTGAAATATAATAATTTTGTTGATGTAATGTAGTGTAATGCCACAGTGGCATGTTTATTAAAGGCAAGAAACCATGTACAATTGTTACATACCTTGATCAATTAAGCATCAGATTGTTGTTGACAAAAGTCAACCTGATTGGTTAAATGGAACGAAATGACCAATAAGATTGCGATGTGTGTTGGTTGAAAGGGAGATTTGGGGATTATGAGAGTGAGAGTGTTTTTTTTATTTATTTTTATTAAAGAAGAGTGTTTCGCAGTCGTTTCTATTTCGTAGCCATGAAACAGGAGCTACTGTAGACGCTTGTGGTCTGTGTTATAGCCTACCCATCCCGCAGTATGCCTCCCCTCTGATGGGCGAGAAGCGACACAATACTTCCCATTTAGGTGCTGGGTCAACACGAGCGCACCGGAGGGTATCCCTTAAAACAACTGTAATCAAATTTTGAATACAATTTTTTGTCGGCGCGGGGGCTCGGAACCCGGGACCTTCCGCATGGCAAGCGAGTGCTTAACCACTGAGCTATTCATGCGCTTTCTTGAACGTGGGTCTTTTGTCAACTAAATCATGATCCTCCTTGTACAATATACCTACATGATAGCGCTAGAAATTTTTGCGCCCACCTACCCTATCGTTAACAACTAGGCTACACTGTATATCTGATGGTAAGGTACATAGAAATCGACGGAGAATCGTTTTTGGTGGAACATGCCAATACAAACACAATAATAGGCAATAACTCATGGTATTGTTAAAAATAGGAATGCAATAAAATTAACCCTTAGAATATTCATTATATTATTACCTCACCTGATAGTGCTGTTAAATGTGATTAACCCTTTGCAACCCATCTATCTCACCTGATGGTACTATTAGATGTAATTAACCCTTTGCAACCTATCTATCTCACCTTATGGTGCTATTAGATGTAATTAACCTTTTCAACCTATCTATCTCAACTCATGGTGTTTAGATGTAATTAACCCTTTGCAACCTATCTATCTCATCTGATGGTGTTATTATTAGATGTAATTAACCCTTTGCAACATATCTACTCACCTGAGGGTGCTGTTAGATGTAATTAACAATTTGCAACCTATATACTCACCTGAGGGTACTATTAGATGTAATTAAGCCTTTGCAACCTATCTACTCACCTGAGGGTGCTGTTAGATGTAATTAACCTTTTGCAACCTGTCTGTCTCAGAGAAGGGTGCTATTAGATGAAATTAACCCTTTGCAACCTATCTACTCACCTCAGGGTGCTATTAGATGAAATTAACCCTTTGCAACCTGTCTACTCACCTGAGGGTCCTATTAGATGTAATTAACCCTTCGCAACCTATCAACTCACTTGATAGTGCTGTTATTAGATGTAATTAATCCTTTGCAACCTATCTATCTCACCTGATGGTGCTATTAGATGAATTAACCCTTTGCAACCTATCTACTCACCTGAGGGTCCTGTTGATTTCGTAGAAAACAATGGCGTACATCATGGAGGTTGCGTTCTTGTAATAAGACTCCAAGAGCTCCTTCTCAGAATCGAAAAATCGGAATTGAAGCCACTCCGGCGATTTTCTGGCGTCGGCATTCAAATTAGATTGGCTGATTGATTCATAGAACCTCACCATTTCTGAGATAAAGTTCTGAAAAAAGAAATTTTAAAGGTTCTTTTAGTTTCATTTTGGTTACTTCTATTTACATGATTACATTATAATAATAATATCGCCTTGTTTATACTGCCCTATTAAGACTATTATGTCCCATTATTCCAGCAGTAAGCCTAAGACGTATTATTATGTGGTAAAAATCCCAAGAGGAGGATAACATGTCATGTCCCGGCTGGTCACATAAAGGCCAAGGGTTAAATTAATTTCATTTAGGAAAAGAGACATACATATACCTACTAGGAGGAAAGCATTTACCCGTATCTGTGGTGTGTTGGGCACAACAGCTATACTTGAATCGTTGGCCTTCTGGTACAGAGCTTCCACATCTTTGGTAAAGGCCAGGGGTTGGGGCGTTGAACTCTCGGCCAGGTAGTTCGGGTTGGGAACCGCTAGTTTGAGGATGATGAGCAGACTGAGTGAGTAGAGGGGGAGGATGATTTCCTGGGGGAGGGGAGGGGGTGGTTCAGACTTCAGTGGTCAAGGCGGTGGTCTGGTAACCCAAATTGCGGAAAACTGAAAATTTTCACTTTAAAGGTCCTTTACCCATCTGAAAACTCATTCAAGTGGTCTCAAAATCTAATTTTGGGATTCATCGGTAAAAATAATTGGTATAATTACGAGGGTACCTCACAGATATAAGGTGAGATGAATTAATAAAATTACACAATCAAGTATAATATTTAAATAATAATTATTAGGTTTAAAATTTCTTGTACACAATGTGACTACTGCCCGGAGTCCAGAGATCCCGAGTTTGATCCCAGGTTGGAGCAGACTTTTCGAAGAAATTTCTGTTGCCTCCAAACACGCGAGGCCTGGCATTTCCGGCCCTACCCAGGCTAGGTGAGGTTAATTTGGGTACCTGGTGCGATTGCCAGCGAATGAAGGGTAACACCCCCGTCCGGATCATTACGTTTAAACCAAATAAAATTGTTTGCGTTAGGAACGGCATCCAGGCATAAAAAACTTGCTCCACCCTACCAACCTCAACCATGAGGTTGAACAATGCCGACCCCAATAGCAACATAAGCTAATATGGGATAAAGGCAAGGGAGATATACAAATAATGACTAATGAGTCAGTAAGTAAATTTCCCAAGTTATGACGAGTTTCATTTATATATCTACATAAATATGGATAATAATTATGTATTTAGAACTTTAGTCTTCTTTCATTATTGATTCTTCTCCATGAGAATATTGATTTCTTGAGATTACTGATTGCTTGTGAATTTAATCGATCAGCTATTAACATTATCATTCATTCATCGATCACCTTGATGTGTAATGCAGTTCTGATATTTTTATGATTATTTATTTTAATGATAGGTATTAAATGAATAAGTCAGAACCGGCAGATAAAAATTATAAGTGTGATAAGAACAGGTCCTTAGTCCTGTAAATGATGAGAGGTTCGTAAAAATTTGTCACAATCGGATATTTTCGTATTATTAAACGCCTTATGTAGGTATCTATATTAGGCGTTTGGTCGGACATTCCAAATTCTTAAAATTGTTGCTATAACAGGGCTGGACGATTTGGCTTTCGTTTGTCTGTCTGTGTGTCTGTACGTCTGTTCCGCCATAACTCTCGAACGAATTCTTCAAAATAGATGAAATTTTGTATACATATTTACTGGGGTTTTAGAATTTTACATTTATAGTTTTTGTACCGAATTAGGCCACTCGGGGCCAAATGGGGGCCGTTTTGGTGAAAATTAAAAATGATTTTTCTATTTTTATTGAATTAAGCAAGGCTCTTGTAATTTTGTAGAGTGGTTAAGAAAATATATTTGAATTCAGTAGTAAAATTTGGTGATCGTGAAAGCTAAGGGGGCCGCTCTGTGGTAAAAAAATAATAAAGGCCCAAAAAAAGGGCCGGTTGATATTTTTTATTTAAAACCTATCGAGTGGGGTATTGAATGAAAGATCTCGCTGTCCTCATACTTGATTAAACATTTATAATGCTATAGTTGAATCTGTGTGAGGTTTACAGTTTACAGAACCACTAGTAATAAGTCTACATAGAACTTAAAATCTTCACACATCACAGTACACACGAAGCCAGGAGACCAGGGCAAATGAAAGGTGTCATATTTTTTGGGGTCCAGCCATTATGGGACTTCCTGTCTCGAGCCGACAGTCTAAATAAAGCACTACTATACTATACTATACTAAAAGCTACATTGTTTCCCGTTAAAACACCAGGCAAGATAGGTATAATATGTAGAGTGAATTTCCACAGAAAACGTTTTGAATATCCACTCTTGGGTCCCCGTGCTACAAGGGTCTCATTCCAGACAGCTTTCTCACTCTCATACTGCACTCTGATTGGTTATTTTGGTAAACAACACACTCTCATTGGTTTACTTCAACGAAATTTGACGGTCGTAAGCGAGATTTGGGGATTTTGAGAGAGAATGTGTTCTATGGAATGAGGCGAAGGTGTTACTAGTGTTAAGCATGGTCAGCGTTATACATGGAATGAAGTCTGTATATAGAACTGAAAAATGCTGACGGAAGTATCAGTGCTGGCACCAGACATCACATCTACGTGACTTATGCAGAGTTCCACAAACACGTGTACCCACTGATGATAACACTGCGCTGAGTCAGGTTTCAAGATTTCGTAATTCGGAAGCCAGCGCCCTACACTTATTAGAGGCAGGCTGAAGCTTCAGTACTGTTTATGTTTTTGACACGTCTCAACTTGAATATGGTTGTGGCTAGGGCTTGTCACAGGGGGACCTCAATGACGGTCACAAAAAAGGCAAAAAATTGTGGCTCAGAATAGTTCGCGTCCTTAGAGCCCTACTGTAACACACCCCTGGTTGTGAGGTCCTTGTCGATTATTGTAAACTCTAGGTTCACACACTGTCACACTATCAAAAATTACAAGAGTTCGATATCTTCGCTTTACTTATTTATTTATTAATAAAAAAAAGGAAGTTGTGCCCCAGAACTGCTTTCGAATTACTTCTGGACACCCTGCCTTTTACATTCATGCAATTAAGGAAACGGAAAAACTTGGACAGAATTTTCCGCTCTGGTCGGAATTCGAACCCGCAACCTACAGGTAAGCAACGAAGGCTCTTAAACACTGAGCCACGGAGGTCGGCTATTCGCTGCCTGCGACATCCATGATTAAATAATAGAACCTTTGGTGGAAGGTGACCACTAGGCGAGCTTAATTCTTAGCAATTGTATTACCTAGCCCTCAGAATGCTATTATTATGTGGTCAATATTTAAGCGAAAGAAAAACTCCGTGCAAAGAAAAACTGTTTAAAGATAAACTGAATGATCTTTTGCAGGATATCAGTCCCTATAGTAAAAAAGAATATCTGGACCACATGATTAGAATATAATTTCTCATACCTATAATATATATAATATTAGTTTTAGTTTTAAATTTTTAACCTTATTTTTATTTTTGACTATTGTTATACCCACTGGGTTTTTACAACAAATAAAAGCTTCACTTTACTTTACTTTAGTGATATCCGAATCTCGGATCCACGCGCCAAGTTCAGAGGGTTTTGACTACTAGACGTTAAAACCAAATATAATCAATGGACATGAAAAGAGCGTCTTCAGTAGACATTGGATCTAGGCGTCCATATAACCCTCTTACCACCGTGATACAGGTATCTGTGCCAGCGACGTCATCGTGAACGATGGTAGCCAGACAGTGGAGGAATGGCTCAGCACTTCTACCACTGTGTTTACAAGGAGGCTAATAGTTGACAAGGGCCCCCAGAACCAAGCCAGTGCTGGTCTACTTCCTGTTTATAGTCCCCCAGCCGATAGGTATAACATCTCGTAAAATCCTTATTTTGCCCCACAATTTTACTGGGTGAAGAAAACCCTTCTTCTAAGCAAGACTACATAGCGTGTAGATTTAAGAAGTGTGGAAACGAACCCAGTTGTTTAAGCCAGCGTCGATGGCATGTTGAATACACCGGTTCCCTTCAGTACACCGAGTTAGCGACATCCAGCGAGGTTAAGACTTGGATGGGTGACCATTCAAATTCTAATTCTCGTGACGCTGGCTTTTCCCGCCCCACTCAGTGGGTGAGGTCAATGTGAGTAGCAGTTTGTGAGTTTCCTGCGAATGAGGGTAAAACCCCCGTCGTGATATGACCATGGCAGTTGAAAGCGACGTTAAACCCCACTTAAAAAAAAAAAAAAAGAACCATTGCATGGAAACGCCACATAGCGCGACACCATCGCAGAGGAGTAGAATATTTCTCGCGGTCTATTATGTTTACATTTGATATATTTATGCTTATGTTTACATTTGATATATTTATGTTTATGTTTACATTTGATCTATTTATGTTTACATTATTTTGATACGGGTGAGGGACGAGAAGAGGAGACTCCTTTGCGATACTAGCACTGAGTACGCCACGATGTAGGCCGGCGGGGGGTGGTTTCCACACTTCTTAATTCTACACGCTATGCTATCTGGTTATAATCGCCAAGTTCATATACATTGACTTTCCCCCCTCCACTTACCGAAAACGTGCGCCGCCGATCTCTGGCCTTGATGGTAACCTGCCTCCGCAGCATTCCCCATAGCTGAGTCCATATGCTGGTGCGGCGGAGGTGCGGGTCTTTGTACCGCATGGTGTGCGGGTTCGATGTCTGCAATGGGAAAGAAAACGATGAACTAAATGCACAACCTCATACTTAGAGGTCACAGGCATCACAGTAACTCATTTTCTTTTTTTCAAGTTTTACATTATCTTTTAATATGTTATTGTTTTTTGTACATATAATTTTGATGTAAATAAATTATGATTGAGTATTTTGGAAAAAAAAAAAAAAAAAAAAATGATTAGATGAAGTATTGTGCTTTTCTAATGTCTTTCCTTTAGGTTCTTCGTGCACTAGGTAGCCAAAAAATGGATCAGACACTAGGCTCATAATTAATTAATGACGAAAATTAGGAGACGGAGTTAGTATATTTTTTTATTACCATGGTAACAGCCAATTACATAACTGAAATCAGATACTATTATAATAGTGTCCACCACACCAGCAATCGGGCCCTAGTACCAACTTTATAGTAACATCAGTATAGTCGGACATAATTATGTAGAAAAAAATCTATGCACTTAATTTGGCTGCACAGCCCTACCTAAGTAAAAAGATGAAGAGCTAGTTATTAGTGTTATTATGTCACAATTTTTAGTGGGCAGCATCGACATTACGAGAACTAATGCTAATGCATCATATTATTATCTCCAAATAACCATCATATTCCAATATTAATCTTGTGATGCTGCCACTGGTCGTTGATGCACACACTACAACTACACCAATTGTTCTCACGAGGCTAGAATAGGCACTGAAATCCAAAGTACAGAGCCGAGAAAATTCTGACCCCGCCGGGATTCGATCCCGGGTCACTGGAGTGCAAGCCGAGCATGCTACCGCTAGGCCAATGTGACTACTGCACAACCTAAGTATTCAAAAATGATTGCCATGCTGGCTGTGGCGGTCAATAATTTGTGTAATTTGTGACTCCTTACTGTTTGTTTATTAATTCCGTTTCCATAAGATAGGCACAGATAACTATATCACGGTGGTGAGAGGATAATATGGACGCCCATATCCAATTTCTAGGCTCCTTTCGTGACCATTAATTCTATTTGGTTTTAACGTCCTGATTTGAGATAGTCTGTTGCTTGCCGTTCCATTATATCCATATAATTATGTCATTATTGGCTGTACAGCCTGGAGACTCAGGAGGTAAAATTGTAAATTCACGCAAAAAGTAAGTCAGTTGTCTACACCCTGTAGGATTACTTCCTGTTGCTCTTCCTCCTGTATATCAACATTCAACACCCTCCTTGTCATGCACGTTGTGTATGAGTGTTTGGTGATAAGAAGATGTCTTCGAGTGATAAGAATGATGATTCAATATTATTCAAGTCCTTCAGGAATGTTGCATGGTCCTCTAAAGTCAATACAAACTTTAGTAATATGTACATCTAAACAAGCTGTTTCCTAATACCTACTTCATCTTGGGTGAAATTCAAAATAAATCAATGCGAGCAGTGGCGTGGCTAGACCTACATTTGGGGGGGGGGGAGGGGGGGATTTCGGGGGGGAGGGTTTGAGGGGGGTTCAGAAATCTCGCCTAACGCATATTCCATCTTTGCTGGGGTTTCTTGGAAATTTCGGGGGAGGGTTTTTTCCCCAAACCCCCCCCCCCCTCCCCTGGCTACGCCACTGAATGCGAGACCGTAAAGTAGACACGCCTCATAGCCATGCACGGGGCAATACGGGGCATTGTAAATTCAAACTATAGAGGGACCAATGGGAAACAATTATTAATAAAATTTATTTAACTGTATCTTCATACAACAAACATGTCATCGTTCTTCTCCCGACACATGGTCTCGAGGCAGTCTCGAGGCATTTCTATGCTGGACTGCCAATGACAGTCGTTGACGTAGGAATGCCAACGACTGTCATTGGTTCATTAATAAAATTGGTCTAGTTGTTTAGGAGGTGTCCGATCAATCACAGGCATACAGAAGACATTATATTATACAGGGTGTCTCTAAAGTGTTAGATTTCACCAAGTTCATAGGAGGCCGTCAGAACCTACAAGAAGTGCCCAAAAGTGGGCTGAGTTGGCGGCCATCTACAGGGTCTCTTAGCACCGCAGTGGAGGGAGCCCAGCTGGTAAAGGTTGTACAGACTTCAAGGATCTTTGTAGGTGCACCATTATTATTATTTTTAAACACTATGAGAAATCTATACTTATATAAGAGAGTTTCACTGAGTGACTGACTCACTCACTGATTCATCACTGTTTCTCCGAACGGGTAAGTCCTAGGAAGCTGAAATTTGGTAGGTAGCTTTGTCTTATGGTCTAGATGTGCAATAGGACGGGATTTTTCGAAATTCCCACTACAACACCTGCCATTGGCGAAAAAGGATTTTTTGCTTTCACGGCCATGCCTGGGCCCGCAAAGCGGTAGTTAGATATAAAAAGACATCACGTACAGTACAAATAATTATTATAACAATTAAAAAATGGAAACAATATATACAATAGAAAAATATAAATAAACCTATATCCTAACTAAAGGGCGGGGTTATTGCCAATGGCAATCTCTTCCACCCAACCCTACCTCCACACCTTGTACACACTTACCAGTTCATCTTGGATTTCCGTCAGTGATTTATCCTCTAGCAGCGAAAATCGCTGAGGACTTTCCGTTGATGGGCAACACAACTTCCAAGCAACTCTTTTCCACTGCAAACTAAACTAGCCTAACTAACCAACTGCTTTGAAACTTTTACACAAGGTTGCTAATAATCTTAAGAGGTTGGATAGGGATAATATTTTAAAGACACATATAATTGTATTACGTCACAAACTAACACACAGACAAAATACATAGGAATATCAAGGTACATAGAGCTTAAATTAGATCTCACTTCGTCGACTACATTATGTAGAGCAATATTTTACTTACCCTAAATGTTTCTTCCCTCGGAGCTAAGGTTTGTGGGTTCGATGCTTGTGACTCGTCACAAATTCATGTTCATGTCGAGTTTTATTTTTGATACATAAAATAACATGAATTTCATGAGCTGTAGGTTTTCCAAATGTTCGGGTTGGCAAAATTTACCTCACACTTGAACTGAAAGTTTAAACCAGGCGGGTGCCTTTAAGACGGGTGCTGTTTAGTAAAGTTATCTATTTTAGATTTAAAGTAGGTATATTAATTAATTTTTTCTGACATTTTTTCTTACGCAATTTCTTTTATAATTAATAATTACAGTTGAGCTTGGATAGAAGAGAACATTTGGGTTGGGTGGAAGAAATTGCCACAGGCAATAACCCCGCCCTTTAGGTAGGACATTAGCTTCATTCTCTTTTTTGTTCTTGTTTTTTTTTTATAATTTCATTGTATTTTAATGTAGGTATATATATTTTTGTCTTACCTAATAAAGCATACTATAATAATCATAACTATTTTCAGGTCAAAGTTACATCTCTATAAGGGAAAACAACATCTTTATAAGATAATAATAATAATCTTTAGGAAGATAACCACCAGGCGAGGTGAATGCATAGCTTTTTCTACAACCTAACCCTCAGAGTCTTATTATTATGTGGTCATATATTCAAATAAATGAGGAAAAATTCATGCACTGGGTGGGATTTGATCCAACGGATCCCTACTCTACCTGGATTACCAGAGTAACGCCTTAACCACTTGACTACCAGTGCACAAAAAACGTAAACTCATTTAGTTTTCAGCTGATATGTTATTTTCTTTGTGAAGAGGTATTATCATCACGTATTCAACTTATTAAGAATATTTTAAGAAAAATGTGTTATAAAAAATACATACTGTGAACTTTGCTAAATAAAATACCCTTGGTGTTAGTTCTTATTTTTAAAATTCTTAGAAATATATTCCTGGATATAATCTATAGATACCCTGCCAGGAATCGAAAACGTAGTAAATAAGCAAGGATCCAAAAAAATAATTATTTTATTTTATTAATTTCTTCCGCGTGGCACAAGACGCACTAAATAACTGATTCACCGGTAAACTCATTAGTCAAGCGTCTTGAACTTCTTATCACTAATCTGTTCCTACTGATAAGAGAGAGAAGGCAGTATTTGGCAAGCGCCGATACAGCTTTACCATCACTGCTGTTCTGTGTTTACTGAATGTTCCAAACGTTTCATTGCGTTGGGGCTTTCAACAGTTTTTTTCGTTATCCGATAACAAAAATCGGCGATCGACAAGTCGGTGAATCGATTGTTGATTTAAAGTCGTCTTGATGATTCATCATTTTTTTAGAAAGACGACTGGATTGGAAATCAGGACAGGCGCCAATGTTTTCTTCTCCGCTGCTGGCATTGTTGTATGGAGCAGCGTCAATGGTGCATTGAATGCACCGGTTCTCGTAGGATCACCGAAGTTAAGGAACGTCTAGCGAAGTGAATAATTCGTGATACTGGCATTCCGGCCTAAGCAGGCCGGATGAGGTTAATGTGGGTAGCAGGTGTGTGAGTTTCCTGAGAATGGAGGGTAAAAACCCCCGTCGTTATATGACCATGCAGTTCAAAGCGACGTTAAACCCAAATTAAAAAAAAAGACTTGAATGATACTATCGATAGCAAAAGGTTAATGATGTGGGTAGCAGCTGTGTGAGTTTCCTGAGAATGGAGGGTAAAACCTCCGTCTTTATACCTATGACCATGCAGTTGAAAGCGACGCGCGACGTTAAACCCAAATTAAAAAAGATGACTTGAATGATACTATCGATAGGAAAACTATCGATACTGCTCTAGATTTTAGAAACTATCTCACCATGCGCCCTGGCGAACAGTGCACCAGCTGTGTTCAGTGGAAGATAATAACAGTGACGTCACCGATAGGTATAAAATACATATCGGAAAAATTGGCGCGCCGTGGTGGTCGGAATAATGGGAGGGATGGGAGGGACGGGAGGGGGGGTTGTTTTCCCTGGAAAATAGTTTGTGGTGTTTGCGCAACTCCTCGGCACTATTCAGTGGTTGTTTGGGAGGGGGAGGAGAAGTAGGAGGGGGAGGAAGAGGAGGAGAAGTAGAAGGAGAAGGGGGAGGAGGAGGGGGAGGAGAAGTAGTAGTAGGAGGAGGAGAAGGAGGAGGAGGAGAAGGAGGAGGAGGAAGAGAAGGAGGAGGAGGAGGAAGAGGAACAAAAGGAGGATGAGGAGGAGGAGGAGGAGGAGTAGGAGGAGAATGAGGAAGAGGAGGAGGAGGAGAAAAATGTGAAAGAGATGGAAAAAGGTGGAGGGAAGAAGGAAAACAGCGAAGAAATGGACTTCATGTGTTAGAAGGTATTGCATTATTTGGTGCAAGACAACAGCTGTACAAGAACAGCTCCCACACAGAGAAAATACCTGATATGGTTAGACCCCGGATTTTCGGGCTTCTTCAGCTTTCTTCTATTTTGGGATCCATATTGGAAGCTAATAAATAAATTTCTTTTATAACATTGGTAGATTAAAGTCTCTCTAATCTCTGAGATCCTCTATCCAACCAAATTTTAGTCAAGAGAGGCTCATGATTTGATCAAAAAATTTAATATAGGCCGGTTGGCTGGGGCTTTTTGACGAGCGCTCGTCAAAAAGCCCCAGCCCCCCCTCCCTTAGGTAAGTATAGTTAGGGTGAGTATTCAGGTTCATACAGAATATACATAGGTACACCTATCTACGTAAACGGGTAAGCGGGTAAGCGGCTTTCAAATTCGAATGTTCTCGAATTACTCGTAAGAAGACATATATGTAGATATTCTTGTGTATAATCACTAGTTACATTTAATCAGGGACCTATGTTTCATACAATAGAATACTCTGTTTATCCTGCAAGAATGAGATTAAAGTGTCCCTTTACTCTCAATACATACACTCACTCGGTTTGAGTCCCCTTCATACATGAGCAAGCTCAACACCTATTATATTTATTTTTGTTAAATAGTTATGATATTAAATAAAAATAAATACATTTATTTTTACTCAATAAAATTCCAACATCGCTTAGGCTCAGAGGAACAAGAAAGAAAGTGATGATGGCCCTTATGAAGAAGATTTTATGTACCTACCTATATATTAAAAAAAATCCTAATATTTTTTTTTTCAAATTAGAGATATTTTATCTATATTCAGGGACTCAAAATAATTAATATGTTACAGCTAAAATGTTTGGAACGTCTCTTTGATACACAAATCGTGCAGTTGTCAGGGGCAACCAAACTACCCCCTTCCAGAGCTCCTCGTACCCTATTTGGTTCCATATCAGGGAACCCGAGATTTTTAACACTCGGGAATAAATTTGCGATATTTGTACAGCTTTTGAGGGACGTGCTTTCAAACTTTTCGAGTAGATTTTTGTTTCAATATTTATGTGAATTTTTTTGCTGTTGTTTTATTTCCACCCACTCTGAAGCACCCCCGGCGGTTTGAAGCGACAGCATAAGGTGCTTCGTAGGGTGTGAACTGTGAATAAGTCTCGCGTGTTTTCAGTCAATAGTTGAGGACATAGCAAGGTGACGCGATTTCGGGTAGACATTTAAAATATAAATTAATAATAGTATGTTCTAACAAAAGTTTAAATTAAAAAAAAAATAAAAAATAAATACTGGAAAAAATAAATATAATTGAAAAATTATACTCGTAATACGAATATTTCTAAAGAAATTACATAAGTAACTGTTTATATGGGTATATGTTACCTAATGTTTTATATTGCTTGAAATAATACTATTAATTGCTGGAGATTTTCATTTGAAAATGTAAATGTGGTAAGTCGAAACGTGCAGAAATTCTAGAAGTAAAAGTTTTTTATAAGCTACATTTAGGTACACGATGTATTCTATACATATGTATTATTATCATCAGTTTAAATCTATGGATTTACTTGTATCAAACATCAAGAATTAGGAACCTTTGAAGAAGAGAGGTTAAATATTTTTTGGTGTAAAATTTTTTTTATGGTCGACTGGTCTGAACTACTGGGTGGTAATAAAATAATGCGTTGAGCCAATAGTCCGGATCTTAACCGATGAATGGATTTTTAGTTATTTAATATTATTATTGAGAAAAGCTTCAAGCATGAGGTTATAATCCTCTAAAGGTGGTCGGTTCTGAGACAGCCAATTGTTATTGAATCGCTAAGTAAGACAAATTCTACTGGGCACTGGGCAGCTCAAAAATCATAACTGCTCATATGCTCAAGTGTTTTTTGATCATTGTTCTTTTAATTAGTATTAGTTCAAAAAGCCTAATGGGAAAACAATAAAAAAAACACTGCCAATTATGGACACAATTCACACAATACTTCCTCGTGATTGTTTCACATTGTCTACACGTGGCTATTTTGAGATTTTATACTAAATCACTTGTATCTCCAAAACCGCTTAATCGATTTTCTTCAAATTTGTTTTATAAAAATTGAAATCGGAGAAAAAATATATTTTTTACAAAAACTTCTGATTTCTAATATGTATTAGAAATTTCTCAGAAGTAATTTACTATTACTATTTTCTTCTTACTGATTAAGTTCTAAGTAGGTATTCTTTTCTTTTCTTTCAGATATAGCTTTGACTTTAACACCCCTAGTCAAGTAGTCGCCATGTCAAGTGAAACGTCACATCCCACCTCAACAACAAGCAACAGCCTCATTGACTTGCTGAGCTCCGTTAGCAAATTTGACCAGGGGGGCTGTTGCACGAGAAATGGACAGGAGATAACGTTTGAAAGTTTGCGAGCCTCCTGTGATGTATTGGGCCTGTACTTCTCCGCGCATTGGGTAAAGGACCGATCACCATAATTACCACAAAAAATATGGTTAAAATATGAGTTAAACTTTTAAACGTCGTGCCATAGCGTGTATAATTAAGAAGTGTGGAAACCACCCCCCGCCGGGCTACAACAAAAAAAATATGGTTAACTGTATAAAAAAAATCAGTTAAACTTTTGAATGTCGTGCATATAGCGTGTATAATTAAGAAGTGTGGAAACCATCCCCCGCCGGCCTACATCGTGGCGTCCTCAGCGCTAGTATCGCAAAGCAGTCTCCTCTCCTCGTCCCTCACCCGTATCAAATGTAAACATAAACATAAATATATCAAATCTTAATATATAAATGTCAAAGTCACTGACTGACTGACTGATCATCGCTCTACAGCCCAAACCGTAATACCTAGCGAGCTGAAATTTGGTAGGTAGCTTTGTCTCATAGTCTAGATGTGCAATAAGACGGGATTTTTCGAAATTCCCACTACAACACCTGCCATTGGCGAAAAAATATTTTTTGCTTTGCGGGCCATGCCTCGGCCCGCAAAGCGGGCGATAGCCCGCTAGTGTAAACATAAACATAAATAGACCGCGAGAAGTATTATACTGCTTTGCGATGGTGTCGCGCTATGTGGCGTTTCTATGTAACTGTGGCGTTCGTTTCCACCTTCTTAAATCTACACGCAAATGTTTAATAAAAGATTTAAATCCAATTATTATTTGTATACAGGAGACACATTTGTCACCTGCTTATAATCCCTCTCTAAAAAATTATGACCTCCATAGATTCGACTTCACTGGGGGGAATATCGCATGTGGAGGAGTCTGTACTTTTGTGCATAACTCATGTTTCTCCAAAACTGTTTCTATTAACTGCCCTTTCCAATGTCTAGTTGTACAAGTTAAGGTCCCTGGTCTATCACAACTTTTGAGCATTTGTAATGTTTACTTTCCCCCCAATGCTGAATATTTTGAGACTGATCTCACGGACATCAAGAAACAATTAAAATCACCTTTTTTAATTCTGGGTGATTTCAACGCACACAGTAATTTATGGGGTGATACTAATAATGACATCAAAGGAAAAGAAATTGAAAATTTTTTCCTGTTAAATAGTGATGTTAATCTACTAAATAATGGCTCTCCAACCCACTACAATTTATCGTATTTATCTCACTCTGTCAGTGTGGAGTTCTTCTAACGGTTTTACACATCTTAGATTGCCCTATTCTTGCCTCTATCCGCGCATCCCTACCCACTCCTCCTTCTCTTGAGGATAACAAAGACGGGATTGACTCCTTAATGTTATACCTCAAGAGATCTCATTTAATTAGAAAGATCTAAACTTGGAAACGGTGCGAATGACCATAGATGTTAAAGCACCAAAAAAAAAAAAAAAAAAAAAAAAAAAAAATCTACACGCTATGGCCGTGCCGTACACCTAGGGCCCTGTTGCTGCAATATAGGTACATTTCCAACGTTGACAAAAATTCAAAATCTTCTTTCACTTTGCCTTTCCCCAAAACTACTTGGGGTTGGAATTGTTCAACCTCTTCCTCATGGTTGAGGTTGGTTGGTTCTGGAACTCCTACTTCCTTATTTACTGTCGCCAACCCTGACAAGGACGCCACTTATTTTTGTTATTCTTTTTGCATTGACAAAGCTAGTAGGTATGGTACCTGACAAAGCTAGTAGGTATATCTATTTAGGATCCCTCAGAGAGATAATATGGTATTATAATATTCTTTATTTTTCCCAAGTTGATTTTGAAGGGGAAGTGATTTTTGATAAATTTTGGCCACAGCGGTACCAACCAACATTTTTCTTGCATATAATGAAGTTTTAATTTAGTGTTTTTTTGTTGTTGAAGTTTTAATGTAGGACCAATGTATTGATAGATATTAAAATTATTCTTTCAAACATGCATCCTATAAAGTAGTAATTTTATTAATTTCGAATTAAATTGTTGCGCATAACATAATCAGAAAGGTAACGGGCGCGTATTAAAAACACATCGTCATTATAATTACGTGTAGATAAGTGTGGGTTGGTGTAATTTCAAATACTACCTACCCAATTAGCCATCTCATCACGGATAATTGATTAATTTCAACTATACCAGCTACTCATATCATCCTCAACCAGCCTAAGTGAGGTCGGTTTACCTGATGGATAAAATATATAGTATAGATATGTACTGTATTTCATAATCCCAAAAAATTTCCATCCGTGAATGGTTGGTATTTTCATGGCCCATGTAGACCTCTTTAAGTAAGTATACATACCTACCCATGTCAAGATCAACCATTACTTCTCCTTGCAAGATGTTGCTGATCTTTTTAACATCTGAAACAAGTTTTTTTTAACATTCAATCTCCGAGTTTTTTCGTTCCTTGGTCATGAGTTGGTATTTTTTGTTGTTGTTTTTTTTTTTTTGATAATTCTAGTTATGTACATTTATTTTTATAAATAAGATCATACTTCACAGGATCATTTCTGTAGTATATCTTCAGGTTGACAAACTTTTACAGTTTCCAACCCCTCAGTCACGAATTTTATAAATAATCCCAAGTTGTTGTTCCTACTCCAGTGTCCACCGTGCAAGGCGTTCACCCCCCAGCTAGTGGAGACTTACCAGAAACTCCAGCAGGAAGGACGCCATTTTGAAATCATCTTCGTCAGCTCAGACAGGTAAAAATAAAATAAAATGTTATTTTTCCACTTCAAACTAGTGCTTTCAAGATAATAAATAATAATAATAATAATATCGCCTTATTTATTCTGCCCGATTAAGACTACTAAAGTCCCATTATTTCAGCAGTAAGCCCAAGACATATTATTATGTGGTAAAAATCCCAAATGGGACAATAACTTGTGATGTCCCGGCTGGGTTTCGAATCCACGGCCTTTGGAATATCTGGATTCACAGAGTGCCGCCTTTACCACTGAGCTACCGGGACAAGAAAGGCGTTTTTATTTGATGATTTTACCCACTTTGTTAAAGTTGACCATGGTTGCGACTTTTTTTTTTTTTTTTTTTTTTTTTTTTTTTTAAAGATGAGTGTTTCACAGCCTTTTTTGTTTCGTAGCCATGAAACAGGAGCTACTGTAGACGCTTGTGGTCTGTGTTGTAGCCTGCCCATCCCGTAGTATGCCTCCCCTCTGATGGGCGAGAAGTGACACAATACTTCCCATTTAGGTGCTGGGTCAACACGAGCGCACCGGAAGGTATCCCTTACAAACAACTGTAACCAAATTTTGAATACAAATTTTTGTCAGCGCGGGGGTTCGAACCCGGGACCTTCCGCATGGCAAGCGAGTGCTTAACCACTGAGCTATTCGTGCGCTTTAACAGAATTGTGACCTGGAGTCATACGTCACTGCTGCTTTTTTTAAGATGAGTGTTTCACAGCCTTTTTTATTTCGTAGCCATGAAACAGGAACTACTGTAGACGCTTATGGTTTGTGTTGTAGCCTGTCCATCCCGCAGTATGCCTCCCCTCTGATGGGCGAGAAGTGACACAATACTTCCCATTTAGGTGCTGGGTCAACACGAGCGCACCGGAAGGTCTCCCTTACAAACAATTGCATATACATATGATGGAACTTTACTGAGGTAGGTTGATGATTGTAGGTCGGCGCGGCATAGGCAGCGGTCGGTAGTTTTAGTAGTTGAGCCCAAAAAGATATAGACTTTATATCTGATTTGAAGATTTGATTAGATAATAATGACAACTAAATAAAGCAAATTATAACTTATACCCGGCATCCTATACCCTATTGCTGCTTAGGTTTTCCGTCAATGGCTGGCGTTTCCGTTGAAGTTTTAGAATACTTATTCCACATGGATCTGGATACTCTAAAATCTATATCATTTTGGTGACTGTATCACACCGATACAGTCACTAGAATTTTGACTTTTTGATTTTTCTCCTACTTATTGAGTATCCTGTATCACTCCTCTACAGGAGTGAGCCTTCATACCAGATGTACCTCCAAGGAATGCCCTGGCTGTCCATTCCCTACCCCCACGCCACCCTCCGCTCCTCCCTTGCCGCCCGTCTGGATGTGAAGGGCATCCCCTCCCTTGTCCTGCTAGACTGCAAGCCAGGGCTGGATCTGATCACCTTGGAGGGACGATACGAACTGAACGAAGATCCGGAGGGGGAGTTCTTCCCCTGGTATCCGCGCCTGGTGAACATGCTGTCTCCCCGACATTGCGCGAAGTTGACCGAAGCCCCCGCCCTCATTCTGTTTCTAGGTGAGCAACCAAACCGCTTAGGTACTGACACCACTGGAAGAGAATGCCGTTGGCATTAGCACCGCCCTTGATCAAGTTTTGTTTTATTTCAATTTTATGTAAATATTCTATGTACCTACTTTATTGTAAATAAAACTTGATCCAACATGTTAAAAATAACCACAGAGGCAAACTGCCCAACCAATTGTAGTTCACCCACAGCCTGAGCGAAGCTGGAGTGTCAGTAAACTGGAAAGACCTTAATAATAATAATACTTTTTAGTAGCCACCAGGCGAGGTTAATTCTCAAAGCATTTTCTACCACCTAACCCTCAGAGTCTTCTTATTATGTAGTCACAAACTCAAATTAATGAGGAAAATTTCGTGCACTGTGGGTGGGATTCGCACCAACGGATCCCTACGCTGCCTGGATTACCAGACTAGCGCGTTAACCACTTGACTACCAGTGCACTTGTGCATCACCGCAAAAAAATCATACGTTAATTTGAACTTAATTTATAAACACACATATAATATACATGGCCAATTGACCATATTCCCAGCCGGGACATGACAAGTTATCCTCCCATTTGGGAGTTTTACCACATAATAATGTGTCTTGGGCTTACTGCTAGAATAATGTAACTTTAATAGTCCTAATCGGGCAGTGTAAATCAGACGATATTATTTTTATTATTATTATATTCAGTAGCTCAAGCAAGAAAGTGGCGGACTCGTATCCTAGAGGTCGGTGATCCGAGTCACAAGAAAGGCGAGTTTGAATAATTGTGATTATTATTATTAAATTATGTATTAGCACATAATAATGTGTCTTGGGCTTACTGCTAGAATAATGGGACTTTAATAGTCCTAATCGGGCAGTATAAATAAGACGATATTATTATTATTTTACTTTCTCTCCTTGGTGGGTAATTATTACCCTTCAATGGGTAGTACACCAGGAGCGGATCATATGATCAAGTCTCCTGGTGTTTTAACTTCAGGAGCGGATCCGAAGATCAAGTCTATTTTTATTATTATTGTATATTCCAGAGGGAGAGCACGAGGACGAGATAGAGTTCGCGGAGACAGTGCTTCAGGCAGTGGCGGAGTACTGCCACTCGGCTGTCATCCAGAACAGACCTCTGCTCTTCTTTGTGTCCGTGCACGTGAGTTGGTTCATTTTTTTTTTTTTTTTTTTTTTGATGATGATGACAATACATTGAAAATACATTTTTACAATAGGTACGTAAGATTAACTTAAATACTAAATAGATAACATATTAACTCACATAACATGTCCTAAACGACCCACACTAAGAAAATCAGTGATTTTCTTGTTTTGTGGAAAGTGCTATTTTTCTCACTTGATTTAACTTTAATTCATGCATACATAAATGACATAAATCTGTTTCTTTGTGTTATTTTATCACAATGTTATAAAGGGTCGCGCAGAATTATAGGAAATTTTCCATATTTTTTAATATCTTAGGGCATGGGTTCCCAACTTCCCAACCTTTTTTTATGAACACCCCCTTTGAGAGTTTCCACAAGGTTTCAATAATGTGAACGCCCAGGTTGGGAACCCATGTCTTAGGGCAAAATTAATAGACAAAATCGATAACTTAAGTCATTGCTTGACGTCGTTTACATCTCTCTTACACAGTACGCCATCCGTGACTTAGCGCCACAGATATATGACAAAAACGTATATTAATTTCGCCCTTAATGTCCTATTTGCCCATAATTCCGCCCCTGGTCGCTGCTCAATCTGCTCATATTGAAGGAGCAACTCACTTTTCCTCACAAATTATGAGTGGACCTCAGAAATCCAAGTACTGAGCAGAAAAAATCTTACGCTCCTGGGAATTGAACCCAGGTCACCCTGCGTGCAAGCCTGGTGCGCTACGGTGACCAACTGACCAGTGAGTTGGTCAATATATTTTTACATAGTGGGCAGGAATTGAACCCGCTACTGCATGGTTCGAATTTCGTTTGACTTTGTCCAGGACAGATCAAAGTCGTTTTTACACTCATGAGTGACAATTTTTAGTAGTGATATTTTTTGTTTGTGTTAGTTAGAGTAACTCTAGCTATCTTTTAGTACGGTAATTTGATTTCTTGCTGGTGAATTCATTTTTTATTTATAAAATATAATAGAAGAAGAAAATAATCAAAAATTCAGTAGGTACTGTATAACTTGAGAAAACCCGAGTCATTTCACGAACTCAGACTTGAGTATCGGATGTTCCCGGTCCAACACCCTTAGAGTCTGGCTGGGGGACGTTAAACAGGGAGAAGACCAGTGTCTCGCCAGAGGACTGTAAACAGAGAACAAACTAGCGAACCCTTACAAGCCAGGCTAGCTTGTAGTTTCCTAAGGGTTTAATGGCTTATAAAGAAAAGTCCAAGTCCTCATGATGGTTGATCGCACATAGAAATATGTGGTTCAGTACGAGCCAACTTTGAAATAAAGTTGGCTGGAGACCATCACTCACCCCTCCAGCTGTAGCCAATCTGGCTACAACAACAACAACAACCCTTAGCTTTTATGAAACCATCAAATGACAACTTCAACTTTTAGCAAAAAGAGGGTCATTGTCATAAACGCTGCGCCGCGGTGGTATAAATGAAGTATTTGTAATATTATCTTGCAGGAAGACATCAACGCTCAGCTGCGATCCTGTCTTCAAGTCAGCGCCAGCTTCCCTCACGTGGCCTTGGTGGATTTCCCCGACAGCGCTTCAGTCAGCTCCAGAACGAAAGCGTAATCAACAAGAACGTGCTGATCAACTTTGTCAAGTCCTACTTCAGCAAGAGCATAGCTTTCCAGTCGCTGCACAAGATGAGTCAGGACGAGAGCGGAGGAGCCCAGTCAGCAGCGGGTCTTCTTGAGGAAATATTCTTGTGAAGCGATAGTCAAATTAGCTGATCAGATTTGCTAGCCTTTCAAGTATAGCTTTTTTCTGAGCAACTTTCATTTTTCATAGACGAACATTCAACTGCAGTGGGTACGTTTATTATTAAACTGTTAGGTTAGTGACACTCCTTGTCTCGAGCCGACCGTCTAAATAAAATAATATACTGTACTATTATCCCGAAATATTGGATAAGAGAGAGATAAACTGGAGTGACATCACACCACTTTCCCTATGACTCGAAAATAAGTCAAATTTCGCCACTCAGCGGTAACAGTTAGCTAAAATATAATGTCAAATTCCTAATCAGCACCTCAATCGTTGGGTTCGATATATCGGAACACTCACAATCACATCTAATATGAATATTAATAAATAAAAAAAGTTAGTCCAAGCGGGACCCCTCATAATACTGGTACATTGGGGCCAGGTTCGAAAAAGTTCAAGATACCATAAAAATGAATTATTTTTTTTATTCTAGGAAAAAATCTATTTTTTGTATCTTTAACCTATCCAAAAGGAACGGCCCTTGCGGCCGCTTTTTGGGGCCCTGCGGCCGAAGAGTGGGACCGATACTCACCAAAAGTTCTCTGGTTTGTATAGTATATAAAATCAACTTCCAAACCAAATTTCAAATCTCTAACTCTTTCTTACCTTTCTCGGGATATCATGAAAATCTGGGTATGTCAAATTTTCGACGAATACACGAACATTTATTAGCTGACCCAAAAAAAAAAAATCATCAAATATTTTATGGAGAGTATTTGCCTGAGGTGGGAATCAAACCTACCTGTGGAAGTTCAAACTCTTCTGAGCTTACAGCTTAGGTACAGCGTTACTTTGTGTAGATGATAATTGGCGCTATTCTAGTTTTAGAAATGAAAAAGTGATAGAATTTAGATTCTTTAAAAAATATTGTAATTATTACAAATAATAAATAAATTATGAAACATTGTCTTTCTGTTTATACCACCTCCCTTGCCCCCTCGTCAACTCATAAAATAAATAAATAAATAAACTCCTCATGGGGGAGGTAAGTTGTCCGTATATCGCAGTAGCTCAGTGGTTAAGGCGTCTGTCGGGTAATTCAGATGTCGCAGGTTCGAAAACCAAACGGGACATGACAAGCTAATACCGTCCCAATTGGGGTATTACCACATAATAATATGGTTTCGACTGAGTGCTGGAATAACGGTACTCATTTGTCCGAATCAGGCAGTGTAGGTGATTTGCATTATTATTATTGTCTTGTGGCAGAATAATAATAAATAAATAATTGATTTACTTAAAGTACATTAACTATTACAATGAACACTGCTAGTTGCATCCTGGGTTGACAAAATGCATCAATCTCGGGCATAAGGTGATTTGGAGTTTGTAATGACGTAGAGTGTTCTAGAAGAAAAAGTGTACAAAGGAAACTGTTTCAAAATGGAATAAGCAGATTTTAGATGCAGTATAATAGATTTAAAAACAGAAAATAGATAACAATACGCATTTCCTACGATCATTGTTGGTCCCTCATTAGTAAAACAAAACAGCACAGCATGTATTAAACACTTTTACTATCCCGATTAGAATATAGAATAGAATATAATCGAATATACTTTGTTTATACTGCCGAGGTAAGACTAAAAAGTCCCTTTGAAATTGTCTAAAAAGTCTAAAAGTCCCTAAAAAAATTGTCATTCTGTCCCGGTAGCTCAGTGGTAAAGGCGGCACTCTCTGAATCCATTAGTTTTTAGTCCTAATCCTAATCCTGAATTAGTCCTAATCGGGCAGTATAAATAAGACAATATTAATATTATTATTCTATCAAATACCTACCGATCTTTGACCTTTGTCAAATTAATGTGTTATGTTTTGGGTTCCAACGTCTCTTCAACTACTTACAAGACCTGTTTAATGTACTTATTTAATGGATTTCAACGGGTCATAGATGCTGGCTAATATTGACATTTAGCGATTTTAATAAGATAAAATAAAAATAGTGTCTCACCCTTGCACGTCGGGTGAGATGTCCTCCCCCACCAGTATCAACTCGATTTCGGCCGCTTCGGCGGCTGCGTTGGCGACTGCATTGGCGGCTGAGGTGGTGGCTGCGTTAGCCACCGTGTTGGCGGCTGAGGTGGTGGCTGCGTTAGCCACCGCATTGGCGGCTGGGGTGGCGACTGCATTGGCGGCTGCGGTGGCGACTGCATTAGCCGCTGTGGTGGCGTACTGACCCCGGAACTTATGGTACGCCGGTGGCTTGGGGTCAATGGACTCTGCGTAGTATTCTATCGCCCTCATGTGGTTGCAACTGATGTCCGCGTTACCTGGAGGGGAGATGTAAACTTAGGGCAGCCTTGATTGTGATTGAACTAACCCTGCTACCCAAATATGAAGGATTTCTTACTGTGGCAAATGATGTCTATAAAGTACTTTGGTACATCGAGACTACAGAAAAACAAAATACATACAATGAGCTGGAAGTCGGTTCAGATGACTTAGGTCCGAATAATAAAACAGGATGGAGTAAAAGTTAAACTAGAGTGACCCTCAAGTGAGTCAAGTCGGACGATAGTGCGCTGTGATTGGTTGAAACGACTTGAGAGAGCGTCTGGCAACCTCTGGCTCATCAAAAATTTAATCCTGTTTTATAATTCGTCCCTAATTATTTAACTAATAAGTGAATAGTTGTCTAGAAGAACCTATGTGTTTTAGGGCAATTTTCAATACCATTAATACCATTAATGCAGCACTTTTAGTAATACACTTTTCAGTAGGGTACTTTTAGTAATACCATCACGCGCAACTACCTTCTTATCCTATGCCCCAACGTGGCGAGACTGATTTTAGTTCAACAAGTGCACATAGGTGGTTTTACATGAGATTTCTTCTGCTCTGTTTTGACGAAAAAATACAAATAAAAACGAGTAGGAACAAAAATTGTGTATGCTGACTTCTCTAGTGATTCAAGACTTACACATAGGTTCCATTTTTGAAATAAAAACAAATCGAAATTTTCACATAGGTGGTTCTTCTAGACAACTATTCAAGTGAAGACACTCATCCACGTCCATACGCACATCCCGGCTGCAGGCCTCCTCCATTGAATCTGATATCTGCATGTCCGCGATTCTCACTGCTCCCAAACTGCCAGTACGAGTCACCTCCATTCGTGTGGTACACATCCACGAAGAGTGCGTCTTCCTCCTCCAGCAGTAGGATGGCACTGGTGTAGTTGGTGTGGAAGAGAGGGCCGGCGGGGTCCAACCCTGGGGGAGGAGGGGGAGGAGGGAGAGTGTCGATAAAAAAACAAAACGACAAAAAAACAAAACAGAGGAACGATAAAAAACAAAACAGAATCATAGCGTCAAAAGATACAATATGTATTTGTCATGCTGTTAAAAAATATTAAAATAATAATTTTATTAAATAATAAATAAATGTGTTTCTTTGTGTTATTATATCACAATTTCAGTGGGTAGCGCAAAATTATAGGACTTTTCCATATTTTTAATATTCCAATATCTTATTTTTGCCTATAATTCCGCCACTGGTCGCTGTTTACATTTAAGCAGCTACTCATTTTTCCTCACGAGGTATGAGTGGACCCCGTCGAACACCCAAGTACAGAGCAGAAAAAATCCTGCCCCGCTGGGGATCGAACCCAGGTCACCGTGCGTGCAATGCCTAGCGCGCTAATTCACTCGGCCACGGTGACTACTTAATAATTATTTTTTTTATTAGTCTTTCCTCCATCTGTCACATTTGATACCAAATAAACAAAGATGCTTAGTACAATTGAAAATGGTTCTTTTTAAGACGCACGCAGGTATGAGTTAATGAGGTAACTCACCGACCTCAGTACCTTAATGGATACTACTGAGGTCGTAATCTAAAGGTCGTTGGTTCGAGTTCCAAGTTAAGCAAATATTTAGTAAAGCGTGTTTGAGCAATAAATTATTGTTATATCACGATTGTGATTCACACGAAACTTATGAAGTACCTAAATCTGTATTATTGTATAAGATATTCTTTATTGAATCTACTGTAAAGTTATCTTCTTCTTCTTCTTTTACTCTGTCTTATCTTGCTTAAGCAGGGTCGACGTTGTTTAACCTCATGGTTGAGGTTGGTTGGTTTTGGCACATTTTTCACAGCTGGATGCCCTTCCTAACGCCAACAATTCTACTTGATTTAACGTCCTGAATTAGGACGGGGGTTGTACCATCCATTCGCTGGGAATCGTACCAGGTACCCACATTAACCTCACCCAGCCTGGCTAGGGCTGAAATTGCCAGCCTCACGTGTTCGGAGAGAACAGAATTTTCTGTGCGAAAAGTCTGCTCCGACCGGGGATCGAACTCAGGATCTCTGGACTACGAGCAGTAGTCACAACCGTTGCGCCACGGAGGCTGTAAAGTTATCAAACACACAGAAAGAAGCTGTTCTCTCAAGTCCCTACACATCACATTACACATACTACCCGTCAATCTCCCCACCTTGCCCAGGCCCTGTGCGTGGAGCCTATGACAGACACTGGCCGCGGTGTGCGCCCCCAGGCTATGCCCCAGCACGTGCCACTCCGCCAGAGCTGCCGGCAGGACGCCCGCCGCCAGCAGGGACTTGAGAAATTCGACGGCGCAGGCGGCCACTAGCTCCAGCGAGTTTCTGGCCGCCCACGGGTAGCAGAGGTAGGAGCGGTTCTGCATGAAGGGGTCGTGGTAGTCTGCGAGGAGGATGTTGTAGGGGCCGCGGGCGAGATATGCTGGGGGCGGGGCGCATTATTATTATTATTCATGAGGTTGATGTAGAGTGTAGAACTGTAGACAATACTTAATAGCGTATATCTCTCATATTATCCAAATCAATCATTGAACTGTCACACAACGCACTCCGATTAGTTAATTTGAACGCAATAATCAGAGTTGGGTGACGCAATAATGCGTCACCCATACGAAACGCAATCAGAGTGCGTTGGGTGACGGTTGAAACAGAGATCCGCGGATTTGCATGGAGAGTAGAAAGTGTTTCTGATGGTCTCTTGAATCTGTAATGGAGTATGTAAAAGACCTGAAGAAGCACAGAACCTACAGTGAATTTGAAGACAATGGATATATGTATTTTCATCCCCTTTGCTGTAGAGACAATGGGTTCGTTGGGAGCTGAAGCAAAAAGCTTGGTGAACGTGTTCGGGTCAAGGCTAGTGGATAAATCAGGTGATGGTAAAGAAAGTTTTTGTCTATCACAAAAAATAAGTCTGGCAATTCAAAGAGGAAATGCGGCGGCAGTTGTGGGCTGTGTGCCCCAGGGAGATGAGTTGGTTGACTTGTTTTATAGATAGTTAAATAAATAGCACATTTTTATTACGAGTAAAGACCTAGCAGTGGCGTAGAGGGAACTCACCGGTGTGAGATATCCCCTGTAATGGAGTATGTAAAAGACCTAGCAGTGGAGTAGAGGGAACTCACCCGGTGTGAGAAATCCCCTGTAATGGATTATGTGAAAGACCTATCAGTGGCGTAGAAGGAACTCACCGGGTGTGAGGTATCCTCCAGGGCCGTCGTTCCTGTCTGCGTTGAGTCCGTGGAAGATGAGTTTCCAAGGTGCCCCCTCCTCCACTGGTAGTGAGGTCAGGTTGTCCCTCAGGACCTGGATGGGATCGGGCTGGGATCTGAAACCATTCGTTCCCAGTCTACTAGCTGAAAACTTTCCATCAGAAAATTTCTCACTTTATAGTTCGTAGACTCCATATCGTCGGCTAGAAGGTAAAACTGACCAAGTTGGTCATTTCTCGGTTTTTCGTTATTCTGGTCGGAAATTAAAAAGCGAAAAAAACAATTTTTACTTGAAAGACTGGTGGAGATTTCAATGACCAAATGGGGATGGTCCAAATGCAGATGGTCAGTTTTACCTTCCATCCGACGATATTAATGAGAGAAAAATGCAAACAGATTAATTATTCTGTGTGAAAGAAAATTGTGATTGAAGCACTGAAGTTATTGAGGATATTCACATACCGGCAAGGACTTTTCATCATCCACAGGCTTTCAAAAGCTATTCTGATTATTTTTTTTTTTTTTTTTTTTTTTCAATATACATCTACACTTAATTAGGTACATACTAGTATGCATCCTAATAAGCAATTAATGATGTGAAGGGTTAAAAATAAAATATATATATAAATGTAAAGATAATAAAAATAAAAATAATATTGTTCTAATGGTGTTGTAAAAATAAATCAGGTTTATCTTCTAGGTTGTTATAGATTGTCATGGCGGCTATTATGGGAGATTTTTGTGCATTACTTTGTGTGGGGATATAAAATAGTTTGGAGGAGTTGGCCCGGATCCCGTGTGGTGGTACTTTCAATGCAATTGCGGATGTCATGTATGAACTAGAGATGTCTCCGTTAATAATATTTTTAAGGAGTTTTATTTGGTTACTTTGACATCTCGACTCAATGGATTCAATAGGCAGATTTTCTATTAGTGTGTTGTACCCGATATTACAGGGATATTTTCGGTAAAATCCATTGAGTTTTTGAAAAAGATACCTTACAAATGTAGCTTGAACTTTTTCAATTGTTTTTTTTGTTAATTTTTGTTTTGGGGGTCCATAGTGAGGAGCAATAGTCTATAACGGATCGAACTATTGACTTGTATAGAAGTGTTATGGTGTCTACGTCTTCTATAGGCTTACAACATCTTATGACCATTCCCAATCGTTGGTAAGCTTTGCTGGCTGTTACTTTGATATGTTCATCCCATGATAGATTGGGAGAGAATGTAATACCTAGGTCAGAAAATTTATATACTTCTTGTGTTGGGATATTGTTAACATGATAAATGTGTTCTATTTTTGTTCTGTTGGTGAGATAAGACATTTTAAAACATTTTTTGGGATGGAATGAGAGTCCGAGAGTTTGTAGCCATCTTTGGACTGATTCCATATCCTGTTGTAAAAGTATGCAGTCTGATTGGGAATTGATTTTTTTATAGATTTTCAAGTCATCTGCGTACATGAGGTATTCAGAGTGTTGAATGTGGTATTTAATATCATCAAATGTCATTATGAATAGCAGACTTGATAGCTTGGAACCTTGCGCCACCCCCGAAGGTGGAGTGAAGGGTTCAGATAAGTTATTTTCATAGAAAACTCTATTTTTTCGACCAGTGAGGTAGCTACTAATTAGGTTTGTTAGAGAGGTGGAGAATCCTATGTTTATTAGCTTTTTAGTAATAGCATCGAAGTGTAAGCTATCGAAACATTTTGCTATATCGGAGTATATCACGTCAACCTGGCTTTTTCGCTAATGACTTTTGCTGAGAAATCACTGAATTCGATCAGATTAGATAGGGTTGATCTCTTCTGAACAAAACCATGCTGATGTGACGACACCTGACTAAAAATGTAGCTTGATATTTTGTTATATAAGGCGCACTCGTAAATCTTAGCTAGAGTATTTAGTGTGGATATTGGCCTATGGTTGGTTACGTCATTAGTGGAATGACCTAGCTTACTTTGAGCTAGTCTGCTAGTGTCAGCATTAAGCACTGGTATACATCCTAACATATGCATGGGTGGTTAGAATGTGAGTCTAGTAGTTGAGATAGCGCACGGTTTCGAGAGTTTGTATCCCACTTAATGCATGGATTTTCATTATTATAATCATTAGGCTTTATTAGGTACTAGCGGGTTACACCCGCCGCTTCGCCAGCCCATCAAACACACACAACGCACACACACACACACCACACATCCACCCACACATCCACACACACCCACACATCCAACACACACACACACCCACCACACGCACACCCACACACACCCACACACCACATACACACACCACACACCACACACACACACACACCACACACACCACACCACACACACAACACCACATACACACACACACCACACACACATACCACACACACATACCACACTACACACACCACACACCACACACACACACACACCACACACACACACACACACACACACCACACACACACACACCACACACACACCACACACACACACCACACACACACACACACACCACACACACACACCACACACACACACACACCACACACACAACCACCACACACATACAAACACACACACACACCACACACACACACCACACACATACAAACACACACACACCACACACACACCACACACACACACACCACACACACACAAACACACACCACACACACAAAATGTCATTTAGGTTTGAAAAAAAACCTGAATATTTTTAGTCGCTAGTCTATTTTCTGGTCTTCCCCGGCGTAGCTCAAGAATGGCTCATCACAATTTCGCGATCAATATGTCAAATGAAAGCCTAAACCCTTGCCTAAAACTTTCTCGCTTTGAGTTCATAGGTCGTCACTTCAAATTTCGAGAAAAAATCTCATTTAGGTCAAAAAACGTGAATATTTTACATGTTACCCATCCATTGTTTTACCTTACCCGGCGTAGCTCAAGAACGGCTTATCAGAAATTCGCGATCGATATGTCAATTAAAAGCTCAAACCCTTGCCTAAAACTTTCTCGCTTTGAGTTGATAGGTCGTCGCGACAAATTTCGAGAAAAAATGTCATTTATGTCAAAAAACGTGAATTTTTTTGCGTCACCCATCCATTTTTATCCTTACTCATTGTAGCTTAACCTCAGGGAGATATAATCTAGCCTAGAAGAATTTCCTTATCCAAAGGGACCTATGTGCAAAATTTCAGGTTTCTCGGTCAAACGGTGTGGATTTGTATAAAGAACATACATACACACATACATACATACACACATACATACATACATACACACATACAGACAGCTTTCTTTTATAGATATAGATAGACAAAGTACAATATTTACAGTACAATACAATGAAAGGCTGTGTATTGGTGGAACAACAACATAAAAGAACTGAGGAAAACATGTATAAAGAAGAGGAGGATTATGACAAGAATGAGGAGAAACAGTGGTTCAATAGAATACGGGATAGTTCAAAGAGAGTACAAAGAGGCAAAGAAAAGACTAAATAAAGAAATAAACTCTGCTAGGGATAAATGCTGGGAGAATGTCATTGAAGACGTTGAAAAAGACACATGGGGCCTTGGTTACAGAATCGTGACTAAAAAGCTATGCACAACGCCACTAAAATTCACACAAGAACTTGAAAATAAAATTTTAGACGGATTATTTCCTAGTAAAGATCGAACCATATGGACAGAGGAGAGAGTAAACCCAAATGAAGTACCACTGTTTAGTATAGAGGAATTGATGGATGCCACGATGAAGGTAAAAAATAAAAAAGCCCCAGGACCTGACTGTATCACTACCGAGATAATGAAAGAAGTAGTCAAAAGCTCACCCTTCACTATACTTGAAATATTTAATAATATTATCAAAAATGGAGAGTACCCGGATATATGGAAAATAGCCAGAGTCTCACTGCTGCCAAAACCCGGAAAATCGGATTTCCAACCCTCATCATACAGACCTCTATGTCTACTGGATACTTTTGGAAAACTTGTGGAAGCAATGCTTATCAAAAGATTAAACACGAGTCTAGGGACAACAGGACTATCTGAAAACCAATTCGGCTTTAGAGAAAAAAAGTCCACTACACAAGCCGTACAAAAAGTATTAAGTATAGCTTTTAATGAGCGGAAAAAGTCATTTAAATCCAGAAAACTTTGCCTGATGACTACAGTTGACGTGAAAAAACGCCTTTAATTCCGCTTCCTGGAGTAAAATAGTGAGTAAAATGAGAGAGAAAAAAATTCCACCGTACCTGATAAGATGTTTTCAAAGCTATTTTACTAACAGGAAGCTCATTTCACCCAATGGGATCATCAGGGAGATGACGGCAGGAGCCTGTCAAGGATCCGTCGTCGGGCCTTGGATGTGGAACATCCTGTATGACGGACTCCTTCATATCGAAATGCCAGCCGGTGTTACCCTCGTAGCGTATGCCGACGATCTGGCCGTCATAACAGTTGCAAAAAACGAGTTAGAGTTACAGAATGCAACAAATACAGCACTCAGAAATGTTATTCGGTGGATGGCACTGACTGAGCTAGAAATAGCGCCAGAAAAAACGGAAGCTGTACTCCTAATAGGTAGAAAAAAATGCGGCCCAATCACCATCACAGTGGCCGGAGTAGATATAGTACCAAAAAATTACATAAAATACTTAGGAGTTCACATAGACAAAGGATTGACCTTTTCCGCTCACATTCAGGAGACATCAACGAAGGCCAACAAAAGATCAGCAGCGCTCATCAGAATATTGCCCCGGGTAAGAGGTGCAGGGTGGTTGAAGAGGAGAACACTGTACAGCGTGTTCGCCTCTACTATCCTCTACGCTGCGCCAGCATGGGGAATGGCCATGGAAATTAAAAAATACAGGGACCTGCTAACTCGATCACAAAGAAAAATTGTATTGAACGCAGCAAGAGCCTATAGAACAACATCAACCGAGGCTATACAGGTTATAGCAGGGATTATTCCTATAGACATTGCCATAGACGAGAGAAGGAGAACTTTCCAGAAATCAAGGGAAGAAAGAGAGGAAGAAAAGAAAAAATCCACTATAACCTGGGATACAAGATGGAAAAACGGGACCAAGGGCAGCTGGACAAGAACATTAATACCAGACATTGAACCATGGATCAGCCGAAAACACGGCGAATTATCATACCACCTGTCCCAGTTCCTCTCTGGACATGGCTGTTTTAATGCCTATTTCTGCCGATTTAAAATCAGGGACTCGCCAAAATGCCGATACTGCGAGTATGCTGATACAGTGGAACACACGTTCTTCCATTGCCTACGATGGCAACAACGAAGAGAACAGCTGAATACAATAAATGCTGAGTCTTTAACAAAACACAATGTTGTACAAATCATGCTTAAATCTAAGGAAAAATGGCAACTCGTCCAATCTTTTGTTCACACGGTCCTGGAACAGAAAGAGAAGGATGAAAGAGCAGAGAAAGACCGACACTCACCTGGTACAAGAGTAACAAACACTCCTCTCCCATAACTTTGTCCTTCCCCTATCCCTCTAGAATAGTGCACAGTACCGTATGCATGACCGGGATATATTAATGTATGTCTGTATGAATATGATAACTCAAATATCATTGTTTAAATTATATAAATTCTTATGTATATTTATTATGTAAAATTGTGAAATGTGTATTATATTGTATATGATGTATGTCTTGTAAAAGTACGTATTATAATTATGTAATGTGTATAATTGTATATGGTGTGTATATTATATATTACCTGTATTAAACAAGCAAAAAAAAAAAAAAAAAAAAAAAAACTCCCCAACTTACTAAATTAAATCTATAACTACCTACGCATACATGAGTCACTTAAATTATTGTAAGTGCCAACTAGTCTAGATGTCTAGTGTCACATTTTTATTTTTACCACTGCTGTAGGTGATTAATACGAGGTATGGACGTGGGAGGTGGCAGACCCCGCATCAATACGCCGTTATATTGTAACATACTTATGTAAGACCATGTACATGTAGATAATGTAGATAGAAAAACTGCCATTAAGGCTAGATAAATTGTACATTAAAAAATAGTTGCTCCTAATTTGAAAAATAGCATTGTTTGTATAGATTGTGGCTGTAAGAGTGAAATCTATTTGTAAGATGGATATTATGATAACGCATATGTCTACATCATTTTCTCCCCTAAACCTAATCCTTTTCCAAACCTAAAATTCTTTTCATCCTTGAAAGCCGTCCTGATGAAATGCTCACGCGGTTCCAGGGCGATTTTCCTATACTGAGTGGTCATACATCAGGGAGGTTTTAGTTGGTAGGTGCTGGTAAGAAAATTACCAGCAAGTCCAACATAACCTGGCGAGATCCAAAATGGGTGTGCAAGGGTGGATAACCACACTTCCAGGTCTATTTTGAGGTATCGTTAGGTAAACATGAGCTTTCCTACCTTGTTGTATGATTATCAGTTTAGTTTCTTTGTTAAAAAAAAAAAAAAAAAAAAAAAAAAGTACAATACAATGAAATTATAAATAAAAAATATATAGATTGAACAAAACAAAAAACAAAAAAACAAAAAAACAAAACAAGAACAAAAAAAATAAAGGTCTAAAGGGCGTCGTTATTGCCTGTGGCAATCTCTTCCACGCAACCCTTTATTTTTCCTCATTTATTTGAGGACCTGAGGAGACATTTTTTTTTAAAACTATATAAGTTTGCACCTCCAAAACATTAGCACTTGAAGAGCTTTAAAAAGTTACCTGGTTGCAAGCCAGAAAGTTATGTCATCGAAGGGGCACGAACCATCAGCGTTCGGGTTCACGTAGCAGCTCAAGGGGTAACTGAGGAAAGATGGGAGTCCGTGTATGGACTGACTGAATAGAAGGACTGAAAATAAGAAATTTTACCTATTACAGTACCTAATAACTTATTGTACCGACCTCAGTAGCTTGATCGATAAGGCGGCAGACTTGTAACCTGGAGGTCGGTGGTTCAAGTCCCGGTTTCAGCGCAGATTTAGTAAAGCGAGTTTGAGTAGTTGTGATATCACGGAGGTGATTAACACAAATATGATAACTTTTTAATAACTTATTGTAGGTATAAGTAGTTTTTAAAAATAAGAATAAGTGGTCAGAGCTGAGTCCTGACTTTCTCAAGCAGTTAAGAAATCTCTAATCAAGCTTGCCGGTAGGCTTGCCGTTCGTCAAGAAAACACGGCCGGCCTATATTAGCACGAAACAGAGTTTGGTATGTATTTTGATTCATAACTCTCTAATCTAATGCTTAAGATTTTAAAACTCGAAATTTTAATTGGTTATTGATATAAAAATCCATTTTAATAGTAAATATTATACGGTAGGAATTTAATTGGTTTGTCTACCTAGCTTTCGTTTTTCTTTTTGGGATAATCCATGATGAAAGATCTTACCTAAAGTTATAACGACTGCTCTCATAGTAGGTATAACAGATCTTACTTTACTTTTATTGTAGAAAGTTACTATCAGTTTAGATTTTAAATTTACTATTCATAACAATTTTATCTTTTTAATTAAAACCAGACTAACTATCAAGGCACTAAAAAACAATTTACGAAACATGCGACTGACATTGTTAACCATAAGTAGGTAGGAATATTAAACATTATTGCCTAGGAATAAACAGTTTCTAATGGACACTTGTGTCCGATTTAAGTCATTATCGACTAACCCTTTCAAGCAGTTCGAGTTATTTGAGGGAAAAAAAACGTAAATAAACTAACTTGTTTTTTTTCTCTCAGGAATTTTTTCAAACCTTTATAGTTTATGGAATTTCTATATGTAAATAAAATTTATGAATTTATAAAACACTGTAATTTATTAAAATTCATAAAAAATTGAAACATGCTGAACGTCGCATTAAGATCTAGTTTTTAATCTATTCAATTTCTATTTTGCTGTTGAGAAGGTGCCTATTTTACCCTCTGATATCTAATGATAAAACATCAATATTAGTATTAGGCTTTTAGATTACATTTTCATGTGTTATGTGTATCCATCCCAAAAGTTATCCTGGCCCTTTTTGTACAGATATATGTGTTCTGTATTCATTGATTTGTTCTGTTTAAAAATACGCTATTTTGATCTTCAATTTTGAACGCCTCATATTTAGTAAACTTCTATCGCAAAATAAGTAGGTATAGCACGAGCTTTTTAAATTCAAACAGCGAAGGGGACAAAGGGTTAAGGAAAACAAAACCTGCCAGATAAAACTGTCAAAGTTACATGACCAGATAATTGTCCTGTCGCGGTACGGACATCATACAGGGTTAAGTGTCAACCGTAATCTTTCTAACAATTAGAGCACTTTTTGGGTTTAGTATTGCTTGAAGCTACCTACTATTCCTACTAAGGTTATATGGAGACGGGGGTTTTGCTTTACCCTGCATTCACTGGAAACTGAGATATCAACCAGGTAAGTACTTTTTTCCTTAATATTTTTTTTAGAGTGTGACCACATAATAATAAGACTCTAGTTATACATATAGGTGGTAGAAAATGCTTTGAGCATTAGCCCGCCTGGTGGTTAACTGCCACTAAAAAGTGTTATTATTATTACATACGTCAACCTCACCCAGCCTAGGTTCGGTCGGAAATAGCCAGCATCACGAGGTTTCAAATTTGAAAAGTTATACCTACCCAAGTCCTCACCTCGCTGGACGTTGCTTAACTTCAGTCACATAACGATAACTGGTGTATTTGACGTGCCATCGACAATGGCTCAACACCACTAGAGGTATAGTATAGTATAGTATAGTAGTGCTTTATTTAGACTGTCGGATCGAGACAGGAAGTCCCATTACGCTAACAGTTTAATATAGCACCTCTTTATTTATTTAAATAGATAAAATAATTTACAACTAAGAGGTACTATATTAATCCCAACAAATACAGACACTTTTTTTTTTTTTTATTCATAAAGATGAGTGTTTCACAGCCTTTTTTATTTCGTAGCCATGAAACAGGAGCTACTGTAGACGCTTGTGGTCTGTGTTGTAGCCTGCCCATCCCGTAGTATGCCTCCCCTCTGATGGGCGAGAAGTGACACAATACTTCCCATTTAGGTGCTGGGTCAACACGAGCGCACCGGAAGGTATCCCTTACAAACAATTGTAATTAAATTAAGAATACAAATTTTTGTCGGCACGGGGGATCGAACCCGGGACCTTCCGCATGGCAAGCGAGTGCTTAACCACTGAGCTAATCGTACGCTTTTTTCAAGATGAACAACAGATGCACTAGAACGTGGGACATGGATCACCCAAGCATCTGAAAAGTTTCCCCTCATATTTCTGCCCCATTCAGGCTTCGAGAGTATTCTAACATCCGGTGGAAAAGATGACCTGGAAACGGTTAGATTGTCTCAGAAACTATAACTCACTATTCATTATCCAGGTTTGTATAATGTATATATCGATATATCGCCTCCGCTTTTTCCTGACTAGTTATGTAGGTGCCTCGGACATCCAAAGTAAAGACTAGAAAAATTCCGCCGCGATATTAACCCGGGTCACATGCGTACAAATGGTCATATCACGACGGGGGTCACCATGCCAATCATAATAATTATACATTAATTTATCAGAAATGTGTGATCATTTTCATAGTGTACGAGCTAGGACTCGAGAAAATCGTCTCTTTTTTGTCTGGGGATGCTGCAGTTCCGCAGCTCCTAAACACCGGCTGCGCCTGGTATTTACATAGTATAGTAGTTAGATAATATGGCAATAAGTATTTCAAGTCACCCCAAAACTATAACATGTCTGAAATCCACATTTATTTTATAATCATCAAATATTCAAATTAAAAAAAAAGTAGTAGGTAGGTGCAAAACAATATTAATGACCGGAATATAATTATTTTTTGCACCTTTACTATTAATACTCACTCGTATAGCACAGTTTGTATAAATAGGTTTTATTTAGGTTATTGCTCCAGACATAGTCATTATGTGTCTCCTCACCATTTTTTACATGAGGTAATTGGCTCAGTGGATACCTACTGTATTATGACGTCAATTATTTTGTAAATTATTTTTTCTCGTTAATCTCATGTCAATACATATTACAATTACTGTGTCCAGAGCGCAGGTCTCTAGTTTCGAGCATCTAAAAAGTGCTGCAGATCATTATTTTATATACCAGATATAACTACCAATGTATTATTTTAATGTCTGTCAAGATAAGGTTTTACTCTTCTGCTTTTTCTTTTCTCTCTTTCTAATGTTTTTTTTCTTCTAATTTTCTCTTGGATAATCTTTCCTCGTCTATTCCTGCAAGGTGCGCATTAGATGTCACTACTATCTTTTTCATGGTGGTACCCATTTTTCGACCTTTTTGTACTTCTTGATTTTTTTTTATTTAAAAGATGAGTGTTTCACAGCCTTTTTTATTCGTAGCCATGAAACAAGAGCTACGCTTGGAGTCTGTGTTGCAGCCTGCCCATCCGTAGTATGCCCCCATCTGATGGCGAAAAGTGACACAATACTTCCCATTTAGGTGCTGGGTCAACATTCCCTAGGCTCCACAATATTCCATTGTGGTTGGTCTTTAACTAGTACTTTTGATCTTTCCATATTTAGTACTCATGTATCTGGATGCCCATACGTCATGCGTACTCAGTCTTCGCGAATGAAATTTGTAAGCCTTTTTTCAGCAGTTTCTTTAATCTGTTCTTTGGCATCATCAAGCATTTCAGAAAATCTCCCCATATTCTTAAAATTTTGATCCTTTTTAAGTTTATTTCTCATTATGTAATAAAATGAGGGTTGATTAGTTAAAGTGCAAAGTTTTTCCTTCAAAGTGTGGCGGAAAGCTATTACATTAACAGTTTAAGTCATTCTTCTTGCCTTTATTCCCGCTAAGCAAGGTCGTCCTTTAGATATTATGGCCCATTAAGAGTTTGACTTATTACCACGCAATGTATTGCAAAAAAATCATGTCTGTCAAAGTGGGGCAGACAGCTATTACCTACATCAACAGTTCAAGTTATTATAACCATTCGTTTAACTAATTTTACACATATTTATTCCTTAATTTAATATACGGACGCAATTTTCAGGTCTGCGGTAGTTTCAATGGTCAGAGTAGGAGATAGATAATATAATAGTATACTTATTACATATAATTATCATAATATATCACAAGAAATGCTGAGCGATTTCGACACTCTCTGGTTACTGTCGTTCATAACAACGTCTCACAGTGATGATAAGTTTGATGGTTTTCTAATTATGAAGGCTTTCATTATTAACTTGAATAATATACCAGGTTGCTTTGTCTTCAAGTTCTGAGTTTTTATTGCCAACATAATAGTTTTCCAGATCCAGGTAATACAATTTGTATTTTACATTGTTCATTTCCTTCAGTATAGGCTGTAGTGCCACTCGTTGAAACATCTTCAGATGACAGGAATTCTTTCACTTCTGAGGACATGAATGAGGCACCTCAATCTGAGTGGATGTAACCTGGGGTGCCAAACAGGTGTTTTATTACAGTCTTACTCGACACATCTGAGCATGGGAAAAGCAAAGGGAAATCTGGAATATTCATCTATCACATCAGTTGGTAGGTATTCGTTTCTGGACATTGGACGAGACTTTTATACTTAGGACACAGTAGATCTCTCAAAAGGAGAAGTGATTTAAACGGGTAACCTTCACGTGTTAGTATTGTGACTTCAGTTCAGCTCACAGTGCACATGCATTGGTTACTTTCCTGATATCTTTCACTGAGAATGGTCAGTTTTAGCTCTTATCCTATGTGTCATCCGACAGGGTGACATAAGTCATTATGCAAGGAGACTAGTTGAGGTCGCGAGTTGAAGGCTGCACGAATGCGTGATAGTGCATGGACTCACAGCCAGGATGCTAAAGAATATCAAAATTGGAGCATGTTAGTTGCAATCACCATCTCATGATTTTCTAGTTCTTAATTTTAATATTGTGCTTCTGCTTAAATTTAATGTCAAAACGTGTTTTGGTAGGTTCTGAAAACTGACTATCGAAAATTTGGATGATTCCATTACTTTCCTTTAAGTTAAGGAAAGTAAATAATTACTATTGAAAAAGAATGTGTCCGAATTTGTCAAAACATCCTGTATGTTGCCAAATTTCGAATATTAGTGGATATAATGACCCACCCTTCAATTATATTTGTAGATATAGAGCATTTATGTTCTCACAGGTCTATTATAAAGCTCATTAGAAGGTATTTTAAAATGAATAAAAGGCCCCTTTCCTCTATAGTCAAAGGGCTAGTTTATCTAGATCTGATGCTAGGTCAAATTATGAGAAGGAATAGTTTGTTAATTATGGTTGGGCGATTCATATGATTTATAAAACATGACTTTTCTAATGACGGGCAGAGAGTCCGTTTCCCGTACAGTGTCAGTGACACATTCCGAGCTTGGACGAGGCATTTATTCTAAAATCAAAGAGTGAATTGAAATTTTGGAAAAGTTTACTTGTGTTGGTTAAGCTTTGAATAGTAAATATTTGATTTGGAGTATGAATAATTTTAAATTGTTTCAATTACCATCGGCAAATGTTTTCGTTAAACTCTACGTTCTATAGGCCTCCTTGAAAACGATGTGCCATCAAACAATTATTCCTTGAAAAATATGGTATCAAGTTTGCACCAAACATTTGCACATTTATCAATGATCGTTTATCTGATGCTGCATTTCCTGAGTACAATTGTTCGATCTTCTCGAAACTTCTCCGAGTTCGCTCAGTTCATCATGCAGGACTCTCTGTTCGTCATGATCTACGCGGTGTTGAGGTTCTACGGGGCTCAGATCCCGCTCCTCCGGGAACTTGAGCACTTGCTGGGAGACTTGAGCACAGCTGACATGAAAGTCATTCAACAATGCAACAGGAAAACCAAAAAGTTCTTCACGTTCATACGCTACTTGTGATTTTTGCGTTTCTATGGAACGTGCTGGAACCCCTTGTCCCAATGAGTGCCGAGTTCACTGAAATGAGACGATCTGTATACAGGGTGGAGCACCCGCAGAGGAGACTCCCCACAAACATCTACATTCCATTTGTGGACGAGACCAGGTCCTACTACTACGAAATATGCTTTGTCTTTCAAGTATACGTGTTAGTGCTCCTTTGGACGATACCTATAAGTATGATAGGCTCCATCATACCGGTTCTATTTATATACGTTGAAGGGCAATATGAAATCCTTGCCAAGTATACAGAACAGATCGGAAAACGTCATTATGATAAGAACAATAATGCCATACACTACACCAATATTGAGAAAAATGAGTATGTATTGATAAACAACATCAAAAGTGAACTGCAGAGCAAAGTCTTTGTTAAGCCCCATAGACATGATCTAGATTTACAAAAGTCTTTCACTGAGAAGATTAGAAAGGAAAGTACTGACTTGAAGCAACTGGAGAAAGTAGTGATATCAAATTCAGGAAATGTGAGAGCGACCTGCTCGAATTATTTGACGACAAATAGACAAGAAAAAGGTAAAATTGTGTTTCACATGAATGAGGAACCGATCTTTGAAGATTATGACAATATGTATGTTCAACAAATTGTAAAATTTCATCAAAAAATATTGTTTATCCATCAAAAGGTTAGTAAAAATTTCTTATATTTAGTATTATTATTATTTCCAATTAGCGACATTTCATTTATGCATTATTTAGACCAACGACATCAATTTGGAGTTGTTTTGAAATTCGCTGTATATGTATAGTAAAAAAAGATATAGGTAGGTACCCTTTCTTTTTTTGCATAAATAAAATGCCTTCAATATAATGGTGCCAAGGACCATTTTTTTTAACTTTCTATTACATATAATTTCCAGGTGACTTATCTATGCGAGAAGAAAATCCTGGTTGGGTTTGCCTGCTACAACTTGCTGGCCTTCTCCCTTTGTCTCTACCAAATGTATCTCTACATCAACAACAACTCGTCCCTGCCCGATTACAGCACCTCGAAGTGTGGCATTCAGTTCATCGCCACCGCAACCGGCAGCTATTACTTCTGCCAGCTGTCGGAAAACATGAATGACTGTCACGTCAACCTCAGAGCTGCGCTCATGCGCTCTGACTGGTACAGATGCTCCAACGAGGCTCAACGCGGCTTGTGTCTCTTCCTACTGCATCGAGCACAGAGGTCCAACTACTTGAGGTTCTATCACGAGACCATTGTGATCAACAGGAGATTCTTCCTGCAGCTGATCCACATGACCTTCACATCCCTCAACTTTCTGTACTTGCTCAAGATCACCAAGTGGAGAAGTGAGGGACAAATGTTGAGCCCGTACGGGAGTCGAACTCTCGACCTGAAATAGTTTCCGTTTCACTAGGTCGCGCGTCGCGTCGGTTTATAATAATAATATCGCCTTATTTATACTGCCCGATTAGGACTATTAAGTCCCATTATTCCAGCAGTAAGCCCAAGACATATTATTATGTGGTAAAAATCCCAAAAGGGAGGATAACTTGTCATGCCCCGGCTGGGTTTCAAACCCGCGACCTCTGGTATATCTGGATTCACAGAGTGCCGCCTTTACCACTGAGCTACCGGGACAGATGGTTGTTTTGTTCTTATTGACAAGTTTTTCAGCGACCCAAAAAACAAATGGGTACCAATACCAATTTGCAAAAAAAAAAAAAAAAAAAAAAAACGCATAAACTTTCCTGCGTGAAACCTAACGGGCTGAGAGTAATGAGAGTTAGCCAACTTCCTGGTTTAGTCGGCCAGAACCAAAAGGAAGCTAGAGTTAGATTAATCAGTTGACCTCGCGAGACCCATTAATAAAACAAAATGGGGATTAAACGAAATAAAAGACATGATGCTAAGATATAAATTAAAATAACTAAGGCACTGTATAATATATATTCTGTACAAATTTGAACATAAAACATTGGAAATTTGATATGAATACAGGACAATAATCTATAGGTACATCAGGTAAAGGAAGAATTGGGTCATGGGAAATAATACTAAAAGCTCTAACTGTAAAACAGGACAATCTGTTCACTACAGTACTTCTGAGAGTAAATCATATCAGACATCGGAAGTATTCTTCAGTTAACTTTATTTGTTTCAAACACTTTTACGTTTAGGTGCTTTGTATACATATGACCTTCTGACCACTAGACAGCCAGCCAAAAAAATACATTTTTAGCTTAATGCTCTTTTTTTTACACCCTGTATTTTGTTAGGGTACTCCAGCGGGTATCAATATTTCAGAATTATTTACACGTTTAAAAAAATAAAAAAATTTGCTCATAAAATCAGTTCTTTATTCTATCGAAGTTTTCAAACTACAGCTATTATAAAAAGGCACAATGTAAAATCGTTCAATTAAATACTGGAAATGAAAATCTTCTTGAAATGTCTTAAAATGAAAATCTTCAAGACACCTAAAGGAGAGATTTAAGATTAAGTGAGAATTCTAACTGGTAGTTCTGTAAACTATAAACCTCACATAGATTATCTTATCGAATTAAAATGTCATATCAAGACCTACTTATCTTCAAAGATCACAAAATTTTATTAATGAAATTATATAATATTTTCTAACCACTACAAAATTTCAAGAGCCTTTATTGAATAAAAATAGAAAAACCATTTTCAAATATCAAAACGTCCCCCATGCAGCCCCGAGTGGCCTAATGAGGCCCAAAAACAATAGGTAAAATTCAATTGGGTAAGGACCCCAATGAACATTTACGAGGTCTGTCCCGAAAGTTCGTATAAAAGTGTTATGGGAAGGCTGGAAGGCCAGGTGGGCTGCATCCCCTTCTATAACACCCAAACAATGCTCAGTGTGCGCCCGACCACCGTACGAAAAGAACTGGTTCGTCCCGGTACCTGTGAAGTGACCCCTCTCTCTACCACTCGTCGGCATGGAGCTCTCAGTCATTCAAGAACATCATCAAATTTCTCGTGAAACTCGGCAAGAATGGCCGCGAAATTTTTAATGATCTCAACCGAGTTTATGGAGATGATGCCTTCAAGGAACCAAAAGTCCACAAGGGGTTAAAAAGATTTTGTGAGGGCCGAGAAAGTCTCGAAGATGACCCTCGGTCAGGACGTCCTTCCACGTCCAGCACTTCTGACAATGTGGAAAGAATTCGATCTTGTGTCTTGCAGGACCTTCGTTTAATTGTCAGACAGGTGTCTGAAGAGCTTTCTTTGAGTTCGGCTGGATTTGGCGCGAGAGGGGCGGTGGATCCTCCACCACGACAATGCCCCGCTCACACCTGTCTCGTTGTGCGTGAGTTTCTGGCTGCCAATTCGATCATAGCGACTGAACACCCCCCTTATTCAACGAATTTGGCACCTTGTGACTTCTTTTTATTCACAAAAACAAAATTGGTACTTCGGGGGCGGTATTCGGGGGACGTTGAGGCCATTAAAGCAGCAACGACGAGTCAGCTGAGAAGCCTTCAAACTGAGGGCTTTCAAGGAGCCTTCAAACAGTGGAAACGGCGATGGCAGAAGTGCATTGTGTCCCAGGGAGAGTATTTTGAAGGACTCAGAATTGAATGACCCGATTAATTGTAAAATAAAAATTTTATCTCACTTTTATACGAACTTTCGGGACAGACCTCGTATACTAAATTTCAACAATTTTGAATTATCTAGTCGCGAGTTATCGCGGAACGAACAGACAGACAAACGAAACCCATATGGTCCAGTTTCCAAGTTAAAACAGAACCTCACTATGTTCGTCTTACTATAGGACAGTTTACTAATTTTTTTTTTTTTTTTTTTTTTTTTTTTTTTTTTTTTTTTTAAGTGGGGTTTAACGTCGCTTTCAACTGCCATGGTCATGCCAGCGTCACGAGAATTAGAATTTGAATGGTCACCCATCCAAGTCTTAACCTCGCTGGATGTCGCTTAACTTCGGTGTTCTGAAGGGAACCGGTGTATTCAACATGCCATCGACGCTGATTTAGAGACATCCTAGGGTGGTTTCATATTAGTTGTTTGTCAAGGCACAAAATTTAATGGTTGGCTGGTTTCAAATGCAAGAATTTGTCAATTTAGGTATTTTTTTTCTTTGAAACAAAAAAGATTAATTTCATAGAAACGAGAAAAAAACTAAAAAGTAAATAATATGCATTTGTGTAATTAAAAAAAAGAAATTGTTCCAGAAATCTAGACTGGAGGTGGTAAGATTTTTGTACCTTATTTTTGTTTCACCTCTTGGAGTGAGCAGAAATCATTTATTCCTAAACTACAACAGTTTTTAATTTATTTAAATATATTGATCGATCGAGCACATTGAGAGACTTAAATCTCTCACATACAAAAGACAGAAATACACTGTACAGAACACAGACTAAAAGAAGGGAGTTACAACTTGTCAAATAAACGAATAAAATACAATAATTAGACATTTAGTAGGTATAGTACATTCAACAGTTCAAATTGATTTTAAAAGGGTCAAAAATAAAATTGTTTTGGTGAAATCTAAATGACACACAAATATAGCTTACATGAAAGGGTAGAAAACGTTTCCGAAAACATATAGTTTTCTTTGTTCGTTTATTTTGATCGTGGGTGTAGCAGGTTCAAATCAATTTGATTCATCCTAACAGCATCAAGGCAAGTCGACACTCAGGCTCAACTAAAGTCTATGAATTCCCTTCATGTAACAGTGAAGGGTAAAAAGTTTTAAAAATGGCAACAATTAGCTCTTCCAAAAAGGCATTGAGCTAGTTAGTTAAATTAAAAGTAACAACGATTAGGTACAAAATTTTAACAAATAGCTCGACCAGAGGTCAGGAGCTAGTTGGTAAAATTACAAAGTAGAAATATATTAGGGACTCAAAAATGAGATCGAAGTCCAGGGAAACTGTACAAGGAAATAGAATGAATCAAGAGGACGTAGTTTTGGGTATCAACTAGTAAACTAAATCCCTTGGAAACGAAGAGAGTTTACCTTAACTTGAGCTACATTTGTCGCTATCCGTAAATGTTTGTCTGTAACGCAATATTGTCCAATCGAGCTGCAATTTTCAGGGTATGTTCCATACATGCTTAAAATTTAACATATAATTTTTAATGGCACCATGTTAAGCAACGTTGAGCTAGGCTAAAAAAACGGGTCAAAATTAAAAAAAAAAACTGATAGTTACCTAAAGAGTTCTTCCCTTATGAGAACTCTGAAGTAAGCTCTGATCAGTTTGATCAACTAGTTTAAACCTTTTTACAAGTTTTATAGCTCAATATAGCCAAAAGAGCTTTGGAAAAACGTCAAATATAGTGAGTATTATAACAGGAAGAGTATTGTTTTTCTTCTTTTCAATAAGTAAAACTAGAAGTATTGAACACATAATTATTTTAAATAAATGTGAAATATTAAAAAATATACATGGGTAATCTTATTGTGATACATAAGGCCCTGTTGTGACTTACACACGTGTTGTACTACAGGAATAACTCTCAAGCGAAACTCAAAACTACGTCAACTCAACTATTCCACAGTACGGAAACATGAAATAGAATAGAGTTTGGATCGCACGCGATATTGTAAACAGGTTCTGTCAAAGCACTAGGTCTAGCAACGGCGATTATGTCTAGAATTTGGATGGTAAATGTGACATTACCTTCCATGTCACACATTGCCTTACGGGCACATATTAATAATCAATCATTGTGTGTTTTTAATCAGGAGCTTCAGGGTTCAAATCTTGACTTGCGATTCAAGACAGAATAATTTTTTTATTTAAAAAAACGCAAAAAAATTGCGCTTCGTCAAAACTCTATTCACTTACAAAATGACTCTATATTTTTTTTTTTTACAAAAATAACTATTCTTACACTCATTAACAAATAAAACTATTAGAATCTCGATTTATAATACAACTATCAAAAGCTCCTCTCAGGTTCCAAAGTTTCGCTTATAGAATTGTTGATGAACTGCAAGGCATATTTTATTTTACTATTTATAACCACTAATACCTAAGTTAGGTAAATAATGAAAGTAACCTGCAGCATGATCCAAGAGGGCTCTGCTGTATGCTGCTTGGCAAACAGCAATAGTTATTTCGTATCAAGGAATATGCTAAAGGTTGCCTAGCTTTGCTTTAGTGTAATGTGTATAAACAACAATCAAAGTCTCTTGCTATAGAAAGAAACTTCGGAACCCCAGGGAGTAAAATGGCACTAAGTAGACAATTGCAACACAACAACAGGCACTATACGCAGTGTGGGTTCAGCCCTAGTTGTTCAACTGGGTATGGCAAAACTTTACGACAAAATTACCCACCGGGGAGAATTGTTCAGATTGGGCTTCTCAAATTTCCCACTGTTCAATTTGATTCACATTTGTTACATGTTCGTCGCATCACATGTCTCCCTCGCCTCCTCTATCAGGAGTAGGAGGAGTGGGAGGAGGAGGAGGAGGCGGAGGAGGAGTTGAGCTCGGAGTGGGAGGTGGGGGTGGGGGGAGGCGGGGGGTAGGGGTCGTAGTTGCAGTCACTCTCGTCACACACGTCCGTGCTGCAGGGGGTGGGAGGGGGGGGCTGGTAGCGGGGGCAGCAGTACTCCTCGCGCTGCACCGTGGTGGCGGGGGAGGGGGGAGGATTGAGGGGGTAGCAGAGCAGGGAGGTGGAGCTCTGGTGCTGGTAGGAGGAAGAGGAAGAGGGGGGTAGGGAGGAGAGGCGGGGCGGGGGGATCACGTGACGCAGCGGCTGCTGGGAGAGCTGGATGGCGGCGGGGGGCGGGGCGGCCACAGACTTCTTGTAGCGGAAGTTGTAGTAGAGGAAGAGAAGGAAGGTGCAGGTGACGATGAACACCCCCAGGGAGGTGATGAGGCTGAGGCTAGAGCCCGCGTCCTCGTAGTAAGGGTCCAGGTGGTGGTTCTGCGGACTCAGCGCGCATGCTGCCCTGTCCTCGTCACTCCCGTCGGCGCAGTGCGCACGTCCATCACAGATGAAGGCGCCCAGCACGCACTGGCCACTGGCGCAGGTGTAGCTCGCGGCCTGGGAGCAGCAGTTGCTCTCATCCGAGCTGTCGCTGCACTGAGGCGCGCCATCACAGCGCCCCTGCAGCGCCACACACTCCCCGCTGGCGCAGCGGAACTCCGCGATGTCGCACTTGACGCCGCACCCCATCTCGTCCGACTTGTCGCCGCAGTCCGGCTGGTTGTCGCAGCGCCACACGGCCGGGACACACTCCCCCGTGCCGCATTTGTACTGGTCGGACGTGCACGCGGCCAGCTTCACGCAGCTCTTGCCATTCTCATGCAGGTTGAGCTCGTGCGGGCAGGCGCACTGGGGCTTGCTGTTCACGGCCAGACAGTAGTGCGAGCAGGGGCTGTTGAAGCACACGTGCTGCTGGTTCACGTGTCCCACGTGCACCAGGTCTATGAGGTGGGGCACGTGGGACAGCAGGATGTGTCTGTTGCTCGCGTTCAGCTTGTGCACAGACTCGATGATCTGCTCCTCCTTGTCCAGGTAGAGTAGGTGAGGCCCGTGGATGGTGAGACTGGACACGTGCTTCAGGTTCGTTTTGATCAGCACCTGTCGGTTGTTTCCGTTCAAGTCCGTCATCTCTACGATGCCATTGTACGAGAAGTACACATTGTTGAGTTCTGTGTCCACAGTGACCGACGTCACATGCAGGAGATCCCCGGCTATGATCAACTTCTTCTGTCCGTCGATTCGACAGCGCACAATGTTGTGTTTCTCATTCAAGTCAGACCAGAAGAGAAGACCCTTCTCTTCATGCAGAGAGATGTGCCTGGGTCTCACCCCTTCCCCTCCCTTGTACACGATGTACTGCTCGCTCTTATTTGACATCTTGATCCCGTAGATGACATTGGTATTCGCGCACGTATAATAAAGAACATAGTTATAAACATCGATCACTAAATCGAACAGTATTTGAAAGGTCGTGTAGGTATTGGTGTTGTAGAATATTTCGACACTTGTCGCGTTTTCGCTCGCCCGCTTGATTGCTTGTAGTTTGGAGTCGATCCAATAGATCTGACGTGCCAGAGGGTCGTAGTCCAGGGCTTTGATGTTCTTCACATTGGGGATCTCGTAGGGGGAGTCAGGACACTGGGCGGGGTCGGTGATGAGACGAGACAGCATGCTCCTCTGTGCGAAGATGAGGAAGGAGGAGGGGGGGACACAGGACCCGTTCACTTGGGTGTAGTGTGTGGGACACTCGCAGCGGTACGTCAAGCCAGCCTTGCTCGGACTGGCAAGGCAGATGTAGTCACACTCGTTATTCGCCAAGGCACATTTGTTCCAGCCTATCTGACGAGACGGGTGATATATCAGCATGTCGTTGATCTCCTTCTCTGAGGATCTGTAGATGAGCCGCCTGGACCTCGTGCTCTTGTCAATCTTCTCGATACTTCTCTTGTCCCAGCTCGAGTAGAAAATCTCATTCTTATAGAGCGTCAACGTCACCGGCTTGTCTTCCATGTTCCCCACAATGGTCACCTTGTTCTTCCCTTCCACGTCCACACTCTCGATGCTACTGCTCAGTAGGTTCACATAGTAGATCCGTTTCTCGTCATAATTCACCGTCAGACTATTTGCTTTCACTTTGTGCAGAATGACGCTTCTCTGGCCACCGTCCAGGGACGATCGCTCGATGGTGCCCCCATTGCCCGCCCCCCAGTCACTCCACAGCATCAGGCCCTGCGCGGGGATCAGGCAGATGCTGCGGGGCTCGTACAGGTTGTTCCAGATGAGCACCCGGCGGTGCCTGGCCTGGGGGGCGAGTCTCGTCACTTGGATGCGCTTGTAGAACGTGTCCGACCAGTACAGGTTGCCAGCCAGCCAGTCCACACTCACACTCTCCACGCCCTGAATGCCGAAGTCCACGATCCTCTCCAGACTGCTCCCGTTGATGTTGGCCCGCGCGATGGACTTGGCCTTACTGTCCGCCCAGTAGATCTCACTCCGCGCGATCCACGCGTCTATACTCCGGATCTCCCGCACGCTGCTCAGAGGGATGAGCGCGTTGTTCAGGTCATTGTCCGTACTGCCGCGCAGGATACTGTCGGAGCGGGACATGACGAGGAACGCCTCAGGGACGAAGCAGGTCCTGTTGTCCGCGGGGGACAGCTCGTAGCCAATCTGACAGGCGCACTTGTACCGCTCCCCGCCCAGGTAGAAACACAAGTGAGAACAGTTCCCATTGTCCCCGCTACACGGGTTCGACACCTTCGGGTAACTGTTCCCGATGGCCTTGAGCCCCATAATATTGGCGAGCGGTTCTATAATCACTTCTCGGTCGTTCCCCGTGATCTTGTTCACGCGATCAATACTCCTGCGTTGCCAATCCGTCCAGTAGACATAGTCCCCGAGCAAACTGATCCCAAACACATGCGGTAGATTCTCGTTAATCAACTCCCGCCGATTATTACCGTCGAAATCGATCATTTCTATTTTGTCGGTCTTCGCGTCGCACCAGTAGAGCTTCTGCATCTCAGGATCCAGCGTGATGCCATTCGGCCAGCCCAGCCGGTCCCTGACCAGCACATGCCTCTCCCCGCCACTCAGCAGGCTCCGCTCTATCTTGGGCCGCTTCTCGTTCCAGTCGGACCAGAACAGGTAGGCGTGGCCGGGGGCCAGGGCGATGGCCCGGGGCTCCACCAGCTCTGTGTTCACCAGCACCTTGCGACGGCTCCCGTCCAGGCGGCACACCTCAATACGATCCGTGCCTGGGGAGAAAACGACACTTACTTTAGTTTTTTACTGTCCATGAATGTGTATTTATTACGGTTCTCTTGTTTGAACGACTTACTGAGGGCGGTGCTTAGCCACTATTTCTTTATCAGATAAGATAATAAATATTTTTTTGTTGTAATTTTTGTAATTTTGTAAATATTTGGCATCTTTATTTATTAAATAATACATAGACAGCAAACAAGGTTCCAAGTTCTAACTTGTGATAAATAATATACAATAAAAGATTGAACAAATATGAAAATTAGGACCTATTTATTATTATTATTATATTTATTATTATTATAATGTAGCCAATAATGAAATTGCCTTCTACTCACACTAAGACATTAGAATCTCTTGTTTTGTGAGTAAGGGTTTTAAACACTTTGTAAAAAAATTTGTCACACTCCACTCACCAGTGTCTGTCCAGTAGAGGTTGCGGGCCACCCAGTCCACCGCCACCCCGTCTGGATGTTCCACCTCTATGGTGATCACATCCTGCTGGCCTGTCCCGTCCAGCTTGATACGGCGGATTGTCCTGCACACACAAACGTTAAGACACGCTACAAATAAGTTATCATATTTGTGTTGATCACTTTTGTGATGTCACAACTACTCAAACTCGCTTTACTAAATTTACGCTGAAACCCGGACTTGAACCACCGACCTCCAGGTTACAAGTCCGTCGCCTTATCGATCAAGCTACTGAGGTCGGTATGACACGCTACAGATAAGTTTGTTATCAACCTTTTACACTCAGTCATGTCTAGCATGACAAAATTAAATGGGCACAACACTTTCCACAGCAACTAGTTTGCGTTTGATTGATCACTCCTCATTTTCCAGCTGGATGGTCTTCTTGTTAAAGACGCCAATGATTTGTGTTTTTGTCTTTTGACCTGTACCTATAGGTCTAGGAGAGGGAATAGTACCTTCATATGGAACATGAAATTACGCTCTGGAACTATGTATGTATGATTTTATTTGTGGTGAAGCACAAGGCCTCTTCACAATGTTTGTGGGTAGCGCAGCATTACTAAGAGCCTTCTTCACATTTCGAATTATTCCATTACATTAATTTCTTTTTACTCTGGTAATGCCGCCACTGGTCGTTACTCATACAAGTAACTACTCATTTTTCCTCACGAGGTATGAGTGGACCCCAAACATCCAAGTACAGATCAGAAAAATTCCTGCCCCGCAGGTGTTCGAACCCAGGTCACCATGCGTGCAATGCCTAGCGCGCTAATTTACTCTGCCACGGTGACTACATTACGCTCTGGAACTACTTTTCCTTCATATCACTTGAATGCAAAAGGTTAAGACAAAGTGAGCGAGAAAATTATTGCGTAGAGTAAATTTTTTTTCTTTTTCTTTTTACGAGGGGAAAATTTTTCCAAGGAAACAGTGAACCCGATACGCAAATAGCAAACAAAACCGAACCCAAGAACAAGGACCACGGAGTATAAACACATAGTGATATGTATCTACACCCCAAGTCCAGCTATCGAGAAAGGCCTTACCAACTATGAGATCGGGAGAATGGGATTTGTGCGAACCCACTAAAAAACAACCTCTCGTTGAACTAAGGTAGAAAATCTGGGAACTATAATATTGCCGCTCTTTCAACTTATAAACTGTCCGCTCTTTCAACTTTTGTTTGAGAGGATACACTTACAACCACTCATACTAATATTCACTTTTTTTCTTTCCATCTCATCCATGTCTCTCTTCATTTTCACCTCATTCCATCTTCCCTCCCTAAAATGCATGAGTTTTAAATATTATAGTTAATTAGAATTAGTCTTAATTTATCTAAATTAGTTTTAATCTAGCAGTAAGGAAATTGTTCACACCGAAAGGTAAAATAACAATAAAAAATTCAATTCAATTCAATTCAATCCAGATAATATTACGCACCTGGCCTCATCGTCTGTCCAGTACAAGTGCTCCCCCACAGGGTCGTAGTCGATGGCTATGGCGTGCTTGACCCCCACCACAGGCAGCATCACACTGGTGTGGTCGGGCGTGTCCAGGGAGATCCGGCAGATGTCTGTCCTCTGCACCAGGAGCAGCATCTCCTGCGAGCCGTTGGCACACGTCACGTTGTCCATGAGACGCACCCCTGGGAAAGTTTATTTTTTTTTATTTTTTAAAGCTTTATTAGGAGGACAAAGTACAATGGTAACAGTATAAAATTAAGAAAAAAAAAAAAAAAAAAAACAAACAAATGACAAAATAAATAAGTAAAAAATGAAAATAACAATAATGTCCTACCTAAAGGGCGGGGTTATTGCCTGTGGCAATCTCTTCCACCCAACCCTATTTATTTCATAACCAATAATAAATACAAATTTCAGCCACAATTTGAAGATCATACAATATTAAAAGTAACAAAATTACTCAGTAACAAAATAGATAGTCGCTACATTCTCTCTCACCTTAATATTCATGTACCAAAACCTAGATTACGTTCCAACATCTCTACCTTTTTTAGTATTCCAATATCAAAAAATAACCATTATTTAAAATAACTTGAATTAATAAAGGTGATTTGTTAAATTGTTGTCATTATAACTCTCTTGCACTGACAGTCTAAATAATAAAGCAATACTTGTACTGTGGCAGCTTATGGTAAACTATTTGGCATCAGCTAATGACATTCTGGTTGGGGGACTATAAACAGGGAGTAGATCAGCATTGGCTTGGTTCTGGGGGCCCTCGTCAATTATTAGCCTCCTTGTAAAGACAGTGGTAGAAGTGCTGAGTCATTCCTCCACTGTCTGGCTACCATCGTTCACGATGACGGTTTGTTTTGAGGTCTCCATAAACAACCTAGTAATTAACCGTTTATACCTACCTCTATTACCATTTGGAATGGTAAAACTGTTCATATATTCACTTACCGGTGGGACAGGCACAGGTGTACCCGGCTCATAGGGAGCCAGGAGACACAGGTCGGAGCAGCCGCCATTGTTCCGCCCACAGGGGCTCTGGTGCTCGGGCTGGCGGCGGGCGTCCCACACCCTCAGGTCCATGGGCACCAGGTCCACGTGGAGCAGCTCACGGGCGCTCTGGAACAGGGGGGAGGGGAAATTAAACCTCTAATAATTGGTTTTTTTTTTAATTCACAGAGAAATCTCCATCATACAAGTACATTAGTTATGTAAATAAATGAAGCAGCTCCCGGGCGCTCTGTAACAGGGGGGATGGGGAAATTAAACCTCTAAGAATTGTTTTTTTTTTTAATTCACAGAGAAATCTCCATTATACAAGTTATGTAAAAAAATGAAAGTTATGTAAATAAAAAATACAAAGAAAGTAAAAAATGTCTAAAACTACAACAACAAAAAACATAATAATAATAAAAAAATCTTACATTAGCGGAGGTTTTGAGATGGGGGTAATGACACTAATACAATAATATAAAAACATAATAACAAATCTAAAAGGTCATTGAGGAACCAGGCCATGAAATAAAAAGTATTTGGCCTTGATAGTATTTAAAATATTGGTTTCTTTTTTATTAAAGTATTTTCAACAAGGCTAATTATCTCTCGTTTGTGACTAATTTTTCAACTATCAATTTATACTATTTGATTGTGCGGAAGGTCCCGAGTTCGCTTGCCATGTGGAACGTCTTCGGTTCGAACCTCAGACTTTACTCTAGTGATAGGGATTATTAACACAAGGTGATAGTGTCTATTTTACAATTAACTGAATGGTAGACTCTTTGGGAGGTGAGATTTCTATGTCTTTTAAAATATAGTTTGACCTATCTACTGGAATGTGAAGAAAAAGATTCTCCCATCAACTGGAATGGGAAGACCTGCTGCCACCAGGCGCGCCCGGTGCTAAGGGGCTGCAGCACCCCAGACGAAAGGGAAAATGAGAGGATTTTCTCAACTCCTAGCTCGTACACAGTGAAAATAATAACACATTTCTAGAATAATTAATGTAAAATTATTATTATGATTGACATGGTAAACAAACTCGAACTCTTTAGATACCGAAAAAATGACACAATAAATGCCACTTTGGTCCGGTTTATGTGGCAGCACCCCCAAAAAATTTCCCACCGGCCGCGCCTGGCTGTCACCTACCTGGTTGGCCCGCTTGTCATACACATGTATGGAAGAGCTGTCACCTACCTGGTTGTCATACACATGTATGGAAGAGCTGTCACCTACCAGGTTGTCATACACATGTATGGAAGAGCTGTCACCTACCTGGTTGTCATACACATGTATGGAAGAGCTGTCACCTACCAGGTTGTCATACACATGTATGGAAGAGCTGTCACCTACCTGGTTGTCATACACATGTATGGAAGAGCTGTCACCTACCTGGTTGGCTCGCTTGTCATACACATGTATGGAAGAGCTGTCACCTACCTGGTTGGCCCGCTTGTCATACACATGTATGGAAGAGCTGCTGTCACCTATCTGGTTGTCATACACATGTATGGAAGAGCTACTGTCACCTACCTGGTTGTCATACACATGTATGGAAGAGCTGCTGTCACCTACCTGGTTGGCTCGCTTGTCATACACATGTATGGAAGAGCTGTCACCTACCTGGTTGGCTCGCTTGTCATACACATGTATGGAAGAGCTGCTGTCACCTACCTGGTTGGCCCGCTTGTCATACACATGTATGGAAGAGCTGTCACCTACCTGGTTGGCCCGCTTGTCATACACATGTATGGAAGAGCTGTCACCTACCTGGTTGGCCCGCTTGTCATACACATGTATGGAAGAGCTGCTGTCACCTACCTGGTTGGCCCGCTTGTCATACACATGTATGGAAGAGCTGCTGTCACCTACCTGGTTGGCCCGCTTGTCATACACATGTATGGAAGAGCTGCTGTCACCTACCTGGTTGGCCCGCTTGTCATACACATGTATGGAAGAGCTGCTGTCACCTACCTGGTTGGCCCGCTTGTCATACAAATGTATGGAAGAGCTACTGTCACCTACCTGGTTGTTCCGCTTGTCATACACATGTATGGAAGAGCTGCTGTCACCTACCTGGTTGGCTCGCTTGTCATACACATGTATGGAAGAGCTGTCACCTACCTGGTTGGCCCGCTTGTCATACACATGTATGGAAGAGCTGTCACCTACCTGGTTGTCATACACATGTATGGAAGAGCTGTCACCTACCAGGTTGTCATACACATGTATGGAAGAGCTGTCACCTACCTGGTTGTCATACACATGTATGGAAGAGCTGTCACCTACCAGGTTGTCATACACATGTATGGAAGAGCTGTCACCTACCTGGTTGTCATACACATGTATGGAAGAGCTGTCACCTACCTGGTTGGCTCGCTTGTCATACACATGTATGGAAGAGCTGTCACCTACCTGGTTGGCCCGCTTGTCATACACATGTATGGAAGAGCTGCTGTCACCTATCTGGTTGTCATACACATGTATGGAAGAGCTACTGTCACCTACCTGGTTGTCATACACATGTATGGAAGAGCTGCTGTCACCTACCTGGTTGGCTCGCTTGTCATACACATGTATGGAAGAGCTGTCACCTACCTGGTTGGCTCGCTTGTCATACACATGTATGGAAGAGCTGCTGTCACCTACCTGGTTGGCCCGCTTGTCATACACATGTATGGAAGAGCTGTCACCTACCTGGTTGGCCCGCTTGTCATACACATGTATGGAAGAGCTGTCACCTACCTGGTTGGCCCGCTTGTCATACACATGTATGGAAGAGCTGCTGTCACCTACCTGGTTGGCCCGCTTGTCATACACATGTATGGAAGAGCTGCTGTCACCTACCTGGTTGGCCCGCTTGTCATACACATGTATGGAAGAGCTGCTGTCACCTACCTGGTTGGCCCGCTTGTCATACACATGTATGGAAGAGCTGCTGTCACCTACCTGGTTGGCCCGCTTGTCATACAAATGTATGGAAGAGCTACTGTCACCTACCTGGTTGTTCCGCTTGTCATACACATGTATGGAAGAGCTGCTGTCACCTACCTGGTTGGCTCGCTTGTCATACACATGTATGGAAGAGCTGTCACCTACCTGGTTGGCCCGCTTGTCATACACATGTATGGAAGAGCTGTCACCTACCTGGTTGGCTCGCTTGTCATACACATGTATGGACCAGGTCCTCCAGTCTGTCCAGTAGAGTTTGTCTCCAAACATGGACAGAGCGAAAGGATACAGGATCTCCTTGTCGCTATCTTTCTTCGATTTCGACCTGGGAACAGATTTAAAAAAAAAAACTTATTTGATGTTAAAAATACAATTTATTTTATAATACACATAGTTCAGTCATAGCGTGTAGAATTAAGAAGTGTGGAAACGAACCCCAGTTGCATGGAAACGCCACATAGCGCGACACCATCGCAAAGGTGTAGAATATTTCTCGCGGTATATTTATGTTTACATTTGATATATTTATGTTTACTTTTGATATGTGTGAGGGACGAGGAGAGGAGACTCCTTTGCGATACTAGCGCTGAGGACGCCACGATGTAGGCCGGTTCAGTGGTAGATCTTATACTTACCATGTGAAAAGTCTCGGAATCAAAAACAAGAGACAATGAAATGGTTCTATTAAAAAGTTGGTAGCATATGTAGGCATATTTGAAAGGGATAACTCTTGGTGATTATCTGTTGAAACAAGACCTATGGTCAAATTATGAAACAGGATTGAAGTTAAGATAAGCCTGGCCTGACCTGAGAGACACGTTCTCAAGTCACAGTTTCAACCAATCACAGCGCAGTATAGCGCGAGATAGTGTCCACTTAGATAAAATCTAATCCTGTTTTATAAATCGGCCCTGTTCATCTTTTGCTTCAAAACTTTGAACATGAGGAACACGCTATTGTATAGATCTGTGATGGGGAAACCTTACCATCATAGTCCATGACTTCAATGAAAGTTAGTCTGCCATCAATCCAGTAGAGAAGACGATTGTTGAAATCAATGGCGATGCCATTGGGCCAGAATATGGTTGAGTCCACTATAACCTTTCGGTGACGAGGGTCTCCGTTCATAGCACCTGATGATAAAGAAAATTCAAAAACATGTTAATGTAACTTTTATTAGGCTAAATTTATGACAAAAATAAAAACACATATTTGATTATAAACATAATAGAATTTTCCTTCTTATTCAGATATTCCTGACATACAAACATGATGTAAATTTAGTAGTAGTGGTTTTCACATAGGCAACACTGCTTGAGATTCCATCAGAGTAAACATTTTATAATCTGAACAGTGGATGTTCAACTTATTCATTTGAATACTAGTATAATGCTCTACGTACCTACTGTAAACCATTTCCAAGTTATAGTCAAATCTTATTAAACCAAACAATTACTTTGTTTAAACTGCTCTTTATTCCTACACTGGCAGTGTAAATGGAAGATAATTTATAATTATGTCATTGCATGTCATTTTTGTACAATTTACTTTTATGGCAATGTACATAATAGAAGAGACTAGGTCTAAGATATTCTAAAATCTAAATGATCAAATAAGATAACAATGTGTCATGACAACTTTTCGTAATAAAAGTAGCAGTTTTAAAATTACAAAATTCTTTCTCTGTGATAAAAAAAGAGGTGCTCAATTTTAACTGTTGGCAGTATGGAACTACCTACCATGCCATTACTATCTAACTAAAGCTCCACTCATACTGTTATATACCTCTCTCAATCTTGGGCACCTCCCCCCAGTCTGTCCAGAACATAATGCTCTCTTGTGGCACCAGAGCAATGGCCCGAGGCTGGTCAATGTCATCCCAGTACAGGACTTTCCGCTTCTTGCCATCTAGAGAGACACCTCCAGCTTGTTGGTTTCTGAGTCAGTCCAGTAGAGCTTCTCTGTCACCCAATCTATGGCCAACCCATCCGGTGTGATGAGTCCTGTTGTGATACCTACGAGGAAAATAGAATGAGGTTATAATAATTGAATTAATCACCACAAGTGATGTCACAATTTCTCGAACTTGTCTTGTTCACAGTTCCAATACTTGGGGACTAGAAACATTGTCCTTTGTGTTATGTGTCCGGGCTACCTCAACAATGAAGCTACAATGGTCAGTTTAGAGAATGTTTTACCATTTAACTAAATTGAAGTACCATTTAACTAAATAGATACTAGACTGGCTTTCATTCAAAAATATTTTTATTTGCATAAAAAAATTCAACTAAATTAGCCAATTTATTATTTGAGTTGCAAATAAATACACAACAGTTTTATAGTAATGAACCCAATTAACATTATTAAACATTTGGTTGGTAGCTATTTTATACTCACATTATGTTTGGGTCCAACATGGTTTCCATCAAATGTACAGCAAGATATCATTTCGGTCCCATGGTCAGTCCAGCACACCATAGACTTTTTGTAGTAGTAATCAATAGCAGCTCCTTCTTCTAAGTCTTTGATAATGATTACTGGTTTTAGTGGACGGGAGAGATTAGCTATTCGGACATCTTTGGATGTTGCAAACAGCAGCATTTGTGCTGATCCATACTGTAGTATAAAACCCCATATAGAGGTTATTAAGAAAATGTAATTCACCCATCTGATGTTAGCAAAGAACATCATCTTAGTGGCATGGATGATAAATCACAGATTACTCCAACTCTATTTGATCATGGTGCATTTTAAGAGCTTTTTGTAATTTTATAACAAAATTACATTATCATAAATAATTATACTAACATAAATATTCAATTGATTTCAAGTAATAATCAAATTTTAAATCATGCTCTTTTTTTTACTCAGTCCAATAACACTTTGTCTTTATGTCACAATAATATTTTGTACACACTTGTACAAGATCTTTTACCACTAAAAAATTAGTGAGTTACTTTTACTCATCCATCAGGTACTTATTTTAAAGCTTTTGTAATATTGTCATTTATGTATTTGGTAATTCTGGACTACATTTACAGAAAAACTTGTGAATGTATCATATTTTTTTGTTTTGTTACTAATACATTTGTACTGAACCAATCTGAAACAGAATAAGAAATCAATAACTAACTTTGGACATCAATGAAGTTTAAAAAAAAAAAACTAAAATAAGTCACCAATATAAATACCTAGATTTTGAGATTCACCAAATTATTTGGTAGTCAAGTGGTTAATACCATGCACTGGTAGTCAAATGGTGAATGCGCTAGTCTGGTAATCCATGTAGAGTAGGGATTTGTTGGTTCAAATCCCACCCAGTGCATGAATTTTTCCTCGTGTATTTTTTGAGTTTGTGATCACATAATAATAAGACTCTGGGGGTTTATGAATGACCAGTGGCGGAATTAAAAGGAAGCAATGTCACTAGGAAAATGATGTTACAGGAGTTTTGATATACTCATCTAAGTTGTAATATAAGTTCACAAAGAAACCACATACATTCAATGAAAATACAGAGTTGAAAATTATAATGCAGCCAGGATTAAACCAGGATATTTTCTGTGTTGATACTAATGTGATATTCATGAGTGACAGAGCCCACTTAATAATACCTAATGGTTCAAGATTGAAAGAAAGTTTTCACTACCTGAAACTTTAACTTCAAAGGAATGATGACTACAAGTAAAACTCCACGACATTGTTGGGATCAGACCCTACACACACCTGATTACCTGTGTCTTAGACCACTCATTAACCAATGCATGAAGTAATAAGGTTATACATTCTTTCAATGATTGGTTTTATTGACAATGCTTTGACTAGGAATTTGTTAAATTTCAAATTTCCTGGCCCACCCCCTCTTGTGTAAACACTTGTTGCTTTGCAGTGTAGCTTTACTCTATCAATCTTGTATTCAGGCAAGGGACCATGAAAAATTATCACTCGGAACTTGAGTAAGCATAGAAGAAAACTTACCAGTTTTAATTTGAATATCCTGAGCTTTATCTTGTAAGGAAAAAAATATTTTCTAGTGCCTTTTTGACTCAAAAACACCTTCTTACTTCATGTAGCTCCTTTTAGTTCATGAACTCGGACTCTATTCAAACATTGGTTCCTTATGATTTATGATAACTGAGAAAATCAAACTGGTGATTAAACAGCACTATCACTCAAAATAACATAGATTACACTTTTATCCAACATTAATTTTAACTATAAAAAGATTTTACTTAATTTTAATTAGAATAAAAATGTTTCTTTTGATCTTTCCGCGGATCCACATTCCAGAATCAAAATCTCAATAGTAAACAAAAACTCAAGATATCGATAAATCAAAACGATATCCATAGCCGTGTTTTTCTTTCTAACCAAAGTGGATTCAAATGAAATAAAATGGACGAACTGGAAGAAAGTCACTTTTCTTTTGGAAGCATAGTTTGGAAGAGGAAAAATCTTCTTCCAGTTGGGTTAACCAAAAAGGATTTATCTTTAAAAGTAGCGAAACGCATTTTTCTTTCACGAATAGTGCGGAAGCTAAAACGAAGAAAATGGAAATATTTGGAAATACTGAATCTGGATTTTATTTTTATCCAAAAAAAAAACACGGCTCAAGTATCGATTATTAAATTTCAGTGTCGTGCATCGTATTAATTTTCCATATTGCAAGTACAGAATATAAAATAAATAGCTTTAAAATCAATTTTTTTTAAGCTTTGTATGGATTTTAAAAGAATTTCATACCTACCATTATATTTTAATAAATATTTTCTTGAATGCTTTTGATTTTTGTGGCATACGAGCTGATTTTTTTCTACCGTACTTGGCTAAGTACTATACGGCACTCAATTTTATACTGTCTGTCACGGTTTGAAAAAAAGAAAAGATTATTTTTTTATTATAATTTATTTTGTCCCGACCTACCTACCTATTAAGAAATGGATTGGAACTATTCTGAAATATTTTGGAGACAGAATTTTGTGATGTACTTACCGATTCGTTTAGTGTAAAAACCTACCTCTGTTTTTATTGTGATTGTCACCCAAAGGACTCATTTTTATTGTTTCTATAGCGATAGTTTATGAAGCACTTATATGAGGATGAATTCCTTCTTTTTAACTTTTCCTCAATAAAAAGTTGTACGATTTGTTAATAAAACTAACGAGTATCAAGTGTATCAACGACGGTAATATGTTTGTAATTCAACCACGACAGAATGTTTGAAAGATTCACTAATCTTGTACAAAATTAAAATCCACAGATCTTATAATTTTTATTTTTTCATTCACCATTTAAAGAATGCTTTTAAATAAATGTATTTTTCCCTTCATTCTCAAGCGACCATGTGGCCTAATGGATAAGGCGTCGGACTTCGGATCCGAAGATTGCAGGTTCGAGTCCTGTCATGGTCGATAATTTTTGTTTGTAAATAAATTTATATGTAATAGTAAATAATATAAATATAATGTTTGTCGCCGATATATGACTTTTGTTGATTTTGTATGAATAAATTTAAATGGGTTTTATCAGGATTAATCTTATCTTCGGCCAGATATGGATAGTTCCTTTTTAATGAATTACCTATCCACAACTTCTCACTTTTCTGTTTATACTGATTAAAATAGAGAGGTTAGTTGATGGCATGGATATTCAGAACTATTACCTGCTGATGAGAGCCAATAAGCTCGAAACAGCTGTCCAGGTATGTTCTAATATTCATGTACATTTAGTAAAACTTCTCACTTTTCTGTTTATACTGATTATACTGATATAATATAAGGCGTCGATCTGGTAATCCAGTGATCGCGGGTTCGAAAACCAGCGGGGACATGCTAAGTTTATCCTCCCATTTGGATTTTGACCACACAATAATACGTCTTGGACTTACTGCTAGAATAATGGGACTCATTAGTCCTGATCGGGCAGTATAAATAATAAGGTGACATTAAATTACAATGTGAGGATCCAAAATTTTTTAGTCAGAGAAATACAACAAGGTCCATTATTTAGAACTATTGCACCCCATTTGGCTCACTCTTCACTTTCAAACACATTTGTTGCCCTTAAAAAGTTTAGCAGGTGTTTTATGCTTTAGAATGTATAGTTATTGTTTCCAGCTAGTTCTACGAGTATCCAAGAGTTTGGAGTCTCTTGAGTGCAAGTGCTGGGCACTCGAGTAAGATGTCAGAGAAATTGTAGACACGTTTCGCATGTCATATTATTATTATGACAAAGACAGCACAGGGTCTCTTTCTTTGAATATCAGCTGGAAATATAAAAGTCAGTTGAAAAATAAATAAATTACAAAAATGTTTTTTTATTAAATGATTGGATAAATGCATACTATAATTGATAATATATAATTTATTTTGTATATTATATAACAAGATTTAATAGACAACTGTTTTAAATTTATTTATAGAAATAAAAACTAAAACCTCAACCTGGAAACACCTAACAGAACGGAGAATACAATTTGAGAAAACTAAACAAGACGAGACATTATGTCGCCTCATAGCTAACGACCTCATTAGCTCGATCGATATCAGTGTACTCGTAACCGGGAGGTCGGTGGTTCGAGTCACAAGAATGTCAAAATTTAGTCCGAATTCGAGAACTTTTTGTGACATCACTAACAACTATTTTAAGCACAAGACAGTGTGGTAAACTTTACACTGCGCGTGCGCATGTTAGCACTGTGCGAAGGATGAATTAAGTCTGATTCATAAATGATTTCAGGAAGATTTATTCACTAAAATTGTGTTTTTTGGACTTTTAATTCATTCCTCGTTTCTTCCTTTGAAAAACACAATAAATCTATTGATGTGGGCACCACGAAACAACATCTTTTATGCATGGGCATTTAACTTTAGCAATTATCATTAGTAATTCAAAAGATCTATCACTTTCAGTCCAAGGACATTACACCTTACCGTTCTGCCAGTTTCAACATTTTTCAATAATTATTAGATAAAAGAAATATAGTATTTACATCAGAATTTATTAGAACCTAGATTCACACGTCAGAGGGGTGGCAAAATTTACACCGTTTCAAGGCTAGTTCTATTGATAAAAAAATTCAAAACAAATTTTAAACAAGTGGGTTCAAACTGAGTAACCACTAGCTCTCATTTTCTTCAAACTTTTACTGGACTTATCAGAATAATGAAATAAGTCATTTATAAAACAAGAAAAAATCACTGGTATTATTTTTGCAGTACCAATTACCCTGAATACTACGGGAAACTTATAATAGAGTTAAGTTTTATAAAATTACAAGCTAGGTTTGTAATATAGGACAATAGTTTATCATTGATGGACCGTTCTAGGTTAAGTTGTGTTCTACAACTACCATTGTGATACAGGAAGATATTTGTTACATGCTCTGAGAGTTTTTTTCCCCATATTTTATTATAAACTGTTTGGAGTCCCACAAGAGAAGAAACCTCAATTATCACACCGACCTCTATTAGATCTATTGTGACCACATCCGTTTTTGCGTATGATCGCCATGCTTTCTGACACAACCCAACCATAGCTTGTACTTGTACTTGTTTTTTGAAATCTTAATCGATCTTAGTTAATCTCACTCACTATTATATATTTAGGTACACGGCAGTGGGTTGCAGCCTATGCACACAATCTTCTATAGTTCGTTCATTCTCACTATTAAAGGAATTTTATTCAAATTCAAATGAATGACTCAAATATAAGATTTGACTGACAATTTTCGACAGGGACCGTGAAAAACTCATAAGAAAATATTTTTTTCCCCACAATGAGATTGAAACATTTGTCCAATTTATTGGAAACGACTCAAAAATAAGATTTAGCTGGTATTAGATGAAGTCAGGGATATTAAAATCCTATGGTTATTTTTTTCACGACATGAAAAAAAAAAAAAAAAAAAAAAAAAAAAAAAAAAAAAAAAAAACCCTCGGAAGTAGGATATTTACAATTCCGACCTATATCATCTCGTCGTCGTCTTCGGTCCCACTCTCGCCACTGCTGCTCTCTCCCTCTTCGGTGCCGCTGTCTCTCGCCGTCCACACTAGCTACTAGCTGAGCTGGTTGCGGATCTCCTTGTGAATGTGGCACAGGAAGTCCACGTACGACATTTGGGACTCGGTGTAGCCGCGGTCCTCAATCAGGAACTGACGCAGCACCACTTCCAGCTTGTCCTTCTGCCGCACCACTGTGAGCTGAGGAGAAGCAATACAATACAGTACAATACAATACAGTACAGTACAATATTATACAATACAATACAGTACAACACCACTTCCAGCTTGCCTTCTGCCGCACCACTGTGAGCTGAGGAGAAGTAATACAATACAATACAATACAATACAATACAATACAATACAATACAGTACAATATTATACAATACAATACAGTACAACACCACTTCCAGCTTGTCCTTCTGCCGCACCACTGTGAGCTGAGGAGAAGTAATACAATACAATACAATACAGTACAATATTATACAATACAATACAGTACAACACCACTTCCAGCTTGCCTTCTGCCGCACCACTGTGAGCTGAGGAGAAGCAATGATAGAGATAGATAGTTATCATATTTGTGTTAATCACTATCGTGATATCACAACTACTGAAACTCGCTTTACTAAAAATCTACGCTGAAACCGGGACTTGAACCACCGACCTCCAGGTTACAAGTCCGCTGCCTTATCGATCAAGCTACTGAGGTCGGTAGGAGAAGTAATATAATACAATACAATACAACACCACTTCCAGCTTGCCTTCTGCCACACCACTGTGAGCTGAGGAGAAGCAATACAGACATGCCCAGATATACATAGTAGGTATTAAAAATAAAAACGAAATCGGAATACATTTTTATCTTTCCATTTTACAAAAACGAACACATTTAATGTGTCTATTGAATAATATATTTAATATATTATTCAATAATACAGCTGAGCGCACGAATAGCTCAGTGGTTAAGCACTGAGCTTGCCATGCGGAAGGTCCCGGGTTCGAATCCCCGCGCCGACAAATATTTGTATTCAAAATTTGGTTAAAGTTGTTTGTAAGGGATACCTTCCGGTGCGCTCGTGTAGACCCAGCACCTAAAAATCACTTCTCGCCCATCAGAGGGGAGGCATACTACGGGATGGGCACGAGGCAGGCTACAACACAGACCACAAGCGTCTACAGTAGCTCCTGTTTCATGGCTACGAAATAAAAAAAGGCCGTGAAACACTCATCTTTTGAAAGAATTTTTTTTATATAGATATTTTCGGAAGTAAAGTTGGACGACACTCACCCTCATGGATCTCGGTCGCGTGGATCTCACATAGTCGATGATATCGGCGACGCGTCTGTTGAGCGCATTGTTGAGCTCGGGTAGGCGAGGCTGGTCCGTATCAATGTGGGCGGGGCTGGGAACGCCAAACACAGATTCCACCCATTGCGGACTGATGTTCTGTCCGATCCACAGGAACATGTAGATGCTGTTGTCTGGAATCAATAATAATAATAATATCGCCTTATTTATACTGCCCGATTAGGACTATTAAAGTCCCATTATTCCAGCAGTAAGCCCAAGACATATTATTATGTGGTCAAAATCCCAATTGGGAGGATAACATGTCATGTCCCTGCTGGGTTTTGAACCCACGACCTCTGGAGTCTTAGGATTCACAGAGTGCCGCCTTTACCACTGAGCTACCGGGACAGACAGAATCAACTGAAAACAGGCACGGTTTCATGGATTTCGGAGAAATTGTAGATAAAGACAGTCTTGAAAAATATGAAGAAAAAAGAAAAGAAAAAAGAAAAGATCTCTGGTTAGTTGTAAACACACCAGAATATAGAATTGAGTGTCGACTTGATAACTTCCCAGAAAAGTAACAACTGACATAGGTACTTTACTTTCCATGTACGAGTATTTAACTCTTTGGAAATTTTTGCTCAACTTGGGACTTGAACCACCGACCTCGAGATTACAAGCTCGACACCTTATTGATCAAGCTATTGAGGTCGATTTTCAAAGAACTCACCCAACAGAGGCACTACCCGGTACCATTCTCTCAAAGGCACACCTCTCCTGTCTGCGCAAAGGTACCTTCAAAGTACTCGCCCAACAGATAGGCACCTTCAAAGTACTCACCCAACAGATCCAAGGCACATTCAAAGTACTCACCCAACAGATAGGCACCGTAAGGGTTGCAGTTTTTCAAAGCAGCACCTAACCTCTCCTGTCTGGTCAAGGAAACCTTCAAAGTACTTACCCAACAGATAGGCACCGTCCGGTTGCAGTTTCTCAAATGAGCATCTCTCCTGTCTGGTCAAGGCACCTTCAAAGTACTTACCCAATGGATAGGCACCGTAAGGCACACCTCTCCTCTCTGGGTAAGGCGCATTCAAAGTACTCAAACAACAGATATGCACCTTCAAAGTACTCACCCAACAGATCCAAGGCACATTCAAAGTACTCACCCAACAGATCCAAGGCACATTCAAAGTACTCACCCAACAGATCCAAGGCACATTCAAAGTACTCACCCAATAGATCCAAGGCACCTTCAAAGTACTTACCCAACAGATCCAAGGCACATTCAGAGTACTCACCCAACAGATCTAAGGCACCTTCAAAGTACTTACCCGACAGATGGGCACCGTCCGGTTGCAATTTTCTCAAAGGAGCATCCACTCCTGTCTGTGCAAGACACCTTCAAAGTACTTACCCAATGGATAGCACCGTAAGGCACACTCCTCTCTGGGTAAGGCGCATTTAAGGTACTCAAACAACAGATATGCACCTTCAAAGTACTCACCCAACAGATCCAAGGCACATTCAAAGTACTCACCCAACAGATCCAAGGCACATTCAGAGTACTCACCCAACAGATAGGCACCGCCCGGTTGCAGTTTCTCAAAGGAGCATCTCTCCTGTCTGTGCAAGGCACCTTCAAAGTACTTACCCAACAGATAGGCACCATAAGGGTTGCAGTTTCTCAAAGCAGCACCTTTCCTGTCTGTGCAAGGCACCTTCAAAGTACTTACCCAACAGATAGCCACCTAAGGTTGCAGTTTCACAAAGCAGCACCTACACCTCTCCTGTCTGGTCAAGGCACTTTCAAAGTACTTTCCCAACAGATAGGCACCGTCCAGTTGCAGTTTTTAAAGGAGCACCTACACCTCTCCTATCTGGTCAAGGCACCTTCAAAGTACTTACCCAACAAATTGGCACCGCCCGGTTGCAGTTTCTCAAAGGAGCATCTCTCCTGTCTGGTCAAGGCACCTTCAAAGTACTCACCCAACAGATCCAAGGCACCTTCAAAGTACTTACCCAACAGATCCAAGGCACCTTCAAAGTACTTACCCAACAGATAGGCACCGTCCGTTGCAGTTTCTCAAAGGAGCATCCTCCTGTCTGTCAAGGCACCTTCAAAGTACTTACCCAACAGATCCAAGGCACCTTCAAAGTACTTACCCAACAGATCCAAGGCACCTTCAAAGTACTTACCCAACAGATCCAAGGCACCTTCAAAGTACTTACCCAACAGATCAAGGCACCTTCAAGTACTCACCCAACAGATCCAAGGCACCTTCAAAGTACTTACCAACAGATAGGCACCGTCCGTTGCAGTTCTCAAAGGAGCACCTCCTGTCTGGTCAAGGCACCTTCAAAGTACTCACCCAACAGATCAAGGCACCTTCAAGTACTTACCCAACAGATAGGCACCGTCCGGTTGCAGTTCTCAAAGGAGCACCTTCCTGTCGGGCAGCTCGTCAGAGTCAGGGTCGATGTCATGCAGGGAGATGAGGTGGGGGTACAAGTAGACCACAGAGGAGGGGATGTCCATGACTGAGGCGGAGTAGAGAGCGAATGATCTGTCGTCCAGACTGATTTCCGGCCCTGAAAGAATAGAATAGAATATACCTTGTTTGTACTGCCGAGGTAAGACTGAAAAGTCCCTTTACTCCAGCAGTCAAACAGGTCTTATATATTATTTTATGGGATAAATATTTTTCAATAACATATAAAATAAAACACCAAAAAAAAAAGAAGAGTCAAGCCAGTGAGATATTTTTATACCAAAATGAATTACTTGAATTTTAACATAGATGGCCGGCATGTTTTTAGTGACTTCCCTCGTGGGACCGGCGATATTTATTCCAGATAATAAAACAGAAACTTGAACAAGGCTGCCATACTTCGTAGGTGTGGCCCTTAGTGTGAGATGACGACAGCCAAAAGAAACTAGCATAAGTTCAGTTAAAAATATTATGAATTATGTAAACTGTCATTGTTATATATATTTGAACCATTTACTTGTCATGTATTTAAAAAAAAAAAAAAAAAAAATCTGTACAGAAACGTGTACCATGTACCACTGACACTGACTATATTTTTATTTTTATTTTAATGGAAGGCAGGAAAAAATCTTTCAAAGACACCCACAATACCCACATCCATCCTAACCTGGGGTGTGGGATTTCCACCCACTAAAAACCCACCTTCTCTAAAAGCTTCAAGTAACTATATCATTAGAAAAATCTTTATAATAGACTTTTTAAAAGTGTACCTTTATGTCTCCTATATTATGTATGTATTTGTGTATCCTACATTATATGTCTCCTATATTATTTATGTATTTGTGTATCCTATATTATTTATGTATATGTGTATCCTATATTATTTATGTATTTGTGTATCCTATATTATTTATGTATATTTGTGTATCCTATATTATTTATGTCTATTTGTGTATCCTATATTATTTGTCTCCTATATTATGTATGTATTTGTGTACCCTATATTATTTATGTATTTGTGTATTCTATATTATTTATGTATATTCGTGTATCCGATATTAATTATGTATTTGTGTATCCTCTATATTATTTATGTATATTTTGTGTATCCTATATTATTTATGTATTTGTGTATCCTATATTATAATAGACTTTGGTTTTTTTTTTTTTTTTTTTTCATATTTTTTTTTATACAAAGGACTCATCCTAAGCCATTTTTATTTGGCTTCTAAGATTTTGGTTCAATTATATCCAGGTTCGACTGTGTTTTTTTTCTTCAGGTTATAAATAATTACAAATGACCCAAACCCCGCCAGCACTCACCGCCACTGAGCGCGTCACAGCGGAGCAGACTGTTCACGTAGAGGGGCAGCAGCTTCAGACACTCGGGCAGGATGAGCTGGCCGAGGCTGGACCCCGGCGAGGCGCAGTGCTTCCTGTACGTGGCCAGGATGGTGGCCGTCTTGCTCACCAGAGCCTCGCGGAGGCCGCGGGGACTCGTGTCGCACAGCTTGGCCGCGCACTGTTTGGCCAGGAAGTTCATGAGCGAGTCCAGCTCGCAGTAGCGGTACAGATCCGCCATCTGCGACGTGCAGTTGAGGGACAGGTTGTGGACCCGCACTTTGCGAACCCCTGTGGGAAGTAAATTCATATTGATGATATAGGTTATCATATTGGGCCGTGCAGTTGAGGGACAGGTTGTGGACCCGCACTTTGCGAACCCCTGGTGGAAAGTAAATTCATATTGATGATATAGGTTATCATATTGGGCCGTGCAGTTGAGGGACAGGTTGTGGACCCGCACTTTGCGAACCCCTGCGGGAAGTAAATTCATATTGATGCATTCATTGTTATTTATTTATTTACACTTTATTAATAAGACATATTATATATAATACAAATAATTACAAATTAAAATACAATACAATAGAAGAAAAAAATAAAGAAAAAATAAATAAATATAACATAATATGTGTCCTAACTAAAGGGCGGGGTTATTGCCTTAGGCAACTCTTCCACCCAACTCTTCAAATTCATGAAATAGAATAGAATAGTCTTTATTAGTTTAAGAATACATTACAATCGGTGGAAAAAACTTACAATTAATACATATCTTCCAAATTCTTAGACAAAATCAGTCACCGACTGAGACCTCTCTAAAATGTTTTAGAGGTAATTTTTTTGTTGATTGGCATACTGATATTTAAAAAGGTTCTCATATTATCTCCTTTTATTACTCTCTCTCCCTCGCCTCCCCTCCCCCTCTCAGGAGAAGAGGAGGGGGGGGGGGGGGGGGGAGATTCATGAAATACGTTATCATATTTGTGTTAATCACTTTCGTGATGTCACAACTACTCAAACCTGCTTTACTTAATCTACGATGACACCGGGACTTGAACCACCGACCTCCAGGTTACAAGTCCTCCGCCTTATCGATCAAGCTAGGTTGGTCATTCATGAAATACGTCATGTTGAAAGTGAATGAGAAAGCGCACAAGTACGGACATAGCTCAAGACTTGTCAGTCTCACCTACGCAGTATAAACAAGGTCTATTCTATCTGTATATAGCTAGCACAGCTAGCTATGTAATCCATCTTTTCTTTCCCTTAATCAAACACCTCGGCTGAGGTGTGAAGAACGCCTATACAAAGAAAGAGACATTTATATTATTTGAAATACCATTTATTATATCGATTTGTCAGGACGTGTGTGACGAACATAAAAGTCACTTCCGAGTATATCTAAAGATATCAGACGTATATTTTTTATCTATCATCATCATCATAGGGTGGCGTCATCGTGAACGTTGGTAACCAGACAGTGGAGGAATGACTCAGCACTTCTACCACTGTCTTTACAAGGAGGCTGATTATTGACAAGGGCCCCCAGAACCAAGCCAATGTTGGTCTACTCCCTGTTTATAGTTCTCCAGCCAGACTGCTGGTCTACTCTCTGTGTATAGTTCCCCAGCCAGACTATTATATCTATCACATATACATAATTTATTATTGTAGGGAGCTGTAACCAGTCTATGTTTCTACAAATATCTGGCCTGAATATTTATACCCTTTTGGAAGATTTGAATTGACTGAGTCAGTCTAGTTTTTCTTGTAGATCATTCCCAAATAAACATGTTTCCTGTTGATAGATTTGTGTTCTTTATTTGAAAACTTTACAATTATATTGTCTTTTCTTACTATCAAAAGCATAGGCACTGTAGTGGCACACTTACCATAAGCGGATGTGTAGAGGAAGGCTACTTGAATGATGACTCCTTCCTCTGGCACAAGCTTGTCATCGTGCTTCAGCTCCACAGCCACAGCTTTCTCAGAGTCCATGGAGGCGAACTCCATGTCTGAAATGAAACACGCATCACTCTATTAATTTATTTCCTCTCACCATACCAATAAACCTCTCAATTTTTTTAAAAAAACATTTCATTTATTTATTAACAATTTTGGATTTATATCAAGGTTTTTTTCTAAGCTAATGTCACATAAGAAACTATTCAATATGGCTTTCGTAATAATACAAGCGACAAATGTAGCTGTTGTTTCATAGTTCTAAATAAAACGACTGTGAAACACTCATCTAAAAAAACACCAACAACAAAAAATTGTTAATCTGTTGAAACTTTGACTTTTCTACCAGCTAGCAATATAAGACTGGTTTGTGGTTATAGCATGGCACACTTTCTGTTTATAATGTCCTAGTCTAAGGGTTGTATGAAGAGTTTTCACTGTAGGGATACCTGGATCATTGGTCCCTTCAGCTGATTTTGTTATTCAGAGACGTTTGTTTAAAGCGTCTGTGCGCATGTGCAATCAGATGTTTCTTTAATAAATAATTGTCAAGGTCGAATTATTCCCTACAGCAAGCTCGGGACCACCCTACAGTAAACCCCATAGGGATTACAAAATCGTCTCTGCATACCAGCCTAACTTTTTTGTTGTAAAATGCAGGTACCTGTCGTGTTGGACATGTACATGTGTCCGTAGAAGTCTGTGGGTCGAATCCCGGTGCTGGTGCGGACGCGCATGACCGCGTCGTAAGCCGTCGGCCGCGTCAAGTTGCGCCTCAGATCTTCCAGGAGTCTGTGTCCGTCCACCGAGGCTTGGAAGTAGGTGTACTTGTACACCTGGCCTCCTGTGAGCCGCGCTACCTGGCCTGGGGAGGGAGTGCAGTTGAAATGATAAGGTGTTAGTAAGAAACTATGGATTCTTTAAATTTTTACTCACTTTTCGACTTAAGTTTCGCCTAACTCGTAGGCTTGATCACGATTACTATTACTATCACGATTACTTGATCAAGCCTACGAGTTAGGCGAAACTTAAGTCGAAAAGTGAGTAAAAATTTAGAGAATCCATAGTTTTATATTAATATTACATATACCTAACATTATTTGAATTTCTAATATGTGTTAGTAAGAAAATATTTCCTAGCCGGGTACGCGACGGGCCAGTATCGCATTATAAATGTTCAATCAAGCATCAAGACATCGCATCGAGACCTTTCATTCAATACCTCACTTGATGCTATTACTAAAAACCAGTTCAGAATACAGGGTGTTCAAAAAACAGCACACTCACCAACGGTGGCCAGGTCCACATAGGCGTTGTTGAACACAAACAGATCCACGGAGACGCCACTGTTGACACAGTCCTGAGCCAGGCTGTTATACAGGGTGTTCTGAGGCGTGAGCACTGTCTTCTCCTTGTCTGTGCCAAGCATCTTCCGGTCCTCCCTGTTGGCGAGCTTGCCCGGGGCGTCCAATATGGGCAGCGACGAATTGAACACGAGGAGTTTGCCTGAGAGAACCGAAGAGGAAGGAACTTCATGAAGTTGTGCGTTCAATTGACATGTATATAACCGACCTTAGTAGCTTGATCGATGAGTCGGCGGATTTTTTTTTTCATTGACCCCTGATTTTTTTTTTTTTTTTAGATAATTTTGAAATATATTTTACTTGCGAGAAATTTCTAATATTAGAAATCGGAAGTATTGTGTTCGTTTTTGTAAAAAAAAAAATATTTCTGGACGTTTCATAACCTTCTGAGCAACTTTGGTTTTGTGTCCGTCTGTCGGTCCGTCGGTCTGTTAAAAGTATTCCTTGTAACGCGCAATTCTCGAAACCCACACGACGGATTTTAATAAAATTTTGCACACATCTAGGAGACGTTCTGTAGATGGTCCCATTTTAAATTAATCAAATTCGTACTAGCGGTTCTGGGTGAAAGAGACCATGCGCCTGACCACTAACTTTTTACTTAAACGCTTATACCTCGTGAACGGTACACCTGATTTTGATAATAAAAAAAAATGTATGTATGTATATGCATGTTATTGTTTTACATAGGCTATTTATATTTATTTTTTAATTAATTGTAAGAACTCTGATATTTAAGAAAATTCGAAATTTTGGACAAAAAAGTAAAAAAAAAAAAACACTGCCAATTATGGACACGATACTTCCTCGTGATTGTTTCACATTGTATACACTATACACCCGCTAATTTTGAGAATTTATACAAAATTACTTGTATCTCCAAAACGACTGAACCGATTTTCTTCAAATTTGTTTTACATGGTAGAATACCGTTTTTCCTACATTCTAGATTCCACAAAAATTCTATATCGGCAAGTCGTGATGATAATGTGATAACTTATGACTATGAGGGAAGGAGAGGAGTCTCACCTGTGGTATCATTCGCCTTCAGCGCCTCCAGTCCCGCCTGTATGGCCGGCAGGAGCAGGGTCTCAGTCTGTTTGGTGTCCTCAAAGAGGGCGGGGATCTGGCCCATGAGCGCCCCCATGGCGGCGCCCGCCTCCTCCACGCTGCCCAGGAACCCCTCCAGCAGAGGCATGAACATGTCGTGCACGTCCGTCACCTCCAGGAGTTCCGGCTTCATCAGGCTGGACTGAGGAGGCAGGCAGACACATATTGTTTTTTAAAGATGTTTATTTCACAGCGTTGTTATTATTATTATTATACAATTCTTTATTAGATACAAAAGGACATTATGTACATATAAATAATAATTTTAACAGTAAAAAAATGAAGAAAACAATATCTTAATATATAAATGTCAAAGTCACTGACTGACTGACCACTGACTGATCATCGCTCTACAGCCCAAACCGTAATACCTAGCGAGCTGAAATTTAGTAGGTAGCTTTGTCTTATAGTCTAGATGTGCAATAAGACGGGATTTTTCGAAATATACAACACCTGCCATTGGCGAAAAAGGATTTTTTGCTTTGCGGGCCATGCCTCGGCCCGCAAAGCGGGCGTCAGCCCGCTAGTATACAATAAAAATGAAAAATAATAGAAAATATTTGAAAACATATGTCCAAACTAAAGGGCAGGGTTATTGCCTATGGCAATCTCTTCCACCCAACCCTTCAACAGCTGGAGGGGTGAGTAATAGTCTCCAGCCAACTTTATTTCAAAGTTGGCTCGTCCTGAACCACATATTTCTATGTGCGATCAACCATCATGAGGACTTGGACTTTTCTTTATAAGCCATTAAACCCTTAGGAAACTGCAAGCTAGCCTGGCTTGTAAGGGTGTGACAAAATATTATTATGATATTTATATGAGTGACAAAATATCTCTAATTTTCTTGTTGTATTTAGTCTAAGCATTTCATCTGAAACATTTCTTTGGGCAGTGAGAATTCACTGATGTCAATATGGAGATAATTACACAGTGTCATTGCCTTAATTAGGGGAGATTCATGTGCAATCTTACCTTGATGTTATAGAACTGCACACTGCTGGCGTACGTGATGAATCCGACCCTGAGTCTCTCGTTGGTCACCTCGCCCAGTATCTCCATCATGTGGGAGCACAGCAGCGAGACCAGGCCTGACTTGACGTTGTTGTACGAGACGTCCAGGAGGAATATCAGGGCCGGCGGGTTCGGGAACTTGGAGTCCCGGCAGTACTGCTCCGACACGATCAGTTCGTAGGAGCCGAGACACAACTCTGGTCGCTGGTACTTGTCCATGCGTTGTCCTGTCAAAGGGAATCATTGGTTAAAAGTCATATTAAAGACTTCAAAACCAAATTCAAATATACCAAAGATCACTTGTGAGAATATTATCACAAATGTAATACGTGGCTCTCACAAAATAATATACAACCACCTGTATCAAAGAACATAAGAAGAAGAAAAAGAAAGAAGAAAAGAAAGAAAGAAAGAGAAAAAAAAAATGTATACTGTGTCGTTTAGGCAAGTGCCCATGTGGCACCAGTTGTAAAGTATTTTTAATAAATATTTTTACGTTCTCTCTCTCTTGTCTCTCAAATGATATTAAAGTCATATCAGTCTGGCTGGGGGACTATAAACAGAGAGTAGACCAGCAGTCTGGCTAGGGGACTATAAACAGGGAGTAGACCAGCAGTCTGGCTAGGGGACTATAAACAGAGAGTAGACCAGCATTGGCTTGGTTCTGGGGGCCCTTGTCAATTATTAGCCTCCTTGTAAAGACAGTGGTAGAAGTACTGAATCATTCCTCCACTGTCTGGCTACCATCGTTCACGATGATGCTACCCTATGATTGTTATTTTGTCCCGAAAAGTAGGTACTACTATATCGAAGAAAAATAAAAATCAACTGTCTATTATGAACATGAACACATATCATTTCTTTGAAATAATCCTAAAAACTTGAAAGTCAATTAAAAAAGAAAAAAAACTTATTATTATTATTGTGTGTTGTTATTTTGTCCCAAAAAGTAGGTACTACTATTTCGAGGAAAAATAAAAATCAACTGTCTATTATGAACTGAACATGAACACATATCATTTCTTTGAAATAATCCTAAAAAAATTGAAAGTTAATTAAAAAAGAAACTTGAATACAAGAGAAAAATATTCCGGTCCCTTATATCCATGTTTGTCCGCATTAGTAACTCACCCAGATTAACTCACCCTACAATAGCAACTCACCCTACAATAGCAACTCACCCAGAGTAACTCACCCTACAATAGCAACTCACCCTACAATAGCAACTCACCCAGAGCGTCCATGTGGGCGAAGTAGGTCTCGGGCACCTCGGTGCTCGCCTTGCACATGGGGCAGTGGAACCTGCGGCCCTACAATAGTAACTCACCCTGCATTAGTAACTCACCCTGCATTAGTAACTCACCCTGCATTAGTAACTCACCCAGAGTAACTCACCCTGCATTAGTAACTCACCCAGAGTAACTCACCCTGCATTAGTAACTCACCCAGAGTAACTCACCCTACAATAGTAACTCACCCAGAGTAACTCACCCTGCATTAGTAACTCACCCTGGATTAGTAGCTCACCCAGAGTAACTCACCCTACAATAGTGACTCTTGTTACCATTTGTATTTTAATATTATTATTATTATTATTATTATTTATTTATTTTTTTAAATAATTTTAATGTTTTTAATGTTAAATTTTTGTATTTCATTACTTTGTATATTGGGTCCCCATGGGAACCGTCAATTATAAATAAAAAAAAAACTCATCCAGAGCGTCCATGTGGGCGAAGTAGGTTTCCGGCACTTCCGTGCTCGCCTTGCACATGGGGCAGTGGAACCTGCGGCCCAGGTCCCTAGAGCTCTCTTATATCCAGGTCCCTTGATCTCTCTTCTATCCAGGTCCCTAGAGCTCTCTTCTATCCAGGTCCCTAGAGCTCTCTTATATCCAGGTCCCTGGAGCTCTCTTATATTAGTAACTCACCCAGAGCGTCCATGTGGGCGAAGTAGGTCTCGGGCACCTCGGTGCTCGCCTTGCACATGGGGCAGTGGAACCTGCGGCCCAGGTCCCTAGAGCTCTCTTATATCCAGGTCCCTTGATCTCTCTTCTATCCAGGTCCCTAGAGCTCTCTTATATCCAGGTCCCTTGATCTCTCTTCTATCCAGGTCCCTAGAGCTCTCTTATATCCAGGTCCCTTGATCTCTCTTCTATCCAGGTCCCTAGAGCTCTCTTATTTCCAGGTCCCTAGAGCTCTCTTATATCCAGGTCCCTTGATCTCTCTTCTATCCAGGTCCCTAGAGCTCTCTTCTATCCAGGTCCCTTGATCTCTCTTCTATCCAGGTCCCTAGAGCTCTCTTCTATCCAGGTCCCTAGAGCTCTCTTCTATCCAGGTCCCGGGAGCTCTCTTATATTAGTAACTCACCCAGAGCGTCCATGTGGGCGAAGTAGGTCTCGGGCACCTCGGTGCTCGCCTTGCACATGGGGCAGTGGAACCTGCGGCCCCCGTCCACAAACTGCATGAAGGGCGCCATGTACGCCTTGCAGCGGGCGCACCTCACCGGGCCCCCGCACTGCGAGAAGTCGGCCTCGGGCGGCTCTGTCTCGCCTGGGGGGGGGGGGGGGGGGGGCACATATTGGTATTGGTTAATTTTAAGGATTTTCTTTTTTATTACAATATTTCAAAATAATAATAATGAATTTTATTATTTATTATTATTATTTAATACTTTAATGGTCAACTACATACATTCAACAAAATAGGACATGATAAAACAAACAAAAAAAAAACCAAAACAAAAAATACAAAATAGAATATGTAGTGAATCAAGGGGCGAGGTTAAAGCCTGTGGCTTTCTCTTCCACCTCTACAATTTATCTACAATGTTTTAATATTTATAAATTTCCCTCTAATTACTATGTGTGTGTGCTTTTAGGGAAATGAAAACATAATCTCCATACCAATAAAAGATTACCGATGAAAATTTGCACAAGAGATTTTCAATAGATTACTAGGACGACAAAAACAGTCACTTTTCTCCACCCAAAGGATATATTACATGGTTGGATGTAGCGATTGTATTACAGTGTTTCTTCTCACACACTTTACAGTATGACCAAATACATATGTGAAATAAAATAGGCCATAAAACATACATCTGTTATTTATTTTTTGGTTTAACGTCGCTTTTATTTGCATGATCATTTGTAGCAATGGTTGTTTTACCCTATATTAGCGGGAAACTCACAAACCAGCAATTCAAATTCACCTCACCCAGCCTGAGCATAGACAGCATCACGATGGTTTGAATTTGAATGGTCATCCATCGAAGTCCTAACCTCGCTGGATGTTTCTTAATTTCAATGATAGAACAAGAACTCGTATGTTCTTCTATTTTTAATAAAGCAGAATCCCGCTAACTCGAAATTCAAAGTACAGAAGCGTCATTTCGAGTTACCGGATTTGTGAATAAGGAGCGAAGTTCTTCAAGGACCTAATAAAAACCACTTTATGCTGCATTAAGTTCACCTACAACTTTCAAGCCAGCGTCGATGGAGCATTGAATGCACCGGTTCTCGTGGGATCACCGAAGTTAAGCAACGTCCAGCTAGGTAAAGACTTCGGAATAATGACACTCAGGCCCAACTCTGGGGAGAGGTTAAAGTGGATGGCAAGTTAGCGAGTTTCCTGCGAATGGAGGGTAAAAGCCCCTTCGTAATGTGACCATGGTGAAGACTTTGTTATGTTATTATTATTATACAACGCTTTATTAGGTACACATGGACATTATGTACATACAAATAATTATTTTAACAATGAAAAAAAATGGAAACAATATATACAAAAAAAATGAAATTGAATAGAAAATATATAAAAACATATGTCCTAACTACAGGGCGGGGTTATTGCCTATGGCAATCTCTTCCACCCAACCCTTTATGCTGGCATTCCGGATAAACTCAGGCTGGGTGAGGTCTTTAAGCCCAAAATTAAAAAAAAATTCACCTTCAGACACGCGTGCCAGCGGACTCAGCACGAGTCCCAGCGGCACGCTCACTTGCTTCATAAGGTCAGCTGTCACGGGCACGGAGTACATGGTGGCCCGCACGAAGCGGGGCGAGCAGTTGCCCTGGTCCTGCACGGTGAAGGGCGTCGTCACGAGGGGGGGCAGGCCGCCCCTCTGGTCCGTGCGGAACTCGCCCGAGCGAGTTTTGCGATCATCCTCCATCACTTGGATCTGGAATGAAAATTTATTTATTTACACTTCAGATAGATAGATATATGTTTTATTTGTAAAAGTACCCTGACGGGTGTATCTGTATATAATGGTCAGATTAATAGGACATATTATATACAACACAAATAATTACAAATTAGAATCTCTATATATAAAACAGAAAAAAGGACTACCTACCTATGTTTGTTTGTTTGTCCAGAGTTGTTTAGCCAAAACGGTAAGAGATAGCGAAAAATGTCTCAGAATTGACCCCCCCAAAACCATTATCGCTTTGTCCAGAAAAGTTATAAAAAGTTCAAAAAGGCATTGCTGTCCAGCAGTACGGCTATGCCTTAGTAAATTTGAAATTTAGTCCCGTTGCAAAGCACGGGCAAACGGCTAGTACAATATAATAGAAGAAAAAAATAAAGAAAAAATAAATAAATATATACATAATATATGTCCTAACTAAAGGGCGGGGTTATTGCCTTTGGCAATCTCTTCCACCCAAAAATTGAATTAGCATCACTAGCAACTTGGACTCAGATATTGGAACAGACGATTTCTCCTGGTTAGAGGTGTAGGTAAAATTTTACACATCCATTTAAATCAAGGTATCGGTTACGGCGGAGAAATTAGAATATTATCAAGTCCTATAAATAAAGGGTTGGGTGGAAGAGATTGTCTATGGCAATCTCTTCCACCCAACCCTATCTTATCATTTCTTTTCTAGTACTCTAATAGTGTATGTTGTCTAGTTGTCTAGTACTCACAGTGTAAGGTGTCTAGCTGTCTAGTACTGACATAGTGTATGGTGTCTAGCTGGCTAGTACTCACATAGTGTAAGGTGTCTAGCTGGCTAGTACTCAAATAGTGTATGGTGTCTAGCTGGCTAGTACTCACATAGTGTATGGTGTCTAGTACTCATCTCCTCATAAGTTATTTCTCCTCATAAGTTATTTATATTAGCTTAGGAGATGTTATTTTTGTAAATTTAAAATTGTTATGAATAAAAAAAAAATTGTTATAATAAACTCCCTGAGGAAGTAAGGCTACTTGAGGCTAAGACCTTTAAGAACAGACTTAAAGATCGACTGCTGGACTTGGTTCCTTATTCATTTGATGACCAGCTGACCTGGTGAGCCCTTAAATTTTCTCTCGCTCCTATTTTCTCTTCTTCTCAATTCGCTCCTATTTTTTCTCCTTCTCTCTACAACTCTACTACATTATCAGTTTCTTACCTTGTTTAAATTCTCTCCCTCTTCACATACTTTACTATGATACAGAGATTAGTTTTAGTTAATTTGTTATTTTTATTATTTACTTACCTAAATTACTTTTTCCCTAACATCATTCATTACCTTTATAGTTTTAAGAATTTAGTTTTAATTTAGTTTTAAGCACAACATTGTTAACACCGAAAGGTATCATTCAACAATAAAAAAAACATTATCATTATCAAATAAACCAAATCAAATCAAAAAAAAAAAAAAATAAAAAAAAATCACATAGTGTATGGTGTCTAGCTGGCTAGTACTCACCCTACTGGGCATATTATCAGGATCCAGCTTCTTCTGCGGGGGAGGCTGGGGTCTGGTGTTGGGGTACTGCATGCCTGAGTACTCCTGATTCTGCTGCTGCTGCTGATCGTAGCCCCCCGGGCCTTGGGGATACCCTGGAAAACAAAACAATAAAAAAAAAAAAAAAAAAAAATGTGTTTCTTTGTGTTAATATATCACAATTTAAGTGCGTAGGAATTTTCCATATCTTTAATATCCCAATATCTAATTTCTGCCTATAATTCCACCACTGGTCGCTGCTAACATTAAAGCAGCTACGCATTTTTCCTCACGAGGTATGAGCGGACCCCGAACAACCAAGTACAGAGCAGAAAAAATCCTGCCCCGTCGTGGGATCGAATCCAGGTCACCGTGCGTGCAATGCCTAGCGCGCTAACTCACTCGGCCACGGTGACCGAGACTTTTTGTCTTCATATACATTATACAAGCTCTAGGGCGAATTTCATTCCTCTCACACCAAATTGAAAACAATAATTTTGAGCCAAGGGTAGTCTCACAGTTTTACATAGGCATGGAATTTTAAAATAAACTTATCCTCATATTAATAAACAGAATAGGTTTTCTATCTTAATCTAGAAATGAGCAAGGTAATTAATTGGCCAGAATGATTATATCAATAATAATGTTCATCCCATGGTTTGTTCTACTGAAGGTGTACTCTACAAAGAATTTGAGAAGGTCCTCACAAGAACTTCTGCGGTATTGAGTGCCAAATGGGCAAAAACTTTGTTTGGGTTCTCACACACAGTTCTCAATCATTAGATCAATCAACTTGAGAATTAGAGGATCAAGAAAAAAAAATAGACAATTTTCTGAATACGAGTATGTTTAAAATATGTAAAAAAAAAGATTTTTTTTTTTTTTTTTGACTATAAATAAAATAATGTTCTAAGTTTTAATGACATATAATAATGTTTATTCTATTACCTGGCTGTGCTCGCGGGGGGTAACCCTGTGTAGCGGGCTGGGGAGGGATACCCAGGGGGCACCTGTTGAGGTGGGTACTTCTGCTGGGGTGGTCCACCCTGAGACATGGGAGGAAAACCTCCCTGAGCCTGTGGGAATCCTGGCTGTTGCTGCGGAAACTGAGGAGGAAAACCTTGCTGCGATGGTGGGATGCCAGCATTTTGAGGAGGAAAGCTAGGTTGCTGTTGAGGAAAACCGGCTTGCTGTAAAGGTTGCTGGGGAGGGAAACCTGCTTGCTGTGAAGCCTGGGAGGAAAACCACCTTGATTAGATGGTTGAGGAGGAAAACCACTCTGTTGTTGAGAAGATTGTGGTGGAAAGCCACCTGGTTGCTGAGAAGGTTGTGGAAAACCACCGGTTGAGAACTAGCCTGTGGTGGAGGACGAGCATACTGGGGTCTACTCAGGTTGGGTCGAGAGGTCGGCCCTCCAGCCCCTGTGAGTGGGGGGCCACTTGGTGGAGGGGAACCCAAAGGGGGGCCTCCTAAGGCTGTAGGGGGACCTGTCAAGTTTGATGGTGGTCCACTCATTTGAGGTCCTCCTAGATTTGATGGTGGTCTAGATGAAAGACCACCAAAATTGGACGGTTGACCTCCTGTTGGTAGTCCATTAGAAGGACTTCCAAATCCTGATGGTGGTCTATTCATTGGAGGACTTCCAAAACTCGGAGGAGGACCTTTTGAGCTGGATGTTGGTCCATTCAAAGGTGGACCTGCTAAATTAGATTGAGGACCTCCAAATCCTGATGGTGGTCCATTAGGAGGACCTCCGAATCCTAATGGTGGTCCATTAGGAGGACCTCCAAATCCTGATGGTGGTCCATTAGGAGGACCTCCAAATCCTGATGGTGGTCCATTAGAGGACCTCCAAAATCCTGATGGTGGTCCATTAGGAGGACCTCCAAATCCTGATGGTGGTCCATTAGGAGGACCTCCAAATCCTGATGGTGGTCCATTAGGAGGACCTCCAAATCCTGATGGTGGTCCATTAGAGGGACCTCCAAATCCTGATGATGGTGCATTAGGGGGACCTCTCAAGTCTGAGGGTGGTTCATTAGGGGGACCTCCAAATCCTGATGGTGGTCCATTAGGAGGACCACTAAATCCTGATGGGGGTGCATTAGAAGGTCCTCCAAGGGTTGGTTGAGGACCACCAAATCTTGATGGTGGACCTCCTCTTGCAGATGATGAAGCAGAGGGATATTGATTAAGTCCTTGCAATGACTGAGGTTGATATTGTTGCTGCCTAGGAGGCTGCTCAGGAGACTGCAAGCCACTGTTTGGTGGAAACCCTGTTGATGCAGGCACTTGGCTTGGTGAACTGATGGAAGTAGGAGCTGCAAAGGAATTAGATCCTGCCTTGCTCCTTGGCTAGGATACGATGCATCTCCACTTCCTGCTGAATTTGTAAGATCTGCACCACTTAGTGGATTTGAGGGAGGAAAGTCATCTGGTTTTGAGTGAGAACCTCCAAAACTTTGGGGTGATTGTTGTGGTTGAGATGGTGACTGAGGAGACGACAGAGATTCCTCAGTTACACCTTTTGGCGGCTGGAATGAACTGGTGGATGTAGGAACAGTATTGCCTGCAGGAGACTGAGGGGGTTTGTACCCTGTGTGAGATTCCCTGTCTGTGGTTTAAGAGGTTGGAATGGTCCACCCGAGCTGGGTTTAAAAGCAGAAATACTGGAAGCATCTGGACTTTGTAGATTGGCTGGTGCAGGGGCGCTATCAGGTATATGACCAGATTGACGTGGTGTGTAGCTTTGAGGAGGGCGTGAGAGAGTGGGAGGGGTAGGTGCTTGGCTGATAGGGCTTGGGTCTGAGGAGTTTAGCCCATTACCATAGTTACCATCAGGTTGTTGGGGAGAAGAGGATTTTCGAGTAGATTGGTGAAAATCTCCTGGGTGACCCAGAGACATTTGTTTTGATTGTTGTTGGTTTTGATTCTGTTGGACTGATGAGTTCTGGTTAAAGTTGTTGGCGGGTCCTGCATTTAGAGCTCAGTGGCATTCCAAAAGAGCTGGTGTTTGTTTTACCCACTATAGGTTGTCCTTGGGTTGGATAGGAGTTAGCACTTGAATAATTTGGTGGGTGGTTGCCAAGGAGGTTCGAAGGTAGAGGTGAGGGGGCACTGGCGTTTGACAAAAAAGAGTTTGGTACACTTGTTGGTGGTGGAAACACATTAGAAGGCTGCTTCTGGGCTGGACCAACATTGTTATAATAGTAGTTACTGCCTAGTGATGATGGGGGAGCATTGCTAGGAAACTTGTGTGGATCTCCAGACAGTGGTGCTGTGTTACTAGGAGGAACCTGGAAAAAATTCAGACAAAAAAGTTACATTGTATTAATTATTTAAACTTAAAACTGTTATTTGCTTTTAAAGTCAACATTTCTCATAAGGTCCTCCGACAAAAAATAAAAGAAAAGAGTATAAAAATGTCTACCCCATTCAGATTTGAAATTTCTACTGTGGCCAGTAGAAATATTCTTAGTTTTATTCTTACACTGTCATTCAATAAACATTGTGCTCCCTTTCTGAAAAAAAATCAGGTCTTTCAATCATGCCTAAAAAGCTATAAAGTACCCAATTTTTGGATACACTTCCTTTCCCAACATTATGCAAATTTTGAAAAAATGTACTTTCTCTGCTCCATTTTTTTCCACAGTTTTTAACCTCCTTGTAAGGCAGGATTTTTTTATTATCAAAATGGTAAATTCAAAATAATTTATAATTTAAATTTTATGTAAGACAAGGAAAAAATATTTTGCGATCTGCACTCTTGTGTCAGTAGTTGTGTTGTCCCTTGTATATTGATGCTAGAAAAATGCCAACCCCTAGTACCTGTCTACCTTTAGCAATGTTTTACTTACACAAGTCAATTTAGACAAACCTTATTAACATGAATAATGTACCTCAAAGGTAACTGGTACAATTACAGAAGTACCCAGACCCATCCCAGGTACAAAATTTTGCTAAGTACAAAAAAAATTACCTGTGCACAACACTGATTGTGAATCATACGTATAGTCATGGCTAGTTTTAGAACTACTAATGACTTCACAATGGATATAATATTAAAACTCACCCCGTGTCCAGAGCTGCTACTGTTCAGGTCAATATTGGCAAACTGATTTGAGAGTCCAGGATCTGACCCTAGAAAATTAAAAGCATCAATTTACATTAAAAAATATATCTTAATATACTCTCAAAGTAGCTTGATCAATAAGGCAGCCTTCCCCCTGGCAACCAAGGGTTTGAGTACAAAATTTGTCAACTAGTTGATCTAACTGATCATCATTTTCAGAGTTCACATGAGGGAAGAACTCTTTAGGGATCTATCAGATTTTAAATAAATGAGAACCAAATGACCAAACTGGAACCATTTTAAATTGAACCCATTGTCTAGCTCAACATATTAAACATTATAACATTATTATATAAATTCTAAGCATGTATGGAACATACCTGGAAATTTCAGTCAATTGGACAAAAATTGTATTTTAATTGTGTTCAATAGATTTGACCATTTTTTTATGGTGGTCCTAAAACTATGTATGACAGTGGTCCAAAGAACTTACATAAATGTTGACATTTTGTATTGTATAAATTTGGCAATGTGAGTTTGAGTAATTGTGACCTCACAATAGTGATTAACACAAAAATGATAACTTTAACTAAAAAGTAGTGGCAACAACAACAGTTTTACTTCAGCCACAAAATAAAATATGGCCAGCCAAAGAAGAAGAATTAGAATCATTACCTTGATGGTGTGGAGCACCATTTTGAAAGTTCATGAAATTGTTTCCTTGGGGTTGTTTGTTTGGAGGTGGTAAAAATGTTGGCTGCATACTTGTTGATGTTTCCTGAAATTTGAATCAAAATAACTATTTAATACATTATGTTCTATGGTAAAATATGTACCTACTAAGAGAAGCGGACATAGATGTGACCAGTTTCAGATTACTTATTGTTAAATGATTCTTAATATAATGCCGACAGTTAATAATAAAATGTTGACCTCATTTAAAAATACTTACAATAGAAATCTCCCTAATTCAAAACAGAATAACTTGAGAATTTTTGAGTCCTTGTCAAACTTTCCTCTCTAATTGAATTCCCAATTATTTAAATTCATTATTAATTTAGTGTTTATCACTTTCATGATATCAAAGCTACTCAAACTCACTTTAGTAAATCTATGCTGTAACCTGGACTTGAACTCCAGGTGACAAGTAACACCGCCTTATTGATCAAGCTACTTAAGTCAGTTTGAATTCCCGATATCTTGGAATGAAATGACAATTCTGTAACCTTGAATTTTTATTTAGTCGGGATTTTACTTTACCAGTGATAGGCAATGTCTTGTAGGAATATTCACATTACAAATAAAACCAAATGATTTGTTAAAATACCTACCTATCTTTAATTTCTTGTCTAAACTTCACTATGAAGACAAAACATAATAGTACATTAATATTATGTTATTGAGTCTTTCAATAAGACCATAAGGATTGCTCAATGATAACAGGTTCACAAGACCTATCAGTTTTCAAGTTGTTCACAGTTAAGCTACCTACTTATATGCTGCACCCTCTTCAAATTGGAGCTCTTGCATGTAAAAAGGCTACAGAAACTGATAATATATTATTAAGTGTGTCGACATTACCCCTGAGTGCAAATACATAATTATGTGTCCCAAATTTGAATGAGAATGAATTACCTACTGAGATATCCTTATCAGTTAGACATTACTCTCAACATAACTTACAACAAATGGAACAGCCTCTAGCACCACATGGAACTCTTGTCTTAGGGATTAGCAAGCAATTTGTTCCTGCAAAGTAATTTTAAACAATTACAGGGAATATACGAGGATTATTGTAGAACTGATAATTTAATTTGTCTTGTACAACATAGAGCTGAGTGACGTGTAACTTGCGGGGTACTTAGATTTAAATTGAAGAAATTCGAAGTTAAAACTTACGTATTTTTTAAAAAAACTTTGTAATTGATTTATTACCTTATGTTATACAGAAATAGTCCACAAAACCATGCTTTTCACTGATTCTAACTTTAAATAAGGAAAATTCGGTAAACTTTTTTAACAGATAACGAAATTTTCCTCTATTCACAAATTCACCAAAAGAAATTTTTGTTTAGAATATGAAATCAGCTGTTTATCACTTGAATGCCACGTAAGATTTTATCGTATTGCGCATGCGTTGAACTCTGCCAGTGTTGCCACACCTATTTGAAATTTTACAAGATCCTCCAAAAAATCTTGAAAAAAGCCTTCTCACATCATCATTAGTCGCGTTTTTCTTTTGGATTAAAAAAATTCAAGGTTCGGTTTTTTCAAATTATTTCTATTTTTCCAAGTTTAGCTTCCCCACCATTCATGAGATAAAAATACGTTTCGGTACTTTTAAAGATAAACAATGGAAAAATGAAAACAAATCAGAAATAAATAAATGAAAGCAAGAATTTTAGCCGTTTTTTTCTTTCAACCAAACTGGATTCAAATAGAATATAATAAAATGGACGAATTGGATGAAAATAAATGTTCTTTTAAAAAAAACGAAAGAATGAGAAATCTTCTTCCAGTTTGGTCAAACAAAATGGATTTATAAAATGCTTGCTTCCATTTCTTTATTCCTGGTGAAGTTTTCATTTTTCATAGTTTATCTTTAAAAGTACCGAAACGTATTTTTCTTTCTCGAATACCGAAACGGTGGGGAAGCTAAATTTTGGAAAAATGGAAATACATAAATATATGGAAAAAATCGAACCTGGATTTTTTTTTAATCCGAAAGAAAAACGCGGCTCTTATAAATCCATTTTGGTTAACTTAACTGGAAGAAGATTCCTCCTCCTTTCGTTCTTTTCCGAAAGAAAAATGACTTTCTTCCAATTCGTCCATTTGAATTCATTAAGGTTAGAAAAAAATACGGCTATTGATAGTAAAAATTAAACGGGCAACGCTGCGCAACGTTTGGTCGGGAATTTTAAATGAGAAGTGTTGACACGTACCTATACATGCATGCATGATCGTGTGTAACGGAAAAACATCACGACCATAATTTTAGTTCATGCTGCCTGTTTGAAATTCAAATACTTACTCAACCTACATGCATGTCATGCATGCTGGTTGCCTATCCGTGTGCGGGGAGTTCTGCTCAGGCCTCAGTCATACGTTTATTCCTCATTATCTCTCCCTCTTTTTCTTACCTTTCCTTCTCTCCATCTTTATTTTTTTATCTCTCTCTTTTATCTTTCCTTCTTAATTTATAGCATAGCGTGAGAGTTGACAGACCTGAGAGGCATGCATGACATGCATGTAGTACGTGTGTGGGAATCAGCTTTTTTGAAAATCATGCATGCAAGCATGGCGGCCGGCTTGAAGAGAGTGGGTCATGAAACGTTGCGTAACGTTGCGCAATAAAATGTTGCACTCAGTGGGATCCTGGCTTAACATTAGAATTAGTAAAGGAGTGGAAGTTTGGAAGAACGCACAGAAGTGCACGAGCTATGACGTCATACCATGACGTCACTGTGTGAGAATTTCCAATGAACGGGCACATGGCACATAATTCACAAGAAGTTTACTCTGCTTGGATCAAAAATGTGTTTACATAATAGTCATGGAAATAGTAGGAACCGCTCCTCGGCAAACCTCCAATATACCAATAATGCTCAGATACATTTTTTACGGCCCATAAGATTTTTGCTCAACTTGGTCATTTAATGTATTCGGTCATAACCACTTGCTGTCTTGAAACTAATGTGGTTCTAATCAAATTTGTTGATTTTTTTTTATTTATTAAATCACCTATTAACACGTTCGTTACCGAACGGCCATATGTGGATGTTTTTGTGTTTTTCTTTGGGACCGAAAAACACATGTGGTTGTTATCAAAAATTTAACGAGGGACCGGACATCCATATATGGCCTTTTGGAGGTCGGTTGTTAGTATTAGAACAGATATAGGATCGATTCTTGTACAAATACGATGCCAAATATGCAAAAAAAAACCTGGGGACCAAAATTTGGTCCCCAGGATGCAACAGCAACTGGTCCCTACGTAAAACTTGAAAAAATTGGCTTGGTAACGAACGTGTTAAATTTGTTGATTCTATTATTGTTCATCTTTTATCGGGATGTCGTCACTTTCATGAACTAACAGCCAAGCTCGATATAGCGTGAATAAGGCATCGTTTTACCTAATACTATTTATAAGCCACCCTGTAATATATATTGACCTCAACCTGCCTGAGTAGGACCAGGATATTAGCAGAATATACGACTTGAAAAATCAAGGCAGTCACCATTTTCATGCTCTCTACATGATCGATGTTGCTCAACCTTAGTGTTTCTCCAGCAGGTGGTGTACCTATATCATGGCATGTCCGCTCAGCGTTCAGTTTTGGATGACGCGTGCGTACTGCATAGGACATCACGTAACTGGTAACTGCACTCAAGCAGGGCTGAGGCCAAGCTAAATTCAAGTGAAACTAGTGAAAGGTCCATAAAACTTTAGGAACATAATAAATAGATTAAACGATAGAAAAAGTAATTTTAGAAAAAGAATAATAATTGTACAGCTGCAGAAATTACTTCAAAAAATAAGAGGTACCTAACTATTAGGTAGACCTATACTAGGTATAGGTATCTATTATATTATCTTAGGTACATCAAGCTGTAAAATGTGGAAGTAGGAGTGAAAGAACCAACCAACCAACCTCAAAACCTCAACCATGAGAATAGGTTGAACATTGGCGACCCCACGTATGTTTGGAAAATGGTAATGTGAAAGAAGAAGACTGTATTTCCTCAGCTTCCGAATATGAAGCTATACGTTGGTAACCTACCTGAAGATATATTTGATTTATAGCCAAATTTGGTCCCGCCTTCATTGAATATATAAAAATAAATCACCTATCTTCGAAAACTTATAAATATTAACTATTGTATAAACAGATCACCAACCCCACCCCCAAAACTAACTTAGGGAATACAGACTATATTAGGTACCTAAAGATACAGATATAGAAACCTACAACCATTTTGTTCCATCGTAGCTGCAAATGATGGCTGATGTGAAAGTGACTTAAATGACCCAGGTCTGAATTCCCCCCTGAGCCTCCGAGTTTCTCTTCTGGTTAGTTGGTTTGTCGCACGGTATTTTGAGACCAGTTTGGTGCTTACGAGCTACCTTATGAAGAAATAATTCCATCTATTTCCTGTGCCTATGTACCTACTTAAGTAGATATATGTACTTACTTATGTAAATAAATTATTCAGTCCTGCATTTCTCCGTACTTCTACGTAAATATCTAACATAAATATATCTTTGGAAGTATCTAGCCTTGAAAAATACATAGGTACATACAGTGCGTTTGAGTAATTGTGACATCATTATTGTGATTAACACAATTTTTTTTTAAAGATTTTTTTTAAAAAGATGAGTGTTTCACAGCCAATTATGATGTACCTACTTAAAAAAACTCTCCCTTGCATTAAATCGTTCTCTTTTGGACCCAGATTGTTGGTATCTTCAATATCAAAGAGATTTAAAATCAATAGAGGGCATCACATAGGTCCCATTTTATCAACTGAGCCATTCATTCTCACAAATTTCTCAGTGTTAGAAGTGCTTTAAACTGTTGAAAAAATTATTATATCCTATTTTTTTTTCGGTTCAATTCTCTATAATTCTTCTTCTTTTACTCTATAATTCTTCTTCTTTTACTCTGTCTATCCCGCTCAAGCAGGGTCGACGTTGTTCAACCTCGTGGTTGAGGTTGGTTGGTTTTGGCACATTTTTCACGGCTGGATGCCTTTCCTAACGCCAACGATTCTATTTGATTGAACGTCCTGGATTAGGACGGGGGTTTTACCCTCCATTCGCTGGGAATCGTAATTCTCTATGATTCCCACCTGTCTGTCCCGGTAGCTCACTGGTAAAGGCGGCACTCTGTGAATCCAAAGATTCCAGAGGTCGTGGGTTCGAAACCCGGCCGGGACTTGACATGTTATCCCCCCATTTGGATTTTTACCACATAATAGTATGTCTTGGACTTACTGCTGGAATAATGGGACTTTTATAGTCCTAATCGGGCAGTATAAATAAGGCGATATTATTATTATTATAAAATCTTTCCCCGGACAAAATTCGATCTCGCGGTCTTGAAATTCAGAGTTCATGTGTTCTCAGTGAACCACGCTAGCAACGGAGAGCAGACTGATTCATTAACATGGAATGGGCTTGGCAACAAGACGCGTTAGAAATAAGGTCGGGCCCTCTGTCCGGGTGTTCTAATGAATGAAGACCGGGAGAGAGACCACACTGTTGAAAATTTCGAGAAAGTAGAATAAGAGAAAAAGGAGAAGAATAATGAGAAATAAGGAGAAGATGAGAAAAAGAAGTAATATAAATGAAAACCATAACTCATGCTATGAATGAATATGACACATGTCTTCTTAGCTCTGAGGGCTAATAGTTCACCAAATGATTGGACTCCCAATTAATCTCACAAACCTGTGAGCTCCAACTTGCAAGACTCGTCATCCATGCTACGTTGAATATATATGTATTGTATATTTTACATGAGTAGTACCTACTCATGAGATTACTGAAGTTAAGCAACGCCCTGCGAGGTGAGGACTTGCTGGGTGACCGCACCCATGATGCTGGCCCAACTAAAGCTGGGCGAGGTTAATGTGGTATATCGCAATTTTCCAGAGAATGGGGGTAAAACACCTGTTCTGAATAACCTCCAATCAAGTTTTTAACAGGACCATAAATAATGTAAATATACTCTGAACTGTTAGGTCGCGGTTTGATTCCCACCCAGGACAAAAATAATCTGTCTGGTTTTTCTTTTCCCAACCGTATATGAAATTCACTCTATGGTACCAAACCACAAATTATAAAGAAAAATACCTACACTAAAAATAGAAACACAGTGATGTAGGTACAAATCAATAAATAATTTGTATAATAAAAAATAAAGGTATTAATAAAATAATAATAGGTTTATTTGATACAATTTTTGAAAATAAAATTTTCATGCTGATAATTTATATATAAACGATAGAAAAAGAAGTTCACAATATAGAAGGGGAAATACAAAATATATAAGATTAGTACCTACTATAGAAAACAAAGAAAATAACAATTCCAATACATTTCACCTAATAAGCGCCTGAGATAGGCATTTATTATTATTGCCTACTTTGTATTGCAGTAGACATTATAAACTTCACAATCAGTTAATTGATGGTTCAGTTTTTAAAAAGGTCTCTTGAAAATTGAGTCAAGAACACTGGATATCCAATGTATCCATATCAAATACATAGAATTTAATTTTATTTAATAGGTAAGATACCTATAATTTGACATAACATACAATTGACACAATTTAAAGTTTTAAAGCAAGGGACGTTTCCCATGTAAAAATAGACCTTTAATTTTAACGTAGATAATACCTAAATTAAAGCATTATGCGGTATAGTCGAATTTGTGACCGTCTGTTTTGAAGACGCCGACGAAAATCTCAATGTATAAATTGTAAATCCGTCAAATTGGTTTATTTAATTGCTCTTTTCTAATAATTCTATACCTGATTATCATCAATTGAGAAATTATTTCCTGGACAGAAGTTCATGAATAATAGCATACTACATCATTATTTTATGTAAACTGTAACGACCTATACGTTTTTTTCTTAAAAATTACAGGATCCAAAAAAAAATGTCTCCCTGGATTCAAAGCAGGAAACTCGTAGCCATCAGTGAGCTTATCTTATGCAGATACAGCCAATATTTTCGATTCGGTCAATTTCCTTATGTCCGAAGATGGAATGATTATTATTATTGATTTGATTGGACATGTAGAATAATCAAAACGGTTTCTTTATGCCAGTTGTCTCACTGAGTTGGTTTCCTGCCTAGATTATCTTGCGTAATATAGGTACTATTGAGCTATGGAAATTATAGGGAAAACAAAATTTCTTTTACTACGAGATTCGAAAAAATCAATTCGCAATTTTTTCAGTGGTGCTTTTCAAACAGAAACGCTCTGGTTGAGAAGTAACTCATGTATGTATTTTTTCCATTCTCAAAAACCTTTGATAAATATTTCCATTCCTACAACGAGATACGAACAGGCGTTCGCGGTCAATTGGTATTGCTGTACAGCTGGTATTGCTTTCAATTTTCTACATCATGTTGTATACAGTCGGTTTCTTGACATCATCAGCAAACAACTGGTTCCATTTCAAATGCTCTCCTTACTCCAAGGATTACATCGTTGGATTTCAACGGGTGCAGTTTCACGTTGGCTGTCTCATCCGCCACGAGCTGTTCCTGAAACAGAAGAAATGAAACAGAAATTAATTATGTTTTTAATTGATAAGTGCTTATTAGATAAATTGACAATCAACAATACTATAATGCTATACAGAGACTCGCTATAGCCGTCCAAAGAGGCAATGCGGCGGCCATACTTGGCACATTTCCTGTGAACCAAGGGCTTGATGAGGCTTATGTACTGTGATTATACCAAATATAACAAAACAATACTATAAACAACAGTTACAAATAAGCAGTATAGCTTTGTAGATGACAGTGTAGACTTTAATAATAATAATAATAATACCGTTGCCGTTGGGTATTGTATATTTTTTTACGGTACATGACCAATTTACAAAAAAACGAACATTGAAAAAAAAATAATACAGATACATAACAGAATTATAGAGAATACATCCGGGGTTAAGTGGCAGAGAATGCCTAAGGCATTAACTTCGCCCCGGATTACAATACATTGTACATTTAAATTTAAATATTTTCTTTTCTATATCTTATTTTGTAAATATTGTTAATTTTTTTTTTATCTTTGTTAATAATTTATTGTTCTTTGTATTGTATAGAAAATAAAGTGTAAATAAATAAATAAATAAAAATCTAAATAACCCAGAGCCCAGAGGTGTCACTCTAATTTAGCGAGTCTGGTGTCTAAGCTCAGCAGTCATGATGCATGCGCAATGCGCATGCCCAGTCCAGGACTCATGCTATCTGGGATTCGGCCTTTAGTCATTCGTCCAAGGGACTAGGCATGCACCCTGGATGTCAACAAGCAACAAAGATGATATGGGATTGTGTCTTGGGAAGAGATCTCCTCGACCTCAGGTGTTCTTCTGGGAGAATAATCTGGATAATATCAATGTTAAATAGAGGTGCGTGTGTGTGTGTGTGTGTGGGTGAGAGAGAGAGTGAGAGAGAGAGAGAGAGAGAGAGAGAGCGAGAGAGAGAGAGAAAGAGAAAGAGAGAGCGCAGGGGGTCTTTCAATTTTCTGTCATGTGACATTATCAGCCAGAGATCTGAGGTCTCTGTTAGGTCTTGCTTTAAAAAACCTTCAAAAATGAAATATTTTAATAAAAAAAAAAATATAATACAAACATCATAATAAAATTATGTAAAACTGGTAGTAGAATCTGAACATAGCATTAGGCTCAATTCAATTTTAGGATCTTTAATAGCAGTTATAAGCAGGTATATTGAGTACAGTGACGGCTATACAAGAATAAAGAGAACAAAATGTATTTGGAAAAGTAATGGATGATCTATAAGAGATACTGTGCTACCCACAAAGATTTTGAAGAAAATTTTGATTCGCCATAAATAATGCATTCTTACCTACTATGTACTTAAAAGTTCCTTGAAGGAACAAAAATCCCAATAACATCAAGAAATTTCCATTGAATCAAGCAAAACGCTTGTTTTGTAACGCCAAGAAAAACAACACGAGCGTGTATTCAAAATTACAGCAGAACTGCCCCCCAATGAGCTCACGTAACTGCTCCCCTGGTTTTACCTGTACAACACTGTACTCTGCTAAATATCCCCTGGTTATACCTGTACAACACTGTACCCTGCTAAATATCCCCTGGTTATACCTGTACAACACTGTACTCTGCTAAATATCCTTGGAACCTGTTCCAGAATAGGGTGGTTTTCAAAGAGACCTTTTTGAGTCTGGTTTCTCTCAAGACCTGGTTATCTCACAAAGTATAGTCATTCAGATCTTTTTTCTAAGAATATTGGGTCTGGGACTGGTTTAGAAGATTGGAGGGATGACAACTATTGTTGTACTGTAAATAAATGAAGATGTTCCATAATGGTGCTGAGGACTGCTGAGAGTGGATATTTGTATCCTCATTTGATTTTTAAATACAAAAATATTTCACAAAAATATACTTCTTTAACACATTGAATATAATCTGATTGTGGAATTAGACTTATTAAGGGAACACATTAATAATAGACATTTATTTAATATACTGTCCGATTAGAACTAAAGAGTCCAGTTATTTCAGTAGTTATTTTGTTGCCATTATGATGTGGTCAAAGTCAAAGTATGAAATTAATGAGGAAAAAATATTCATGCATTGGGCGGGATTTGAAGCAACGGGTCCCTAATACGCTACCTAAATTACCAGACTAGCGCTCCTTGAACAAAACGACCATCAACACATGAACTAAGGCCATAATACTGAGACAGGAATTTCATCATTCATTCCCTAAACTAAACAACTGCCTACATTGAACTCACCCAGCCTGATTGAGGACAGATTGAAACAGCAGAAATACTTATGAAGACGAATCGAATCAAAATGAAAACGGGTGATCTCCTATCCTACAACTCGAATAGTCTTCTTCTTTGTTCTTATTTATTGTCTCTATAACAACCACGTCATTCGAGTCAGGGGTTTGACACTCACACAACAGCAACCCACAATATCACCCAGCCTGAGTTGGACCGGGAACAGCCTCCATTACGAGAATTTAAATATTCAGTCATCAAGACAGTCCTGACCTCGATGGACGTTTCTTAACTTGAGTGGTCTGACGAGAACTGGTGTATTCAACGTGCCATTGACCGCGACGGTGGCTGGCTCTTCAGTGATAATACAGTAAAGTTCCATTTTACATAATTACTATACTTCCTTATCTTTTACATTGCAAAATAATGGAGAGGACTGACTTTTTAGTTTTTTTAAGTACCTACTTAATCGAAATTAAAAAGTGCATTCAAACAAATATAATAATAATACATAATTATTATATTTGTTTATAATATTATGATATCAAATATCTGATCGACCACTGGTTGATCAGATATTTGATATCATAATATTCAGATTATAATAATACATAATAACGAGCCAGTACAGGAAGCTGAGTGGGGTCATCACGAGGGATCGAATTTGAATGGTCACTCATCCAAGTCCTAGGTTCGCTGGTCGTTGCTCAACTTCAGTGACTGAATGAGAACTGGAGTATTCAACGTGCCATTGATGCTGGATTTAAAATCTCTGAGCGAAGCCCTGTTCTGTTTCACTCATCTACTGAGCGACCACACTCAGCTGTTCTGTTTCACTCATCTACTGAGCGACCACACTCAGCATCACGCAAGAACAAGGAGTAAGGACTCGGGAGAGTGTCGTGTAATCATCTTGGGATTGGCTTTCTCGTCATTATTGTGAAGCTTTAACTTCAGATCAGATAGATCGTGTTGAGAAGATCTATGGACCGTCTTGTTTGATTGAACAGGTTGAGGAGGAAATACGAGTATATTAATAATAATAATACTCTTTAGTGGAAGGTAACCACCGGGCGAGGTTAATGCTCAAAGCATTTTCTACCACCATGTCTGAGAGTCCTACTTTTTGGAGTGAGCTTTCCCCTCCTCTATAGAAAAAAATAAAACGTCTTGAATTTACTGATGGAATAATGAGACTTATTACTTTTATAAATAAAGCGATATTATCATTATAAGATAAAATCAAGTTCAAAAAGTTTGTCCATGCCGGAAATCGAACTAGCAAACTTCGGGTCAAACTGTTGTCTGATAGAGTATCTTTAGGCGCGCAGAACCGAATGACACGAATGATGAAAATAAGGGTCCTAGCTTCATTGCATTGTAATTGCGCTAGGTCTATAGCTCTATAGGATATTCGGGTATGCCGCATTGGCGCAAATAGACCTGTAATTACATCACATGCTATACACTTGCATACAGGGTGTACCTTTGTTCAAGTTTGAACACAATTCAATTCAATTCATATATTTATTGTGTTGTTAACACAATTATACACAATTTACAAAACATAGAGATTAATTACTTAAAAACTACAAGAACTTCAACCCCCCAGAACCCCCCAGAAATTTCCAAGAAACCCCAGCAAAGATGGAATATACGTTAGCCGAGATTTCTGAACCCCCCTCAAACCCCCCCCCCCCCCGCCCCCGAAATGTAGGTCTAGCTACGCCACTGCCGTGATAGCATGGTAGTGTTTCGATCCTGTTCATGTCAAAAATTAACAGAATTTATCACAAAAATCCTATAGATTAATTGAGTAAATATATCCAAAACAAATATGTATTACCTACTTATAAATATGTATAACTAGCCGTTTGCCCGTGCTTGGGACTAAATTTCAAATTTACTAAGGCATGGCCGTACTGCTGGACAGCAATGCCTTTTTGAACTTTTTATAATTTTTCTGGACAAAGCGATAATGGTTTTGGGGGGGTCAATTCTGAGACATTTTTCGCTATCTCTGTACCTTTCGGTTAGAGGACAGAGCATGTGTGTCTACTCATTGGAACATAATTCACTTCAATAACAGCCACATTCTGTCCCCAAAGTTGGTACGGTCCTCCTGTAGAATATGAATTATACAATGGCATCTGGTATACTAATCCGTGGGACTACTGGACTCCATACTCGTTGATAAAAAATCAGTGATCTGTTCAATGGTGTATTATTTAATAAGTGTTTCACAGTCTTTTTCGACTTCGTGATGCTGGCATTCCGGCCCAACCCAGGCTGGGTGAGGTTAATGTGGCTAGCAGGTTTGTATAAGTTCCCTGCGAATGGAGTGTAAACTCCGGTCGTGTATGATCATGCAGTTGAAAAACGACGTTAAATTCTAATAATACAAAAAAACAGCTTTCTTCTTGGGGCCATTAAAGAAGAGTTACTACTCCAGACGCTTGTGGTCTAGGTCATAGCTTGCCCGTCCCGTAGTATGTATATCAATCTTCTCTGATGGGCGAGGAATGACACAATACTTTCCATGTTTCGATCCTGTGCTGGGTCAACAAGAGCGTACCGGAAGGTGTCTCCTAATACAATTATGAATACAATTTTTTGTCGGCTCTGAGGTTCGAACCCGTGATTTTCCTCATGGTAAGCGAGCATCTTGCCACTGAGCTCATCATGTGCTTGAAATTCAACTTGCTATTTCCGATGGTCTTCTTCTTCTTTTACTCTGTCTTATCCCGCTCAAGCAGGGTCAACGTTGTTCAACCTCATGGTTGAGGTTGGTTGGTATTGGCACATTTTTTACGGCTGGATGCCCTTCCTAACGCCAACGATTCTACCTGATATAATGTCCTGGATTAGGACGGGGGTTTTACCCTCCATTCGCTGGGAATCGTACCAGCTACCCACATTAACCTCACCCAGGCTGGGTAGGGCCAGAAATTCTATCGCTGTCCGTATCTTTTACTTTTCTTATCCTATGGAAAATAAAGTAATGGAATCATTTTTTAGAGGAAATAAAAGCAAATTTCAAATGGAACAGTGCAAGAGATTTGGGCACCAATCTTTCACTGTCTGTATTTTAATGAAATCTTTTATTTATACCTACAGTAAAAGAGTTTCGTAACTTGTGAGCTAGGCTATACTTAAATGTAGCGATTTGAGTAGGTATTCTAGTCACTACCATTGTTAAATCGCGCTGATTTGACTTGGAATGTTTCGCTCATTAAAAGATTTGCTGAAAGACTGCCATCTGAATGGTGGCAAGGAAACTAATAGCTCTAATTGTGCGCACAAGTCGGCACACTACTGAAATAAAGACCTTATACTTTAGTACAATAGCAAAAATATTTGGCAGTTGCAGTTACTATAAAACAATAGATTATATACTTATAAAACATAGTTGAGTGAGAATCACACGGTGTTACCTAGCAGGGAGCCCAGGGTTCGTATATACGAATCCCGGTTGGGTAAAGATAAAGATAAAGATTTAATTTATTATTTTGTTTCATTTGTACAATATATACAATTGTATGCAGCACAAAGCCATACATAAACATATAAAGTATACAAATATTTAGCCAGTAATTTTTTTAAAATTATTGGCTAAAAAGAAAATTTGTAAATCAAGAATAAAAAGGATTGATGCCAATGTGCAGGCTAGGAACTCGAAGTATATAATTGCTTACGTGTCCTACTTGGTCTAATACAAATATGAGTAGGACTGTTGCATTGCTCACAGGAAAAGCAGAGGAGTTGAGCCTACTTGAACTAACTTCACATTGTTCAAGATACCTGTGAGATACCTATCTATATTCTTCATAAGGAATTTAATTTTATTGTGCTAAAACAAGAATATTCGCAACAGTATCTGTCTCGGTAGCTCGGTGGTCAAGGCGTCTGACTGGTAATCCAGGAGTTGCGGGTTCAAAACCCAGACGGGACATAACAAGTTATCCTCCCATTTGGAGTTTAGACCACATAATTTTACGGCTTGGTCTTACTGCTGGAGTAATGGGACTAATAGTCCTAATTAGGCAGTATAAATATTATTATTTATACTTCAGCGATATTATTATTATCATCTAATAGCTTACCATATGATACAAAGTGCTAAATTATTTCGCATAACCAGGAGTCGAACCCCAAATCTCCAACTCGCAGTCCACTGCGCTAACCTTACGGCTACTAATGTTAGACATCTTCTTAGTAAGACGTGAAAAAAAAAGATAACAGTTACAAAGCTAACAAGTTATTAACCTGTCAATGCCCGTGGCCAGACTTGAACCCCCAACCATCGAACTGACAGCCGATCACGCAAGCCGATTTGCCATGGCCACAGAATGTGTCAGATTTAGTGACCTTATCATTTTCTGTAATCCTTGGTCTTAAAAAATCTCTACTACAGAAACAACTAGCCAGTCTGGATACAACACCACACTACTCTGTCGAGCAGATACCCAATACTAAAAATCTGTAGTCAAGTATCTACTTATGAGAGAGAACCAAATCAAGTTTTTTTTATATATTGCTTTTTATTTACCTAATGAACCTAATGTCCGATGTCGACAACAATTATATTTCATTCTTAAAGTTATTGAGTACCTAAACAAGACAATTTGCTATCCACCGAAACTATTATCATTTTCATGAATTATTTTACAGTATTTTGATATAGAATAAGTACCTGCCCATATTGTACATTTTTTTTTGTATAAATCACAGGAAGTGAGAGATGTCATGGTTACTTAAATCCGCCTGACTAAAATTATTCATCTTGGGACTCGAACTACCTCCCTCCAGGTTACGAGTCCACCACTTTAACGACTGAGCTACCAAGGTCAGATTACTACTGTTACCTATGCAGCTCATTTCACGCATCGTCAATTTTAATTTCATTACGGCTATTACTTGGTAATATTGACCATTAACTGCTGTTTTATACCCTGCCAACCTCGCGAGCACATTGTGAACGGAGCTTGAAATGTCATGTCTGAAAATATTGCAGTCAAGGTCCACTAACAAGGTAGGGCCATCGAGTATAGCTTGATTTTCATTCTTGTCAACACACCCTACGAAACACTGAAGTTAAGCAACGTTCAGCACGAAAAAACATCTCTACATTGGTGACTTGGTTACGAATCTATTCGTGTTTAATAATATGACGATCCCTGATTGGCAGGCGTTCCGACCCAACTAAGGCTGGGTGGGGGTTATACTAAGTATGGCTGAGTAGTTCGCTCAGTGAATAGTGTGTACAACAGCCATTTCGTTTATAAGAAGTTACGTTTAGCCCAAGAGAATTAAAAAGTTATCATACTTGGTGTTAATCACTTTCGTGATATCAGAACTACTCAAACTCGCTTTACTATAAATCTAATACGCTGAAACCGGGACTTGATCCACCGGCCTCCAAGTCCGCCGCCTTATCGATCAAGCTACTGAGGTCGGTTTAGGATCACGGAAAATAAAGAAGAAGAAGAAAAGAATATGCGTGACATGAATGAATAATGAAGATGTAACTTCTCATGCCTGAAAAAATCAGCCTAAATTCCAAGAGTAGACCAAGGAATTCACTTCTATACATACCACATAGACATAGATACTATACAATCTATACATATACAATATTGGTACCTACTTAATATACATACAGGGTGGCCCATTTTAAATGACGCACCCGTTTTACTCGGCCCCTGTTGGAGATACAGAAAATTTATTCTGAGGACTTTTTCATAACTCAGAGGGGGAAATCTCGTGGTGACCTTGGATTTTTTCTCAAGGTCACCCTTCAAGGTCAGATCAAGGTCAACTTCATTTTCTTAAATAGAATGACCCATTTTTTATTTCATATTCGTAATCTACGTGAATTTCTACATTCATTACACTATTTACTTGCTATCTCTCTATAGCCAATTAAAAAAGAAAAAAAAATTGAAATTTTCCGGAATGAACTTTTTTCTTCAAAGACTGAATTCAATTGATTTGTGTGTTTGACTTTCTTCTTACCTGCTAACTTGGCACCTATCGCCGCCGAAGTTCTTCGAACGTACCCCCATCGACCTCTATACACATTTGAACGCGCCTCTCAAACTCCTCCACACTTTTCAACAACACATTCTCCGGTATTTGCTCACATGCTCTCTGGATTCTTTCCATCATGTCCTCGCGAGTAATTGGAGCTTCTTTATACACTAAATCTTTCAAATTTTTTTTGGCCAATTCATCATTATTTTACATGATACTTACTACGTTGTAGCACATTTTCATTATTATTTCAATTTTTTTTTCTTTTTTAATTGGCTATAGGGAGATAGCAAGTAAATAGTGTAATGAATGTAGAAATTCACGTAGATTACGAATATGAAATAAAAAATGGGTCATTCCATTTAAGAAAATGAAGTTGACCTTGATCTGACCTTGAAGGGTGACCTTGAGAAAAAATCCAAGGTCACCACGAGATTTCTCCCTCCGAGTTATGAAAAAGTCCTCAGAATAAATTTTCTGTATCTCCAACAGGGGCCGAGTAAAACGGGTGCGTCATTTAAAATGGGCCACCCTGTATATACAATATTGGTACCTACTTAATATAGTGAGGTTATTCCGAGACGCGTGCTATTGTCATTGAGGTTCCTACGGCGCGGTGTCATGCTGTAAATATGGCATTGTGGTAAGTGTACTATACAGCAGGAGGAATCAATAATTATTTTAATTTTTAGGACACCCGGTGGGGACGCACCTAAAATAATTAAATTGGTTGAATCAAAGAGCAGAAATATCGGATGACAAAAAAGTTTCTCTCGCTGATGGATGTAAATGTTGTACTGGTAGTCAAGTGGTTAACGCGCTAGCCTGGTAATCCAGGTAGCGTATTAGGGATCCGTTGGTTTGAATCCCGCCCAGTGCATCATGAATTTTATTAATCATCAATTTGAGTTTGTGACCACATAATAATAAAACTCTGAGAGTTAGGTAGATGGTAGAACATGCTTTCAGCATTAACCTCGGCTAATGGTTACCTTCCACTAAAGAGTGTTATTATTATTATAAATGCGTTTATATCCTGCCAAAATGAGCAGGGAAGTGGGCATGACAAAATCCCACTCGCCTGCTCACTTCAATTGCTTCTCAATTCCTGAACTGCTTGAGGAATAGATTCTATCTCGGTATTATCTGAATAAAATTGAAATTTATGTGTCCCAAAGTTTCTTTTTGTTGAATTTTCTAACCTGGTTGTAAGGTTTCAGTTGAAACTCCTTACAAATAATATTGCAAGTTGCAATATAATGAGACCTATTGTGAGTTCTGTTCAATTGGTTTTGAATCTCTTTCCGTATTTTTTACGTTTCTTAAAACATTTACGTCAGTCGACACGGAGGTTTTACCTCCCATTTGCTGGAAACCATTCTTATTACTTTTTTACTATCCAGATTCCAGCTCTTGAGAGTTTGAGTACCTAAATATTGATGAGTTATCCTCAGAAATCTCTGTTTATATTGAGTGGTCATTAATAATATCGCTATATTTATACTGCCCGATTAGGACTATTAAGTCCCATTATTCCAGCAGTAAGCCAATAACGAATGGGACGATAACTTGTCATGTCCGGGCTGGGTTTCGAACCCGCGAACTCTGGAATCTTTGGATTCACAGAGTGCCGCCCTTACCACTGAGCTACCGGGACACATAATAGGTAACACTTCGGATGTCAGATCAGGGAAAAGTCTAAGTATATTAACATACGGCGTAAGAGTCACCCATCCCATTCATAACCACGCTGGACGTTACATCACTTATAGGAACCGATGCGGATTGCAGACTTTGGGCTCATGGCTTCCTGGGCCATTCACCTTAAAACATCCGATGTGTCATAGCCATAGCTTAGATTGACAGGTAAATAATATAAGTACCTAGAAGTGTAAAGGTACCTATGTATATTTAAATACATAATTATTCATTATAATTATACATAGCTATAAATAACTCGATAAGTTCATATTATAATGAGATGGTAGTTCACAAAAAGATATTTAAGTAGTACGAACAACGCATACACAATTTTGGGTTTGATGGCATAGATTGCCTCAGGCAATAATCATGCCCTTTGTCAATACTATTCTTGTCAATAAAGAGTTATTATTATATAATTTTATTATTTGTGCAGTATCAAGTTTAGGTTAGTCACAATTTGGAAATGCTCAACAAAAAAAATTGTCTCCAATTCAGTCACAAATCCCTAAAATGGAACTTACCCTAAACAAAATGGTCCTATTTTTAAAATCATAGACATGGCTTGGTTGCTTTAGAACTTATCAGAGTAGCAATTATGAGGAAACGGCTAGTCAGCAATATTCTGCTGGCCTTACCGTGTTTTTAAATTTAAAATAAGTTTATCAAAGGTAATAATTATAAAGTCAATATCATATTAATAAATTATTAGCGTTCATAAAATACTCAGAGCTACCTCTGAAAATTCCAACAATACTTGGAAATACTCGGGGCTCGAACTCGAACCTCCAAGTTGTGAGTACACGGGAGTGTGTCCTTAGGAACCACTGATGACGTCACAGTACAGGATCACCCATAGAATCTTAATGATACTTGTACATAATCATAATACATAGTCTACATACACCCCATGACTATATCTATGTATGTTCTTAGGTATAAAATCATAGTCCATATATAATATGTATTTTGGCCTTGTAGGTATAATACTCTGTTAGACCCCTGTATATATTTTATTATGATGAATGATAATCAAGTTCAATGAACTGGGGTCAACTCATTCAGTCCTTCTGGTCCAAATCCTTTTAGGTTCACAGGTGTCAAAATCTAAAATATCCGTGAGTTTTGTAAGGAAGTGAAAGTCAAAATGAAATTTATCTCCGATGGAGCTTCTTCACAGATTTAGAAAGTATCAAATTTGGTTGCTATCACGGCAGTTTTACCGCTTACGTACAAAGCGTCCTAGGTAACAGTTTGTTCTAATACGTACGCATCTACCATGCGTTTATCTCAAGAGTCTGATGACATACCAAGTAGTTTTAGGGCGAAATTAATAGACAAAATCGATAACTTAAGTAATTGCTTCGCGTCGGTTTTCCTTATCTTAGACAGTACGAAATCCGAGCGCCACAGAGGTTGAGGTATTATAAAAACGTCTGCTAGTTCCGCCCGTAATGTACAATGGTGTTTTACGTACGTAACTTACTATATTACTAACCAAGAAATATACAGGGTAATCAAAAAAGGAGCCACTCAAAATATCTATATAACGGATTTAAAAACACTGCAGTTTGCAGTTCTACGTAAGTATAGGCACTACGCAAATCTACGTATGCACTTATGCAGTTACATTGGAGTATGACCTCGCCAGAATGCATTGTTTTACGTAGAGTGCATGAGTTTGCATTCTTGAAAACACAACATTGCATTCTCCGTATTGTTAACCCTTGCTTGATCTCTCCACAAATTAATTTGGATAGCTATCTGATCGAATGATTGATAATATTGCAAGCCTTAGAGGCGTGCCCGAAAAAGATTCATACAGTCCGCCATCATCCTCAGCCTAAATTCATCTGTTTAGATACCTCACCCAGCCTTCTAGGCCAAGTTTAGGGCACGAAGTCGAGTCTCATAGAATCCGTTAAAAAAAATTATAAGAAGCTTTTATGATTAGCTTAGGAAAAGAACCTTTAATAAAAATCCAATATTGTTAATAAAATAAATAAATAAAATGTTTAAAATTAAAAAATAAAAATATTTTTGTGTAAAAACAATAGAGTTTCCGTTGGCCTAGGGACCTAGGAAGTCAAACAAAAAGTCCACACCTCGGCCGAGGAGTCTCTTTCTTTGTGTAGGGTGTTCTTCACACCTCGGCCGAGCTGTCTCTTTCTTTGTATGGGGTCTTCTTCACACCTCGGCCGAGCTGTCTCTTTCTTTGTGTAGGGTCTTCTTCACACCTCGGCCGTTGAGTCTATTTCTTTGTGTAGGGTGTTCTTCAAACCTCGGCCGAGCTGTCTCTTTCTCTGTTTAGGGTGTTCTTCACACCTCGGCCGAGCTGTCTCTTTCTTTGTATGGGTTCTTTTTCACACCTCGGCCGAGCTGTCTCTTTTTTTGTGTAGGGTGTTCTGCACACATCGGAAAGGTATTTTTTCAACTTGTAAATTTCAGACAAAATTTTATGCAAAAATATTATTTTTATAAGTGGCGAAATATTACCTATTTGAGTCAAGTGAATAATTTATCGCTGCTCTGGGAAACTTCGCACCATGAAGATAGGGCGGTTGCTAATGTAATTACTCATTGTTATTGAAATCCAGGAGTGCCGTGGTGAATCATTATTGAATGTCAGCACGAAGGAGCAGCCGTTGTTTCTAACTCATCCATGATCCCACCTAGAAATGAGTATTGTAAATGTGCAATCATATTTATCTACCTATACATATGTAAATTGGAATGATGTTTCTATGTTCATCCTACCCGAATACATAGTGAGTAGGACAATGTATGTCTCGTCTGAGATGCTTACGTCACAACGTGGTTAAGAGGTACAGGTGAGTAGCTGAAAAAGTTTGGCATTTCATGATTTATTTTTACACTTTATATACATATTTATATCTCAATTGCCTTTTTCCCTTATTAGCTTATTGCTTTTGTGGTCGGCATTGTACAACCTCATGGTTGATAGGGTGGAGCACGTTTTTTACGGCTGAATTACATATAATAAAAAAAAAACAGAATTAGGGCTACCCATATTAACCTCACCTAGCCTCGGTAGGGCCGGAAATGCCAGCCTCACGTGTTTTCAGGGAACAGAATTTTCTTTGTAAAGTCTGCTCCAACCGGAGATTGAACTCGGGATCTCAGGACTATACGGACAGTTAGTCACAACCGTTACGCCACAAAGGTTTTCTTACTTTCCTTAACCTATAGAAAGAAAAGTGATCATCAAAAAAATTTACACTTTGTTTAATAAGAATACTGAGTTTAACTTAGGTCGAAGGAGATCGTATCTAGCGTTAGTATCAGTATATCAGTATAAACTACTATAAACAGAAAAGTGAGAAGTTGTACTAGATGTACACGAATATCAGAACATACCTGGACCGCTGTTTCGAGCTTATTTGCTCTCATCAGCAGGTAACAGTTCTGAACATCCATGCCATCAACTAACCTCTCTATTTAAATCAGTATAAACAGAAAAGTGAGAAGTTGTACTAGTAAATTAGTTAATTAATAAATATATTACTCTGGAACCTCTGCTGAAATATGAAATCCGGAAGCAAGTTCCTTATAGGTAATAGTAAAGAAAGCACAATGCTGGGAATCAAACCAAGTGCTTTCACGAGTTTGCGCATAAAGTAGAATAGATAAAATACATTATTCACTTGTATAGTTAAATAGTTTTTATACATAGATTTAGGTACCTAAAATGAACAGGTATTTATATATTCGTAATAATAATATAATAGATATTTCATATGCATAAATATAGAAACAATGCTCAAGTAGATGTTGGTAGCATTATAATTAATATTTATAATTAATTATATAATTATTATGACCATGATTTATGTATGTTCATAATAATTTATTATTTAATATTTATATTATTATAATTATTAATATATAATATTTATATCATTTAAAGCAACTGGGAGCTAACTCTTCTCCAGATTTAAAATTATTTATTTATATTTATAATTAATTTTTATTAACTGTCTCCGTGGCCTAATGGTTGTGACTACTGCCCGTATTCCAGAGATCGTGAGTTTGATACCCGGTTGGGCAGACTTTTCGAAGAAAATTCTGTTCCATCCAAACACGTGACGCTGGTTTTTCTGGACCTATCCAGGCTGGGTGAGATTAATTTGGGTAGCTGATATGATTCCCAGCGAACGGAGGGTAACACCTCCGTCTTAATTAGGACGTTAAAATAAAACACAGTCGTTGGTGTTACGAAGGGCATCCAGCCGTAAAAAGAACGTGCTCCACCCAACCAACCTCCATGAGGTTGAACAATCCTGACCCCAACAGCAACAAAAGCTAATATGGGATAAAGGCAAGGGAGATTTATTTATTTTATAATTACCTGAGTATTAAAAATAAGATACCTAAGCTTGTAATCTATTAGTTTTAAAGTATGACATGCTGTGTACGTACATACAGGTACCTCATTAGGTCGGATGTAATTATTACGTCACAATGTAGATAATAAATTCCCAATCCAACCTCAGTAGCTCGATCGGATAAGTCGTCGGACTTGTAACCTGGAAGTCGGTGGTTCAAGTCCCGGTTTCAGGGTAGATTTGGTAAATTGAGTTTGAGTATAGTTGGTAGTTGTGATAACACGAGAGTGATGAACACAAATATGATGACTTTTTTAAATTCAAAAGCTGTTAAGCCAAAAAGAAAAAAGATGGCAGCATAGCAAGAAGGGGCGCATTAAGATTCGGCCCAAAAAGGTTTATGAAAAAGGTTTTCGATTTCAGGTAAAAAAAGTCACCGAACGATTCGTCCCAAAACGTTATCTTGACCAAAAAATAAACAACACGATTCGGCCCAGTGCAACATTCTAAGTACCGTACATATTGAGGGATTTTTTATTATTCAACATTAAATTACGAAATTACCTTCTATGTATATTGTATATCAGGCTTTGGCCTTCTATGTATTATCCCTAACCCTACTATATTCTTGATGCATGGCCTTCTATGTATTTTACCTAACCCTACTATATTCTTGAGGCATGGCCTTCTATGTATTTTACCTAGCCCTACTATATTCTTGAGGCATGGCCTTCTATGTATTTTACCTAACCCTACTATATTCTTGAGGCATGGCCTTCTATGTATTTTACCTAACCCTACTATATTCTTGAGGCATGGCCTTCTATGTATTTTACCTAACCCTACTATATTCTTGAGGCATGGCCTTCTATGTATTTTACCTAACCCTACTATATTCTTGAGGCATGGCCTTCTATGTATTTTACCTAACCCTACTATATTCTTGAGGCATGGCCTTCTATGTATTTTACCTAACCCTACTATATTCTTGAGACATGGCCTTCTATGTATTTTACCTAACCCTACTATATTCTTGAGGCATGGCTTTCTATGTATTTTACCTAACCCTACTGTCAAACACTCAAACACACAGTGATAACAAAGATGACTGTTACTGGTTCAAAACAATGTTTCCATACTATTTTATAGGGATTTTTTGGTGGAATGAAAGTGGGACTTTTTGTTGGAATAAAAGTGGGATTTTTCGTGTGGGATCAAAACTTGATAGTGTATTTTGGGACGAATCGGGTTATGGCCGAATCGGGTTGTGTTTTTTTGTGTTTTTTTTTTTGGGCCGAATCATGCTATGGAAAAGGTCTACTCAGGTAATTTGGGCCGAATCGTGAAGTTCCCGCAAGAAGGTACATCTTTACTTACGATCGTGTTGACATAACCAGTGAAGATGAAAACAACTCGTGACAAAATACCTTGAAAATATCCAACCCATTTGGTGACGTCATCGAATGTGGGTGACGGTCACTCTTAGGATTCATGTCATCGCAATAAAGTTATGCGGGTCTGTGGCACCATTATTGTACAGGGTACGTTATGGCTGGTTTATAACTTAGTATAGGAGAACTATAATAAATAAAAAAAAAAACTATAAACAGAGAGTAGACCATCAGTCTGGCTGGAGGACTATAAATAGGGAGTAGACCAGCAGTCTGGCTGGGGAACTATAAACAGGGAGTAAATCAGCGCAGTCTTGCTGGGGGACTATAAACTGGAAGTAGACCAGCATTGGCTTGGTTCTGGTGTACAATATGTTTTAAATAGTAAATTATTACAATTTACAATAAAATTACACCTAGGTACTCTCATTATGCAACACAAGCTAGCGGATCGCAGTACCTCGTGTGAACAGTTACTTTCGATGAATTTGCTTACAACCACACAGACATGAGACATAGCTAATAATGGTTACTGTGGTCGAATCCGGAACAAAGGATTTCAGGTTCGAGGAAGTCGTGGCAAGATATTTATCAAGGGGTGACGCTGACTGAGCTCAGGTGATGACAAATTACTTGAAGGAACATGATGCCTACCTACAGATATCTATATTTATGATTAAGAAACAAATTATTAATAAAGGGTTGAGTGGAAGAGATTGCTACAGGCAATAACCCCGCCCTTTAGTTAGGACACTTGTATTATTTTCCTCTTTATTTATTTGCCCATACTATTTTATCATTCATGTATTTTTTCTTAATTTTTTACAGTAAATATTGTGTCCCCCTAATAAAGATTAAAATAATAATAATGTGTCTCCTGTATGTTTATGTGCAAGTACCTAGTATGTATGACATAATATTAAGGTAAGTTTGGTAAATCTGCTTTCATGTAGCAACATTTCATGAAGTGTCAATTATTTCCATTTCGCTCTTAGGCGCAAATGACGACTCATATTGAAGAGTTCCTGAAGAATGTGCAATACCTGAAAGTGAGGTTCATCTGGAGCTCTTATTATTTGCATGACATTTATTCAGCAATATACAAAGACGAGGAGTGTTAGTAAATGATGTATCTACAGCATTGACTTAATCTTCAGCGGCTAGAAGCGACCAAGAGTTTGCAGAACATACAACTCACATTTTTAATTGAAAATTAAAATATAATACAATCATACTTTTTAAGACGGTACCTGTAGTTAAATACAAAATATGAAAGGTTTGTGAGTTAATAGGTATACATACATAATCACTATTATAGTTTGATACATTTATGTAGATTCAGAATTGGAACTGTGGTTTGAAACTGTTTTAATGTCGTCAAGATTTGCCAATCCCAACCTCACAGTTGCACTACGAGATAGATAATAATAATAATATTATGTATATCATTTTATTCCAAATGTCATGAGGTGATAAAGGTGAATCTCTCTCTCACACTCTCTCCCCACCCTCTCTCTCGCACCTAACTATGGGATGGTTAGGTGGTAGAAATTGCCTTAGGCAATAATCCCACCCTTTGTAACATTTTTTTTAAGGAGAAGAAAGATAGATTTTATTTTATAGCCTTTTGTAACATAATTATGTAAATAAATTTATATCAATAGTTTTTACTACTGCTTCTGAATTTTGTAATGTCCTATCAAAAAATATCGACATCTTAAAGAAAAACAAGAACCTCATAAATTATTCAGCTCTTGATGAGACCATTACCTACACGACTTTTCAAGTTACACCTGAGGTCTGGTCGGGCGGTAATTTTTAGGTTACTCGAGATTTGATGAATACCAACACCTTCACAATTCAAATAACTCCCCCACACATGCAAAACTGTGACATAAGCCCCATGACCAGACACCGGTCCACAACTATAACAGTTAGATAAACAATAACACCATCAAAAAAATAATTGTTATAAAAACTACAACAATAACTGACAACTACACAAAGCGGACACTTTATATTGCATGTCATTAATTCTGGGTTACGAGAACCATGTCACTATCTTCATTCAACAATTCAACATACTAAATAATTTCATTCGTTTCATAAATCGGACGGTGCTTTAAGATCTAAATGATTTATATTCATTTTTTATTCGTGATAAATGAAGTTAAATTAATTTTAAGTCCCGAGTTGTGTAATTAACAAATTACCTTCTCCCTATTGCATCATTATTTATTTTTGCAGCTCGCTCAATCCCGGAACTTCTAGTAAAAACCGAATATAATAGAAAGTCAATAAATTTTCATCTATAATACCATGTGAACTATTCACGAGGAAGTGACGTGTCCAATGAGCAGTTTATTTTCTTTACTTCATGCAGTATTAACATAAACAAGACAGTTAAGTATCTTTAAACTTGGATAATGTTCCAATTTAATTCGCTACATTACTTTTCTGTAAAACTATTTTTTTTTTTAAGATTAGTGTTTCACAGCCTTTTTTTATTTCACAGCTATGAAACAAACAGCAGCTACTGTAAACGCTTGTGGTCTGTGTTGTAGCTTGCCCATTCCGTAGTATGCCTCCCCTCTGATGGGCGAGAAGTGACACAATACTTCCCATTTAGGTGCTTGGACAACACCAGCGCACCGTAAGATATCCCTTACAAACAGATATGTAACGAAATTTGGAAGACAAACTTTTTGTCGGCTCTGAAGTTCGAACCCAGGACCTTCCACATAGCAAGCGAGTACCACTGAGCTCATCGTGCGCTCATACTATGCTGTTACGATGAATGATGAGAGAAGCTTGTGTATGTTTTAATCCTGGTAATCAGTTGACACAATAAGTTCATCAAGCATGATATGGTTTCATAATAAAGCGAATTACAATGAGCAATTATTATTCATAGAATTATGAAACTAATTGCACCCCAGTTATACTGTCTCGTGTAATTCAACTAAAATACTCAAACAATAAACTGAAACTCCGGTTTCAGCACGACTTCCGTCCGGTAGTGCAACAGGTAACTTCTGCATCTACTTTAGTAAGAGTGAGAGAGTAGAGGGCAGGAGTTGAAGAAGTGAGCAGGCGAGTGAGGTGTTTCATTCTCGTCATTTTTAATTAATTAATTTAATTAATTAACATTTTATTTATTTATTAATTTTTTTGGATTTTTATAAAAGGTTCTTTTCCTAAGCTAATGATAAAATCTTCTAAAAATGCCCACTTTACTTCTTACTTTGTCGGAATGTACACATTACACAAACCATAAGCAGTAGCACTGACAGAATAGATGATTCCATCAGCGGAGATTGGAATACAAACATGCAACCACAACCCTTTACTCTCTAACACAAGTCTTTAAACATTGGAACGTTCAGCATTTAAAAGACAAAGGTCCAAGTGCATACATAGTCGCTAATCAACAAATTCAATCAATTAACTTTAAACACAATCAAATGGATAATGGCTGTGCTTAATCAGGCTGTTAGTGACTATACAATACACTCCAACAAAAGACGGATAAGCTTTGAGCATCTAAGTTTCAAAAGCATATTTTGTGCTCAACAAGTCATTCAGTATTTAGTTGCCAGCTCGATTTAGAGCCGGAACTCGGAAGTACTCAGGTGATAGTTGTTATCCTGTTTCACAACTAGCACCTGTTTAACAACAAGCACCCTTGCTTTCCATCAAAAATGTGGAAACAAGTAGGCTCTAAGGAAGGACCACCCAGTAAGTGACAACTGTCTACAGGAAACACCCTGTATCTTTCACTCAACCTATCCTGGAGCGTTGTTAATCTAAACCAGATAGCGGTCTTATCGCTGGCCCTGTAAGGAACACGTTGGGAGACACGGTGGCCTTGAAACCAGTTGTAAAGCATTCCTCTCCGGTATAGGTTAGGTTCGGTTGAACCAGTGATCAGCCCCTGCGGTGGATAATTCCTCCGTCTGTGTTCAGATGAGCGAGGATCAGAAACTTTTCTAACAAATCTCTGTAAATCGCCTCATTTCACTCTATCCTCTGTAGGTTGAAAAAACTAACTATGTCCTCGTAAAGGTTGTCTGTTTACAATACCACAGCTCAAGCGGTAACAGATATTGAAAATTTCATGACAGTTGACCCCCCCCAAACCACCTAGAAAATTATCAAAATTAAAATATCTATTACCATTTTCATTCCTTAAAACACTAGCCACGGGAAAAAAACCTTAACGGCGACAAAGTGCCGGGTTTTAGTTAGTTAAAAAGAACAGAATTACAGAACAAAAGGAGAAATCAAATATAATTTTTTCGAGCTTTAATCCAAAAGGTAGACCAGTTTGATTAATCTAAAAGGTAGAACAGTTTGATTAATCTAAAAGGTAGAAGAGTTTGATTAATCTAAAAGGTAGAACAGTTTGATTAAAGGAAAGCAAACAGGGACCAACTTTCAAAAGAGCCGCAGACTAGAAAACACTATCATAGTAGGTAGTGTGGTACAATTCCAAAGCAACTGCCCTAATCTTAATTGCTAAACAATTGTAAAGTTACACAACTGTAGCAGATGTATTTTTAGAAAACAATGCTCTAATTTCATGACATTAATAAATACCAACTATTATTTATTTTTATTCCTTCTCAAAAAAGACTGTCATATTTATATTATTTGTGTGTCACAAAAGAGATAGTAAAATATTCAATAATATTTTATAGTTTCTATTTTTAGTTTTGCTGAAAAGAGTAGGTAGTTATCTCTGTGGCTTTAACAACAAAATTAGAACAATATCTGAAATTTCCGTTTAGGAATTTCTAATCCTCATGAAGTTCACAAAAGTGTACGCCACTCGCAGGATACCCACAAAGAAAGCCCTACTCAAAATGATAAAACCGTCGTAGAATTTAAAATAATTCGTTCTTTGCACGCGAATCAGGATCAAAACAAGTTGTTTTCTCGTCTCGGGCGTGCATCTGTACCAATTGCTATTGCGAATAGCCCTCCGCAGGATGCCATTGCAATCGTCCAGGAGCTCAGAGCAGTTGCAGAGGAGATAGTACTCCATAGTCCCGCCTGCCAGCTCCCCAAAGTACTTGATGAAGCGATAGGGGGCGAGCTTGACGGGGCTGAACAGAATCTGATAGATAGAGAGGCAGAACATCATGTTGTTGGCGAGGATGAACCCAAACATGATCGGACTCCAGAGCTTCAGAAGCTGGAAATCAGAGAATTGAACAAGAAGTTGATATGCCTACTAAAGTTATCATATTTGTGTTAATCACAATCGTGATGTCACAACTACTTAAACTCGCTTTACTAAATTTACGCTGAAACCGGGACTTGAACCACCGACCTCCAGGTTTCAAGTCCGGCGCCTTATCGATCAAGCTACTGAGGTCGGTGATATGCCTACTATCTAGACATTCTAGACTGTAGAGAGCGTTAGCAACAGAAGATGATATTGTACTTGAACTAAGTTCGATTGCAATATGACTTTTGACATTTACTTTAAGTACTACTAGTAGGAGTTTCCCCACAAGAAGTAAATTCTTTTTGTGCTCTTTTGTGAATTTAAAATGCAAGTGTACACAATCACATAATCTTATACAAAAGTAATCTTTGTAGATCAGTAGAGGATACACCCAAATTTAGCGATATTTACAGAAGTGGATTCCAGGATACGACATAAGATTAGCTATGAACTGAGCGGTGGGGGTAGGGTCGGTGGTTGTTTTACAATCCCTGCTCTGATAGACGACGGTGATTTGTATTGTAGTTTGATGGAATATGAAACTTGAGTTTGAGTAATTCTTGGAAATTCTATAAATACGTTTTATTTAGGATATAAAATTACTCTCCCCACTTCAAACCTATTGACTAACCTCGTTTTGAAAATGAAGAAGCTTATTATGAAAACTCAACAACTTCTCTGAGGTGAGGACGCTCGTCCACTGTCTCAGCTAGCCTTTGCCTTCTTAGAGTTGTACGATCTTTTCTACAGAGCATACTGTATCCATTGGTTTTTGTCTTACATTGTCCAACATATTCGAAGTCAAAATCACCAATATGCTCCAAACATTTGCTCAGAGTTTCATATTGGGCACGTAGATGTATCGCGGCAATAGGCAGCAACAAAGTCACCGCGTTTATGGTGAGAACCAAAACAATATCGTAGTAGATAGTGAAGACAAGAACGAATTCAAATATCCAAGATTCTGTCTCGTCCATGAAAGGCAACCGTAAGTTGGTAGGATAATTCCTCTCTGGGTGTGCTGTTCTGTAGACTTTGCGACGCATTTCGACACCCTCCTCTGAAAGAGGCAAAACTGTTTCCAATTGAATGCTTATTAAGATAGATACCATGATCGTCATGTAAATAACACATAAGAGCTTTGCTTGACGTTGGAATTTCTGCAAAACCTTTTTGTTTCCTATTTTCAGAGTTTCTTTTTCGAAATCGATCAAATAGTTGAGCACTGGGACTTGAGTTCCCAAGTAAATCACTGTGAGGAATATGGTGATTTCTATGACATCCTCCAAAAGCATTTGACAGAACTCTGGCAGGCACCGGATGGAGCGGGTGAAAGTGCTGTACGCATGGCAGGACAAAAATGTAACCCACAAGATTCTTTGAATTGCCACATGGACTTTCTGGGATGTGTTCTTGAGCTTTGTATTGAATCTATTGAGATTGAGCAGACCCAATATTTCAGAAGCTCTTAACAGATTTCCAATATAGACCATTTTGAATTAATACTACTCTAAAACGGGCAAAATCACGTGAATAACGGTGATGAGTGACAAACTATTTTGGCTAAATTTAAAGAAGTGCAATTCTTGTTATCATTAACTTTAAATTAAATTATCCACTCACAAAATATTTCGCAGCATTCACACCTTAGCTTTATGAAAAAGTAGATTCTACAATTATTATTATACATAAATATGATAATTTACACAACCTCTTTAGAATGAGGCAAAATTTAAGATTTAAACTAAAATCATAAAAGAGTAGGAAATTTTTTTGAGAGTAACTTAAGAACCTCTTATGTGTGTCATTAAAAGTCTCCAGGGAATGACGGAATGTTTCAATATATTTTTTATTTCGATTTGATGTTTGAAATTCTTACTTCATCAATAATAAATTTGAACGAAATGAATTATAGAATATTATAGGCATGTTATCATAGGAGGTATATCTTTCGCAAAAATTAGGAAATATTTAGAGCATATTTCAGGGAATATAAAATATTATTACAGTTATTAGTTACTTTTTCTACTGTGGAAAATTTGAAAATTCAAACCACTCCTAGATAATTTCATGATACAGTTTAAATTGCTACATATTTAAACAGGGGTAATTTAAAATTAATAAAAAAAAGGGGGGGGGGGGGGGGGGGGGGGGGGGGGGGAAATAAAGAATGTCACACACGCAAAAAACTTATGGGGCAAAATACTATATATACTAGGTTTATATATAATCTACCTAAATGTATTTATTTTGATTCCTATTTTTATCCCGTCCGTCCTCCTCTTTATATTGAAAATAATATGTAGTATTATCCTCGATATCTATCTGTCTGTGTGTTCTCATAGAAACACTAATTCGAATAAAAATGGAATGAAATTCCGGTATTCCGAAACGGTAAAGCAAGCCCCCTAAGAGCATCTTTTTGTCCCTTTTTTAATTTAGGTGAAACTGTAAGGAAGTTTAGACAAAATGAAGCCCGGGTCAGACTTCTGCTTGTTTCAAATACCTACTAAAAGTAAAAGAGCTTTCTAGAAAACTAGAGACATTTTTTAATCTTTTTTTTAAGATGGCTTGGTTCTGGGGGCCCTTGTCAATTATTAGCCTCCCTGTAAAGACAGACAGTGGTGAAACTTCTGAGTCATTCCCTCGACAGTCTGGCTACCATCGTTCACGATGACGCCACCCTGAGAAGAAGTTTCACAGCCTTTTTTATTCCGTGGCCATGAAACAGGAGCTACTGTAGACATTTGTTTGTACAGATTGTTTTTGAGTACAGATTTGTGCATCATCATTTGTGCATCATCAAAATCTCAACAGAAATCCTGACCTGCTTAATAATCTTTTCAGCTTCTAGCAATGACGATATTGATGATCAAGGAGACGATGGTAATGACATTGATAAGTCATATCAGAATTATCAACTATATTGACATGGACGTTGACAATGAAGCCAGGAGACATATCAGACAGATATGTGACAAAAGATGTCAGAGAGAAAAGATAATACTTATAACTGGTGGCACAATTCTATTAATAGTGTCCCAGATACTGGTGCACCAAACAGACATAACGTAAGTATATAGTAATCAACGACAACTAAATACGACTATGTATCTACCTATTTCCTTAACACATACAGTTGATACTATGTTAAAGGTCCGACAACTGTTCGCCGAAATAGTAAGCTTATTTAATTTGAGGGACCAATACGTGGTCCCTCATTTATAGGTGTAGATTTTCATAATGTAGAATGTAGATAAGGTGAATAATGGTGCCTCAACAGCCTCAGGTATTGTGTTATCACCTCTTTTTGTTATTGGTTAGCGTCTCGGAATTATCAAGATCTTTCTTGAATCTCAACTCGGGGCTTGTGATTCGATGCAGCATAAAATATTTCACTGAGTCATAGACCAAAATCGTATCTCCGTTGCTGCTTTTTTGTGCCTCACAGACAAACTCAAGTTGAAAAAAAGGGCAAATAGCTATTTAAACTAATCCATTTCTCCAAATTAAGCCTAACTCAAGGTAGAAAATTGAGTGAAATATACGGCACACAAATAAATGGCAACATATTTTGCTTAAACTTGAGTGAAAAAAAGGGGCAAATATATGTATCTGTAGAGCCAATCCATCGCCCCAAATACTTTACACTCAATAGAACCCACCACAATGGCTAAGGCAGGATGCAGGAATGCGGCAAAGATAAGAGAACAATGGACCAAAGGAAGGAGAGGAAGAGGCTGGCGTATCCTTAATGAAGAACTGGAAGCAAATAATGCGAAGAATGATTTAATCACAGAAAAGAATGCAAGAGGTGCTCAAACAATGAGACCAACACATTAAAACTGCAATTTTATCCGAACATGATGAAATCAACAATTTTGGGTTGTTCATAAATAATTGACCAGATAATGCCAAATTAATATTTCTCACTAGAAGGACGCGAAGGAATCTCTCTTTTAAATGGTGCTGTGGTCATATTGTTATAGGAGTTTTAACACATTTTAACAGTCATACAATGCAGCAAATCACGTTAAACAGACTCATTCTGAGAACTTTCAGAATACTATCAGAACATTGATTGCCATGATTACCCACGAATTGTAACAGAAATTGTCACCAACTCAAGTCCTCTCCATGATAGATGTTGCTCAACTTCAGTACAGATATCATTTGTGTGTTCAATGTGCTACCTACCTCCACGGATGTAATGATTTTTTTCTGTGTTTCAAACTAGTCCCTTACTCGGTGTGGTCTAAGTATAGGTACATTATATCAATGACAAAGAGGAAAGTGTGAAAAGTTTTGAATACCACTGCTTATCAGATGAATAATTACGAATAAACGTAATAAGATTTAGTATAATAGGATTAGCTTTGTGATACAAGTATGAATTTTTTGCATGTATGTACAGTGAACGTATACGTTGTACTAACATATTCTACATAGTATCTATATAACTAGACGAAGGTTCGCAACAACATTCTCATAATAAGGAATGAAAAATGAATGAAACGGAATGGAACATTCCAGAACCGTTTTTGCCTGGAAGTTCATCATCGGGTGAAAATTAACAGAAATCTTTGAATACCTAAGTAGAACAAAAATTAATTATTATCAGGAACTTTTTATTTCGGAAGCATTTGGATTTTCATTATCTTGTTCCTTTTTTAAAACTCAGTGCGAAATTATCGAAACAATAAGAACTGTTACAATTATTTTTTAAAAAACAAAATTTTGTGGTTTTACTTTAAGCAGGTCCAGAAAGCACTCACACTCTCATACTAATCATTCCATTGCCCAAATATTCCCTTTTAAACAGTATTTTGATTGAGTTATTTTGGTAAACACTTCTGGTTGTTTTGAACGAATATTTGGATTTGGGGATCAAATTTTCCCTCCTTTCAACCGTCAATTTCGTTTAAATGGTCATTCTGAGAGTGCGTTATTTGGGATTTTGAGAATGAGGTGTTGTCTGAAGAGGCACTGATGTCTACTCACTTAATCTTACCCTTCCTTTTCATCCATTTTCTTGTGTCCAGAAACTTTCAAGAACCCTTTGTACCACCTGTAACAAAGAAGAGAAAATAATTAATTAAAAACATGCGGAGGAAAGTGAAGCTGAAGACCAAAAGATAAAAAGTTTTTACAGGATTTACAAGATAGATAAATTGGGCAAAAAAGTTACACTTAAAATCCACTTCGCTCTGTCGAGCATTAGAAAATAGTCTCATGGTTCTCATTTTCTTTGTGCAAAATTCTAATTCAGTAAGTTATCCATTAAATACCAAACACCTGACATTTTGCACCTATTTTCATTCAAAACTATTATTATTTTGTTCGTATCTTCGTTCGACGGCATTTTCTGAAAAATGATATGAGATTTTTTTTAGACTTAGAATGTCCCCTAGAATTGATCCTGAAATTTTCTATAAAAAAAGTTTGTACACCTTTGTATCTGATTCAATTGGAAATAACTATGATAGTTTATTATTAGTGTAGCGTAAAATAAATCTACTTACATATATAATTATGTCTACTAACTTAAACTACAGGCACCTGACATGAGCCCTTTAACCAAGACAAAACAATTAATATCTAGTAACTAATCAAGTGTGATTTCTCATACGATAAGTGCTAACCACTTGTAGATAATACGGGAAATAAATATTGTCACTTTTACTTATCATTGACTTATCAAAGAGAAACTTGAAAACAAATTTTTACGCTTGTAATAGTGCACTCTTGAAAGACTCATTACTGTCAATGGGGGTTTTTTAATAGGAATTTGTGAGAATGTCGCAAACTAGTCCGTATGGTGGATGGAAGATAATAGCAAATTGTCTCTATAGTATTGTTTATGTAATGTGCTTGACTGTTCCATGGTAGCAACACATAGGAGAAAGTATTAGCAGTCTCCAGATTAGTGTTGTTCTAAAATTCGGGCCCAAAAGACCTGTGCTTGACTGTTCCCAAATAAAAAACCAACACTATAGTAGGAAGAAGAATAGATAGAAAAACATGTAAATATTTTAGTATTGTTTTAAATGAAATACTTTTCAAAAACATCATAAAATTCAACTATTTTTTTTTCTCTAATTCAATAAATAATCAAATTCAACTAATGAGTCTGATATTTACCTCAGAAAAGGGTAAATTATGTATATAAAATTTTCTTTCTTTTTTAAACATAATTAGACATATTACCAGTGGGCAAAGTATTGATTGTGTTAAAAAAATTTAGCAAATTTAGTCTAAAAAAAATACAGTGTTATTTGCCAAGAAACTAATTTACAGTTACCTTAGTGACTACTATTTTTGAAGGCTAGATAAACCGAAATTTGCTGTCAATTTAATTTATTCAGCATACAATATAAAATTATAAATAAATTTTTTACTTTATACATGTTTGCTTGCTATAAAGTACCCTAGCTTCTGATAATCATAATAACGCATCATCATTGGCAAGGTCCAAGGCTGGTGCATGCAACACCTTGAGGTACATACAGGTAATTTTTTTGGAGTATATTTAAATTATTTAATTTTTAAATTTTTAAAAACTCATAATTCTATACAATGTACCATAGTGAAGATGAAGAGATAGAGGGAGGGTGGCGTACAACCTGCTAGAAGACCATATTAGACCGCTTGAGATGGATGAAGTTACAGGTATTGGCGAGGCCAAGTACTGACAGTGTGACCCTGGCCATTACCAGTAAGTGCAAGTAATTACAATTAATTGGGTTTCATGATATGTAGAAGAATAAGAAAAATAATATTTATTTTTTAACAAAATTCATGCTGGCCCACCTATAGTGGGTTGCTAAAAATCACAGTTAAAAAAAAAAAAAAAACAATTTTTTTCCCCTTCTTTTTTAAATTGTAAATGAGTTGCTTCAAATATATATTGAATCTTTTAAAATTGTTTTCAGAAATTGTTTGCAGTTTCTTTCATTTCAGGTTGAATTTCTTGAAAATTACCTACTAATCTATTCTACCCCCCAATGTTTTTTTTTAGGTCATCTTGATTTTGATAAAAATAGTTGCGATTGGGTTTAAAAGACCATATATTTTAACGTGGATTCACTGTGGAAAAGGGCATCTCTAGATAATGCTGGAAGTGTGCCATATCTCTTTTTCCCCGGGGGTTTCATTAACCCAAAATCTTCTTTGGCAATAGCACGGGACCCTTTTGGATTAAGTTGGTCAGGGCAGATATGTGAACGCACCGGTGTTAAGCAACACGCGGCAAGGGAAGGAACCATCGTATACAATAAATAGAAACCTCAGTCTATCTTTTTGGGGAAACATTGAAGAAAAAGGGAAAAATACCCTTTTTAATTTTATTTTAAAAACATTATTACATGTTGTTGAAAATCCAAAAACAGCAAAACACCTAAAAATTGAAAACTGTGTACCATTTAACTTTTCCTTCCATTTGTGAGTTTCATGTAATTTTCTTTCAATGCATACAGGGGTTGGCTTTAGTAGGTTGGCCTACATGGGGGTAGGAGGGGGGGTTTTTAACCCATCAGACTTTTACTTTGTATTTCACAACCAAGGAAAAACGGTTCATTCTTTGTTTTTATTTCATCTTTTGGGGGTTTTTTAAAAATTTTTATTACAGATTGTTGTACCTATACAAAAAACATTTTTTTAAAAACAACACCTTCTTTATCCTTACACGCGGCGATTTTTATTAAAAACATTTTTTAAAAGATATTTTTTTATGAATCTGGGGGGTCGCGAGGGGTTCCCAAAATTGCTAGGAATATTTCAGAATAATTGGGGAATTGAGTAAAAAGTGATAAACACTATATCAGTTGTGATCTAAAAGTTTTTTGGTTATGAAAACGACTTATGTGTAGCATTTGATAATAATTTTAAAAATGATTTTTAAAATTTGTTAAATCATCATAAATTATAACTCGGAAAATTAGGTACAATTTAATTGTATCACATTTTTAACAAAGGCGGGAATCGAACTTAGAGAGAACCGCTGGTTCTGATTCTGTGCAGTTTTATGCCCTTGAAATTTTCTGCGAAACACTTAAAAACCTTCAGAGAGTCCCTGGATCGCCGCCAAAATTAGCCCGCGAGGGCTGGTTTCTGGACCCCGATGTTAAGCAATGTCCTGAGGGGAAGCTTCGTGTGCTGGCTTTCCCGGCCCAAACCCCGGGGCCGGGGGGTTCATGGGGGGAAAAAAGGCGCGTGATATGACCTGCAGTTAAAAAACAAATTAGACCCAAATTAAAAACACTCCCAAGATTCCTAAACCCATTCTTCCCTAGTAAAAAGAATAGAGATAGTTACAGACCTGGGAGTTTGGGACTCTTGAAAAAAACCCAAAGAAATGCCGAAAAATTCTACTCAAACAGGAAATTTGAGTGCTTAATGATTTTTATAATTTTAAAAGGTCTTAAAATTTTCAAAACAGTATTATTCTGTTTGATTCTTTGGGGAAGACATTATATTAATAAAAAATTTTTGTTAGGATTTATAAAATGAAATTGTAAAATTTTTACACAAAAAAATGACTTTGATTCAGGCCTTGGCTCTTCTTTTTGCCTTTGGAAGGTTTTGAGAAACCTTTAGACTTACGTCTCCAAAAGGGTGAAATCAGGATTTTTACATTTAGTTTATGTTATAAAATATATCTTTTTTTTAAATAATATATTATACTCGGATGGGACATTAGGTCTCCCCGGTTTTGAATTACCTATTTTTTTAAACGGGGGGCTCATGCTTTTTGCGTAATTCAAATCTTTGGGCCATAAATCAGTGTTTTAAAACGTTTTCAAAAAATATTTTATGTACAGGTAAAATTGTGGCAGTTTGATTTGTTTTCACAAAATTAAAAAAAAACCTGTTACTAAATATCTTTGCTGAATTTGGGACTCGAACCACCGACCAAAAGTATTCAAACACTTCAAAACAATCTAATATGAAAAATTTAAAAAATTACACCGTCCGATTTTTATTTTTTAACAAAGTTTCCAATTCCTGTATTTTTTTTATAAAGTCAAAAGTCAAAAAAACTAAATTTTTTTTTTTTTTTCTTCTTCTCAATAAATTATTTACGTGGTATGAAATTTGGTGACATATTTTTAATATTTTTTTTCATTTTTTTTTTTTTGAGATATTTATTTTTGTTTTTTTTTTTATTTTTTATTATTTTTTTAAAAAATTTTTTTATTGTACAACATATTTGTCCTTTTATCTTATAAAGCTTGAATAATAATAATAAAATATGTACCAGTACAAAAAAACTATGTTTAATATAAAAATGCCACCCGTAGATGGGTACAGGGTGTCCATTTCACTGGACCCAACTGTAACCAAAAAACCCCCAGATGGGGAAAGGGAGTGTTTTTTAACGCCCCGTATTTTACACACGGTTTTCAGTAGTAAAAGTGGAATGAATTTCCGTTTTTAGTATTGAGGAAGATTCTGGGGCATTTTTAGAAAAGAATAGGGAAGATCAACAAGATTCAATTTTCTAGGAAAGGGGGGTTCAATCCTCTCGTGGATTTTTTCAAATAAATCTGTCCGGTTCAGTGGTAAAGGGGGCACTCTGTAATCCCCAAGGTTAGAGGTCTTGGGGGTTGAAAACCCCGCCGGGACAGGTCAAAATTATCCCCCCCCCTTTGGGTTTTTTACCATTAAAAAATTTCCCGGGGTTACTAAAAGAAAAAGGGGGGGTTTAAAGTCCTTATCGGGCAATATAAATAAGGTTTATATTTTTTTATTATTTTTTTGGACAAGCAAAAAAGTGAATCCCCCAAAAATATTAAAAATTGGCTTTTCAAAAATTTTTTTCCCGGTTTCTTGTCCCCAACACCCCCAAAACCCCCAATTTTTAAATTTGAGCAAGCTCCCCAAAATGATGAAGAATTGTTGGGGGGAAAAAATTTAAAAGGGTATTTTACACGGTATTTCAAGTGGTCAACCCCCTAGTCTGGAAATTCCAGGTTGTGGGGATTTTTTGGGGTTTAAAACCCCCCCCAGTGCATGAATTTTTCCCCATTAATTTGATTTTTTTCCACATAATAAAAAAAACTCTGAAATTAGGGGGGGAAAAAAATTTTTTGGGATTACCCCCCCTGGGGGTTTTCCCTTTTCCCCTAAAAATTTTTTAAATTATTTTTATTGTTTGATATAAAATTTCCCAAAAACGTTTTTTCCAAATTTTGAAAAATTGGGCAAAAAAAGGTTTGACAAAAAGGGGGTATCATTAAATAACCCAATTTTAGAGTGAGTTTCAAGAAGAATAAAATACACAAGAGGACTTCATGTGGGGATTAAAAAGGGAATTTAAAACCCTTGAAGTGACTGATTCCCCCCAAAAGAGCCCCTATACGTGAAATTGAAAAATTGAATAGAACACATTGAGACAATAATAAAACAATATTACATTTACAAATTTATTACCCAATAGTATAAAATAAAATTTTAAATTAGTAATTCGATAGTGGAGTATAGGATCCGGGATAAAACAAGAAGCTGGTCTCCGTAATTTTTTTGAAAAAATTTAAAACTTATCTTGGAACATGAAAAAAAAATTTGAAAAAAAAAAAAAAAAAAGATTGAATCTCTTGGATACAAAAAAAATTTGTTAACAATAAAAAAAAAAATACTTCCACTGTGGAAAAATTCTTCAAAAAAAAAAAATCCTGAAAGGGGTTTGTGAAATTTATAAAACCAACATCCCCAATTTTTTTTAATAAAAAATTTCCCCTTTTCTTACATTCTGGGTTGGACTTTTGAGCCCCCAAAAAATTCCAGCAAAAACCAAAGACATTTTTTTATGGGGAAAAAAAACCCCAAATGGGAGGATAATTGTCATTCCCGGCTGATTTTCCCGAACCCCCGACCTCGGGGAATTTTTGATTCAAAAGATGCCGGCCTTTTAAACCCCTAAAAACCCCGGGGACAATTTATGTAGTTTTTGATGAATAAAACAAAAAAAATCTGCACTAAAAATACAAATACCACTATTATTAATCCAAAAACAAATTTTTTTAGGATCATAAAGAGAAGAATGACCGACACCAAAACAATCCAAAAGGGGGGAAGAGTATCAATACAACCCCAAAAACCAAACAAAACCGAATATTGCCCCCTTGGGGGCCGAGGAAAAAAAACTAGGGGGCCCGGACCCCCCAAATTTCCCAAAGGTCTTAGTGTCATGGTTTTTTCTTTACGCGAGAGTATCAAAGGTTTTTTCATCCGGTGAAAAATAAGAGTTTTTCATTTTTTGGGGAAAAAAAAACTTTGCTTAACAGTTTTGAAATTAATTGAATCCAAAAATAATGAATTTAAATTAATTTTTTTGGGAAAAATTTTTGATTCAAAATGATCCGACACCTATTGATTAAACAAAAAACAAGACAATGAATAATTTTTCCCCCCGGGGGCTAAATTTTTTTTACTAGAGAAGTGGTGTGAATTTAAAATAATTTAAAAATATCGACTAAAATGATACCTAAACATCCATGTAATCTTGAATCCAAAATTTTCCTCTTGAGGTATGAAACACTCCATCCATGATGGAGTGTTTCATAGCCTTAAAATTTTATAGCTAAAACAAAATTTAAAAAGGGATAAAAATTTTAAAAAAAGTAAAAAAAAGGGAAACAAAATTTTAAAGGAAAGTAAAGCCCAACCCCCGGGTTTTTTTTAATAATGGTGAACAAACCATGATTCGAGGTAGGTCCAACATTGAAATCTACTTCCCGACATTGCCAGGGGGAAAAAATAAAGGAAAATTTTTCTGCGGGGGAGAGGTTTCCATTGTAATGATTTTTTTGCTGAAAGTTCGGGATGCGGAGGGAGATATTTTTTTTGTTCTTGCTATTTTTCTTTTCCCTTATAAAAGTGAGAAAATTTTCGTAAAGTAGTATTGGGGGGGAAAAATTTCCCCAAAAAAACCCACCAAGACTAAAAGCCAAAAAAAAAAGAGGAACTTTACAAGATGTACGATTTGTGTAAAACTTGGGAAATTTAGAAAAAATATTTTTTTGGGGGCTCCTGTCAACTTTTAGAAACCCCTTTCCCAAATTCCCCCGAGTCCCCCAAAAATTTTTTCCCCCCCCGAGTTTCGCCCCCGTTGAGACTGCCATCCCCCGGGGCCCCCTTTGAGAAGAAAGTCCAAATCGACTTCCCCCAAAATTTAAAAAGGTTTTTTTTTAATTTTTCCCCCCCGGGCCAAAAGTTTATGATGGTTGGGGAAAATTTTTGCTCCTTTTCTCTCCCTTCTTTCAGAATTGACAGGCTAAAGAAAAAACCCCCTTTTGGGTTTATTTTAGTAGAAAGTTTTTTCCTAGTCGTCTCCCCGAACCTGTGGTTTGCAGAGAGTATGATATAACGGGGGCTGAAATTTTTGGGGTGGGTTTTTTATACGGGAGAAAGTCTTGTCAATTTTTCTTTTTAAAATACCCTTTTCCTTTTTGGGTTTGGGGGCCTTTCCTTGCCCCTGTTATCCAAAAAATTTTTTTTTCGGTGTTCTTTAAAAATTGTTTTTTAAAAAATTTCTATTTGTAAAAAAAACCCCTTCCTTTTTTTTTTGTTTTTTTTTGCTGTCCAATTTTATTCTTTCCCCTTACTTTTGTTTTTCCCCCCAAGGGGTTTAAAATTCCAAGCATCCCATTTTTGGTCTTTTTTTTCTTTTTTTTTTGTTTCTTGTTAACTTTTCTTGTTTTCGTTTTTTTTTTCTTTTCCTTTTTAAAAAGGGGCCCGGGACTTTTTTTGCTTTTTTTTCCCCCGTTTCCCTAAAAAAATTGGGGACATTGGGAAAATTCCTTGTTCGGGTTCCCTTTCCTCTTTTTTTTCCAATTAAAAAAAAACCTTTTTTTGCCTCCCAAAAATTCCTGTTTAAACCCAAAGGGTTCCCTCCAAAATTCCATTTTTTTTTTTGTACTTTTTAAAAACTTATTTTTTTTTTTTAAAATTTCCTCTTTGTTTTTAAAAAACCTTTCCCTTTCAAAAGGTTTCAAAAGAAATTTTTTTAAAATTTTTTTCTTTTAAAAATTTTTAAAATTTCCCAAAAATTTTTGGGGCCCCTTTAAAAAAGGAAAAAAAGGGGGGAAAATTTCGGGGTCCGACAAAAAAAAAAAGGGAAATTTTCCCCCCGGAAACCCCCAATGGGGGTTAAAAATCGAACTTAAAAACTGAAAAAAAAAGTTTTTAAACCCATAAAAAACGGTAAAACCCAAAAACAACAAACAGACAAGCCCCGAAAAAATAAAGGGACGACAAAAAATTAATTTTAAAAAAAAAAAAAAAGTTCAAAAACCGAAATTTTTTTTAAACCACCCCCAAAAAAAAAAAATTTAAAAAACGAAACCTTTTTTTAACAAAAAAAACTGATTTTTTCCCTAAAAATTTCCCATTCAACTCATAAAAACAAATTTAAAAAACATAAAAAGAAAATTTTTAATAAAAAAAAAAACCCCAGGGGAAAAACGTCTTTTTAAACCCCTCGAATACCCCCCCAAATTATTACAATATTTAACTCTTTTAAAAACAACCAAAACCTTTTTCCCCCCCTAAAAAAACAAACTCCCAATCCCCCCCACCCCAACCCATTTAAAAAATCCTCAAAAACCCCCCCTTTTTTAAAAGTTTTTGCCACCAAAAATTTTCAAATAACCAAACCTTAAAAAAAAAAATTTTAAAAAAATTTAAAAACGGAGAAACCACTTCCCCCCCCCCGCCAAAACAAATCTAATTCACCAAATTCCTTACCTTCTTTGGGAAATTTTTTCAAAAAACCGGTAAAAAGGAAAAAATTTTTTTTCCCCAAAAAAATAAAAAAATTTTTACCCTAAAAACAAACCCAAAACCCCCCCAAACCATTTTTCAAAGTTTAAAAAAACCCCCCCCCCAAAAAAAAACACACCAAACAACCCACCACCATACAGGCCCCCCAAAACCTTTCCCCCCAACCCCCCCCCTAAACCCCCCCCACTTTCAAAAAACCCAAACTTTTTCAACCAAACCCCCCCCCCCACACCCCCCCCCCCCCCCCCCAACCCCCCCTCACCACCCCCTTTTTAACCCCTATTAAAAACCCAAAAAAACCCCCCCAAAAAATTTACAAAAAAAAAATTTGGAAACTTTTTTAAAAAACAAAAAACCCCTTTTTTTTCCCCCCCCCCCCGGGGGGAAAAAACAAAATTTCTTTTCAAACCCCTTTACAAAAACTAAATTACCAAAAAAAAAAAAAAAAAAAAAAAAAAAAAAAAAACCAACCTAAAAAACCCCAAACAAAACATTTAAAATACCCCCGTTTAAAGGAAACCTACAAAAAAAAAACCGGGCCCAAAATCCAAAAAAAAATCCAAAAAGGGGGGCCCAAGACCCCAAAAACCCCCCTTCCCTTTTCCCTAAAACCACAAAAACAAAAAACACAACAAAACCCCCAAAAAATTTAGACAAAATTTTCCACATCAAAAAATTTTCAAAAAAAAAAGCGCCCCAAAACTTTCCCAAACCCCCTCAATTTCCCCCAACCCCCCCCAAAACCCCCCATCCCCCCACCCCCCAAAAACACCCCCCAAACAAACAAATCCACCTTTTAAAAAACAAAACCATTTTTCCCCCTCCCCCTTTCCCCTCCCCTCCCCCCCCCTTTCCTCACCCCCCTCCCCCAAACCAAAAGTACAACCCAAAATTAGATGTAAGAACGAAAAAAAAACAACAATTTAAACCTTTTTTAATTTTAAAAAAACAAAACAAACATTTTTGGGAGGCAGTTCAACCCTTTTTAAAATTTGAGGGGTTTTTGTGGGTTAAACTATAATAATGCAAACATCAATTTTAAAATATCCAAAAAATTTAAGACCAGTAAAGTGCCAAAAATTGTTTGATAAAATTTAAAAGCCCCCACTAAAAAACCTTTAAGAAAAAATAAAAAATTTTATGTAAAGTTAGATATGTATTTTTTAAGAAAAATAGGAAAAAAACGTATCCATGTTTGGGATATTGATTGTAATTTTTTCGTGTGCCAAAATTGTTTATTTTTAATTTTTCCTTATAGTTTCACCAAGGGTTTTTGGTTTTTTTAAGGGAAAAATTTTTTAAAGGAAAAAACCTAAACTTAAAAATTAAAAAATAAAAAAAAAAAAAAATTCCCCCTTTTTTCCTTTTTCTTTTTCCCCAAAAAAAACTTGTTTAAAAGGGGGAAAAAGTCTTACCAAAAAGAAATTTTAAAATTAAGCAAAACTGTCAATTTATTCCCGTTGAATGAACCAACCCCCTCAAAAGGGGGGTTCCCCCCATCCAATTTTTTAAAATTGGACAGAGCAAGAACTGGATTCCTGTTGGGGCGGCCCTTTTTTCTTAAAAAAATAAATGATTTAAAAAGCCCATTAAAAAAAAATCCCAACCCCAAATATGAAATTTTTTTGGAAAAATCCCAAAAGGGGGAAATTTTTGCTGCTTTTCGAACCACCCCCAAGGAAAAAGGGGCCCCTTTTCCAAAAGGCTAAACATAGATCAAAATTTTTAAAATTCCATTATTTTTTTTATGAAAATAAATAAAATCAGACCAATTATAGTTATATTTTTAAAATTGCCCTATTCGTTTCCAAAAAGAAACAACCAGGGGGGAAACAAATTTTCAACTGGTTATTAAATGGGCCCCAAATTCCCTTCCCCTTAAGGGGGAAAAGGGTTTAAGGGGGGAAGGCCCTTTTTTTTTTGCAGTTTTAAAGGGGAATTTCCCAAAAAGGAAAATTTTTTGGTTGGGGGCTCAGTTAAAAAAAACCAACCCCAAAAGTAATTTCCTCTGGAAAACCATGGGTGGGGGCAATGGAGGCCGTAAGGTGTTTTTTTTAATGTTAAACAAATTTTGTATTTTAAAAATATATGAATAAGTTGGGATAATATTATGACCACTTTGTGTTACACAAGAGTTAATGATAGAAATTTCCGAGCCTAAAATTATTCCCGAATCTTGGGACTCGAACCACCGACCTCCAGAGCTACAGAGGTGTTTTTGATTGACGATGATTCATAGTAAGTCTCATTAGCTGGAAAAGGAAAACTCAGAAAGTGCATTGGAGTCATAGGTAATGCATGTAAACCAAGAACTTGATTTAGAGGACACATCAATCTTTTGTCGGATCAGATCATTAGCTAGGGGTACCTACAGATTATTAGAAATTTTTGACCCAGCTGGGATTAGAACCATGAGTTTCCTGTCTGGTAACCAGATGAATGGCCCGAAGAGTAAGAGATGAGATGTGGAAATTAAGGCACAGCTATTGGTTGATTTCAAGTTTTGTTCTCACAAATTCAGACTGTTAGGTCAATAGTGTTCTACGGGACCAGAATGCAAATCTCCACACCCATCCATACTATAAAGTGTAAAGTCTACAGAAGTAAGCAAATATAGGAGACAAACACACGCAAATTTTAGGAGCAACAGACATAGGTACTTGTATATGGCTGACCACTAAAAACATAAACAAACAAAACCAAGCTGAAGTATAGACCACCTTATTGGTCCACACCACATGAGTTAAGTAATGTGGGGTGTGTAACTGTGTAGTAGTGAATGACCGCATGACCGAATTTTTAATGGCTTGTCATGACTAGTTTCAGAAAGAAATTTACAATAATATATCATGACTTATACTCGTAAATCACTGGTATAAAAAAAAATAGTTGAGTCAAAAACAATTTGCCATCTTCAATGGGCATAGCGGAAGTCCTGATTTAGGTATCGAAGATACAGACATATCTTGACTTGACTCAGCTATCCGAGATACAGACATGTCTTGACTTGACTCAGGTATCCGAGATACAGACATGTCTTGACTTGACTCAGGTATCCGAGATACAGACATGTCTTGACTTGACTCAGGCATCCAAGATATATTATTATTGCTATCTGAGATATAGACATGCCTTGACTTGACTCTGTCATCCGAGATACAGACAAGCCTTGAGTTGACTCAGGTATCCGAGATACAGACATGTCTTGACTTGACTCAGGTATCCGAGATACAGACATGTCTTGAGTTGACTCAGGTATCCGAGATATTATTAGACTCTGGTATCCGAGATACAGACATGTCTTGACTTGACTCAGGTATCCGAGATACAGACAAGCCTGGACAAGAGAGCGATTTGTTCCCAGCGGTTTTGATTCCACTTCTTGCGATATCGAGAAAGTCGCCTAGCGAGTCCCCTACCACAGGATTGGTAAATATTTTGAAAGTTAATAATCAAGCCAGGTAGATAGGTAATCATCTTGCTTTTGCGGTCACTCACATTGGTCTGAGCTCAGGCCTGTAGCTTATCGAGTGGTACCGGGCCGGGCGCTAGGCTCATGCTGATCCGGGCATGATGTTGTCGAATTGAAGACGGTAGATAGTGCGGAAAATCGTGTATAATTATGATTTTGTGTGAATTTATACAATACAATCAAAACTGTACCCCAACTGTAGATTGTTCATTTTATTTTATTTATTTATTAAGAATTTTAAGAATAACATTGAACGTAGAAAATCGTAGAAATTGTTGTTTATGCAGGCGTTATTTACTGATAAATTCAAATAGGTACTTCTAATAGAAGTTTTTACACAATAACTATTATACATATAATGATTTGATGACATATAGTTACGGAAGTGTACGTACGTAAGTACGTACAGTCGTACACCCTTACACATCAGCCATAATGTATTATCTGGAATCGCGAAAACCAACTCACGGATCTTCTGTCATTTGTATTATTCATGTTGATTTCTTGCATAATTTTTCATATTTCTAAGCCCGCTTGTGATACTCGGAAAATATGCTGACATTACTCAGAAGATACCAAGTTCGCAGGTAGAGAGAATCAATCAATAACTTCTATTTAAGAACTGCCTAAAACCTGGGTTGCCAAACCATAGTACTTGGAGAATCATGTGATGTCTTCCACCCAACCGATGATTTCGCCTCAATCATTCCACACGGCAAGGCCCGATAGTCAGACAGAAAAGGGAATTAGAAATAAGTAGAAGAAGAAAAAGAAGAGAGAGAGAGAGAGAGAAAAAAAAAAAAAAAATGTCACACCCAAGAAGGAAATTAGGAAGGCTCATTAATCTGCAGCATACAAATGTTTGATGGAATGAATAAAGCTGGAGCACTCAGCGCATGTCGGTTGCATACCTAAGATACAAAAATATTACAATATTTGATTCCTATGATGTATCCTTGGCGATAAACTATCTCGTTTGAATGGCGATCAACGTTCCAAAAGCTTCTTAATTCAAAAAATATCAATCGCCATTCAACGAGGAAATGCTGTGAGCATTATGGGCACTATTCCTGATGGCTTGGGTTTCGAAGAGCTGTTTTATATTTAAATAAATACAAAAGTTTCAGTTATCATATCATAGCATTGTCTGCGGACCTAGGGTCGACCAGGCAGCCATGTGCAGGTTGAGGAATGTGTTGCAGCATCATGCAGAAATATCAAATTTATATGTTCAGTACATCATACAAAGTCAACATGAATCAATGTTTGGTATGTGTGGCACGTAAAGTTTTAGGCATGAGATTTGTGGCTGGTTGCCATTCCAAATCAAAATTCTAGGCCATTCTATGGTACATAAATCTATAGTATGAAGAATTTACGATAGAATGGAATAGTTACAAACTGCATCAAGAGAAAAAACAAGTAATGTAATTCATAGAAAGGTAGGAGGAGCAACAGGCACTGCAGTGGCATAGAATAGTAAATTAAGTCATAAAATAACGTATTCAGAAGTGAATTATCTGAATGAAATTTAAAGGATAAAAGTCAGATTTGTGGATTTTGAGAGTGAGAAATAAATTGAGAATGAACCTTGATTTCAAAAATTACTGAATTTCATTGACTTTCCAAAGCTGCCCAAGCATAAGCTACTCTTATGAACCTCAGTCAACATGAATCCGGATGCCAGCAAACAGGTTATTCGGTAGATAGATCATTTTGAGACCGATGAAAACCTCCAGATAACAACACCACCTATGAAGGATAGGATAGTAGGGTCAAGGGGGGTAATTACGAACGATTTTGAGCTACATTTTATAAACATATCTGTAACCCTGAGTTGCTTTTGTAAAATCCATGTCTTGTGATTTTTCTGGCATATAGACTTATTTAGCATTCTAATGGTGCATTATAAATAGTTTTGTGCATACTGTAGTATCTGTTTAGTGGTGTTCTTATTTACCCCCGCCTGTTCGCATTTACCCCCGCCTGACGGGGGTAAATGCGAACACATTATACAATATTAAAAACGAACTTTTTAATGGCAATATGTGCTTTTTATGTACAAATAATACACCAAAATTGTACTTTGTGTCTTTAGCCACCTGTATGACAGTATGCAAAGTTTATGGACACACAGGATAGTGGTTTGAATCCTAACCACGAAGGTAGTCAGCTCTTATCAAATAGGGTATCTCTATCTTGCAAATAATAGTAATAATAACAATTTCGTGTCCGTGAGATAGGTATAGATACCTAAATCACGGTGGTGAGAGAATTATATGGACGCCCAGATCCAATGTCTAGGCTCCTTTCATGTCCATTGATTCTATTTGGTTTTAACATCCTGACTTGAGGTAGACAGGACGGGGGTTTCACCCTCCATTCGCTGGGAATCGTACCAGCTACCCACATTAACCTCACCCAGCCTGGGTGGGGCCGGAATCGACAGCGTCACATGTTCGGAGGGGACAGAATTTTCTGTGCGAAAAGTCTGCTCCAACCGGGAATCGAACTAAGGATCTTTGGACTACGGGCAGTAGTCACAACCGTTACGCCACGGAGGCTGGTAATAAAAGCATAATAATAGTAATAGTTAATTATGAGAGCTTTTGAAAGGTGTTTTATATATTTTTTTATTTTTTTTTTACAGATTTTGGTCTTATCAATAGTTTCTAGGTCATTATCAATCTCAGATTTGTCTTCTTCTACTTCATTTTTTCTTCTTTTTTGAAACTGTTTTTTTCTTTGTTCCCCTATATTTCTTTTCGTTTTCTACACTTTCATTTTTCTTCCTTTCTTTTGCTATGTTCAAGTACACAAATACCTTCATTGGGTCCAATACATTAGGGTACTAATATCTTGGTACTTCTTACAACCTCCCAGTATTTCAGGATTTTGAGCCTTACGTTTGGAAAATTCTACTTTGGTTTGCGGAATCTCAAAACACTGCCGTTGCTCTTCTGACAGCCAGGTTGCCATTAAAAACATCTAATACGATAGCAGATATCATTTGTGCTTCTGTGTACAAAGGAGGTGGTTTCTTCATCTTGTAGTTCCGGGTCATTCTGAGTGTTTTGATAAATACAAAAAAAGTTATAGGGTAAAACAAACACCCAAAATATGCGTTCGTAATTACCCCATAGCAAAAAAATGGGGGGTAATTAAGAACACCCAAAAAGTATAACTTAAAAAATGGTTAAAACAATTATTTTTGTAAAATAATAACCAAAAACATGCTTATCAATAATTAAAAGTAAAATAATGATAAAAATTCAAGTAACACTTACCTAAAAAATTGTTTTAAAAAAAATCAAAAACTTCAAAAAACAATTTTTTTGGTAGATCTATTTTCACTAGCTTACTAACTACAACTGAAAATAAATACTATCGAAAACCCGTGTTCAACCTGTAAAAACAATTCAAAATAATAGTATTCAACCAACAGATTCGAAATATCTTATCCTTTTAGGTACAATGACCACTGTTCGTAATTACCCCCTGTTCGTAAATACCCCCCTTGACCCTACATACCTCTAACTATTTCATTATGATTTTTTTTTTTAAATTTAAAATCAGCTAGCGGTAGTTATATGTGAACTTCATTTCTATTGTCCCATGCCTCGTATGCAAAATAAAATATAAATGGAACACGAAAAACAGTTTCACTCAAATTTCCTCGGTCTAAATGGTCTAAACTTAGGTTTAAATCGTGTGTGAACCGTTAGGATGTCGTCGAAGCATGGTCCTGTAGTATGAAGTAATACTGGTAATAACGTTTGGTAATGATGATGATGGTGATTAATAATACGTACCACCCACCTGACCTACCTCAACGGAAATAAATTTAGACTGAACCAAGGCTCATCAAACTTTCGATAGCTGTTAACGTTTGCACTGTGGAATTGGTAACATACAACCCCTAATAGGTAAATCTTCAGATAGGCAATATAATATTTGGCTATCTACTCATTACTATATCTCGATAATTTTTCACAGTTAAAGTCCCTGCATTGTACACTGTACACGTACAGGTTGTCATATGAACCTCATTAACCTCTCCTTTGGCGCAGAGTAAGGATACCAAAGAGGGGAAATTTTCGGTGGTTCTCAGTTTACAAATCTAACTTGAGAATGTATTTAGATTTGTAAACCGAGAGCCACCGCAAATTTCCACTCTTTGGTATCCTTATTCGGTGCCAAAGGGGAGTGCATATGACATCCTACATCTCCTAACCTGTACCTATATATCTCCAATTTACACAAACATTTATCTCCGTAGTTCATATATTTATGTTAGGAATATTTAGCGATAAAAATGAGAATCACATCCCCAGCGACCAGGTTCTGTGAAGTCGTAACAAGCCTGCCCATCCCTGATTCTGTGCACACAACATCTCTTTATAATGCTCCGACAATAAGGCAGGCCATATCACCATAATCCTCCACATAGACAGCACGGGATGTTACGGAAAAGTTCTCTTAACAGTACAGAAAGTTCAGGTGTCCTACACACGAGTCACCGGCCCACAGAAACAGAGCAGTACGGACGTGTCTCTCGTTCAATCGGTTCAATCCAAACAATCTGGAAGGGCTATAATGACTTTCATATTTTTCATTTCATTTGTATATATTTATGTATGTATTATACGAGGTCCGACAATAAAGTTCCCGGACGACCCCCATAGCTCCGGCTCTGATGTACATAGCTCAACAAGTTTTTGCAGGAATTAACCATAGTTCCTCATGTTCATATTTCATTAACTTTAATTTCTTTCTGATCGGTAGTTTTCAAATAATCAGTCATAATCGAACACCTTGTCAGTGCACTTTGCCGGATTTTTCAAATTAAAATGTTGAGTAAAGATTTAGAACAACGTTTTAACGTGAAATTTCTTACAAAACTAAACAAAAGTCAATCGGATCGTATTGAAAAATTCATGTTTCGTCACATGACCTTTCTAGGAATGCGGGATCGTTTTCAATGGTCTGAAGAGTGTCCATGCACACTTCTTGGCGTCGATCTTTCTGCTCCGCTGAAAGGTTTTTTGGTACCATTTTTGCACAAACTTTTCTCATGTTTAATTTTTCATGTAAAATTTGTCTCACTGTCTCTCTATTAATGTTTATCATATCTGCTATTATATTTACACTAAGTCGCCTATCCTTTCGGATGATTTTACCAATTTTTTCCACGTTCTCATCTGCTTTTGAAGTGGTAGGTCGGTCTGATCGTTGATCATCTTCGACGTCCTCCCTACCCTCCTTAAATCTTTTGAATCAATCATAAGACGTTGTCCTACCCATACACTCATCACCATACACTTCTTTTAACATTTTAAAACAATCCGATTGACTTTTGTTTAGTTTTGTAAGAAAGTTCAGGTTAACACGTTGTTCTAAAATTTTACTCAAAATTTCAATTTGAAAAATCCGGCAAAGTGCACTGACAAGGTGTTCGATTATGACTGATTATTTGAAAACTACCGATCAGAAAGAAATTAAAGTTAATGAAATATGAACATGAAGAACTATGGTTAATTCCTGCAAAAACTTGTTGAGCTATGTACATCAGAGCCGGAGCTATGGGGGTCGTCCGGGAACTTTATTGTCGGACCTCGTATTGTTATATCAAATTGTGTTTTGAATTAATAAAGAAAGAAAGTACTAAAAAAATAATCTTTAATCATACTCGCAATAATGGTCAAGAATGTCAGATCTAATGGTTTTCACTGGGGTTGAGCGTCACTCTCAACTGTTTTCATCATCTCGTGACGCAGTTTTTACCCCACCATTCGTTTTTATTATTATTATTATTATTATCTGACCTGGTTGCAGGGTTTTCAGAATTCAGTGAAACCCTTACAATTAACACTGCGGCCTAATTAGAACTATTGTGACCAGTTGATTCTATTTGGTTTTAACGTCCTGATTTGAGATAGTCAGGACGGGGGTTTTACCCTCCATTCGCTGGGAATCGTACCAGCTACCCACAGTAACCTCACCCAGCCTGGGTGAGGCCGGAAATGCCAGCCTCACGTGTTTGGATGGGACAGAATTTTCTTCGAAAAGTCTGCCCCAACCGGGAGTCGAACTCGATACCTCTGGACTACGGGCAGTAGTCACAACCATTACGCCACGGAGGCTGGCCACCATTCGTTAGAGGAACTTATTAATCTATGAGGATCCTAACATTGACCTCACGTAGCTTGAGTCTCCTTCCGCAACGAGATCAGATTAGAAACCAGACGGCAACGGATCTGACCTCTTGATAAAAGGTGAAGCTTTATTTTAGGAGAAAAATAAATACTTCTTAACACAAAGTTTGACAGAATATGGGTTCATTCTAACTGCCAGCCTCTACTTGCAGTCTGGCTGGGGGACGTTAAACAGGGAGAAGACCAGTGTCCCGCTAGAGGACTATAAACAGAGAACAGACTAGCCAACCCTTACAAGCCAGGCTAGCTTGCAGTTTCCTAAGGGGTTAACGGCTTACAAAGAAAAGTCCAAGTCCTTAAAATGATGGTTGATCGCACATAGAAATATGTGGTTCAGGACGAGCCAACTTTGAAATAAAGCTGGCTGGAGACCATCACTCACCGCTCCAGTTGCAGCCAAGCTGGCTACAACAACAACAACTTGCAGGTGAAGTGATGGTGTATGGGACACTTGACGGTAGCAAAACTTCTTAAAAGATCTAACAGAAACTTTAACTGTAATAGGGGACTTGAAAAAAAATATCTGAAAGAAACTTCAGTCCAGAGCCGGTTTTTGATCTGGTATTTCCTTTTTTGGCCTGACGAGTTGAAGGCAGTCTCGTCAGGTATGGTGTGTGATGGCGGTGGAATCAGGCCAATGAAAAGCGAGCGTGTCGCTGTCTTGAGTGACCTTGAGAACGGATGTGACCAATCACAGTGCGAGGAAAAGTGACCAAGTTTCCTTCTTGGTATTTCAAGAATGTGTCTACAAATGTCCATACTATCGATAGGGTGTGGTTATTGATTAATTAATAATGTTATGACTACTAGATTTGTTGCTATTTATAGAATAAAGACAAAAGTTTGAAGGACAATGTGATGTAAAGGCACAAGTTATAGACTTGATTATGATCCATATGATAATATGGACGTGGAAATGAAGGGGAGATATGAAAGTTTATATAACCTTTTTATTTATAGTTATTAAGATATATTGAACTGTGAACTTAACTAGCCATTAAGTTATGGTTGTGCACAAAAATCCAAATGGGTAGTTTATAAAAGTTGTCATATTTGTGTCAACCATTTTCGTGAGGTCACAACTACTTAAACTCGCAATATTTTCTGAACTCGGGCAAATCCCAAAACTACCGACCTTCAGGTTATAAGTCCGCCGCCTTATCGATCAATGATCGGTCGGGTCGGCAACTGGATACGTAGTGATTATTGTAGTACAACTACATAGGTAATCTTATAGTCAGCAACGATGATACTGGTAGTAGGACATGTGCAAAATTAAAAGAAACTTTTCTTGACATCAGCAATGAGATTTCTTCAAAATATCAGGAAATTATTCATCAATTATAGAAATGGTTTTTTCAAGAATAATGAAAGAAGTATTATCTACCATTATCAATAAGCTATTCAAAATGCAATAGCCTCGGGCATGTTCTAGAATCTAGATCCATTAACTTTATTCAGAGAGAAAAAAACAACACCCACTTTCTTCGGGATGAAAAATAGCTGTTAAATTCTCCTTTCGGTGAATGTACAAAAGAAATAGCTACCCAAGGTTTTTTCTACATCATTTTTGGTTACAAAAATCTGATGTTAACAGCTTCACAGCATCGTCAGGGTCAGGTAGGTACCTGAGTATTTTTTAAACCTTTTTTTAAATAAAAATTCTTTGTGTTATTATTTTGTACCATCATCATGCGATCTATAATGTCGAGGTTTCAGAATGCAGGTGCGTGGTTCAGAAATTTCAGAATCCCATATTGGAGGGAGATAATATTATCACAGGTTTCAATGCTCATGAGAAGAAGTCTCATTTGCCAATAAATCAACCTGTTTAGCTTTATTGAGTGTTCGAATTCGACCAACCAAAAGAATTTTATTCATTATTTCATTCAATTTTTTCAGAAATAATCATAGCCCAAACTTAATTAAAAAACAATGAATGGCCTTATCTGATAATTCATTGTCTAGATAAAGTACTGTCCAACCCATAAGACCGAACTCCAGTCCCAATTCTCCTAACACAAAGGTCCCAACTCTAGCCCCGAATGAGCCCACAAGCCCTAACTCCAGACCTGAGGCCTCTAACAAATAAGCCCTAACTCCATCCCCGAGGCCCCTAGCCCACAAGCCCTAACTCCATCCCTGAGGCCTCTAACAAATAAGCCCTAACTACATCCCCGAGGCCCCTAATCCACAAGCCCTAACTCCAGACCTGAGGCCTCTTAACAAATAAGCCCTAACTCCATCCCTGAGGCCCTTAACCCACAAGCCCTAACTCCAGACCTGAAGCTTGATGAAGACAGCGCTGGGAAGCAGAAGACAGGTTACAGGTTCCTACACTGGTTGTATCGGAACTGAACCGTTGCTTTATGCCTGATATTGCCTGGTCGATTGCGACTTGGGATTACATATAGTGCGAGTTTGGCTAAGGTCATCTTTCATTGACGGTCGATAAACTAGAGGAATATGCATGAATTGATTGAATAAGTATGCAAATTGTTAAACAAAAAAATATTAATGCTTAAGTTGGCAATCCTCCTCCTAAGCTGGCTAGAATGCATAACATGAGTGCCAAAGAGAAATATAGTTTTTTTTTTAAATAAGTTCAATTAATACTAGGAGTTAACTACCAGTAGATATCTCAAAATTATTTAGAACATGTACAGGAAATAATAATAATAATATCGCCTTATTTATACTGCCCGATTTGGACTATTAAAGTCAAATTATTCCAGCAGTAAGCCCAAGACATATTATTATGTGGTAAAAATCCCAATTTATTGGGAGGATAACGTGTCATGTCCCAGCTGGGTTTCGAACCCACGACCTCTCGAATCTTTGGATTCACAGAGTGCCGCCTTTACCACTGAGCTACCGGGACAGGAAAGATACTGTAGGAACATCAACGTTGTGAGATCTATAGTTGAGTATAGTTTAGATTTTTTTTAGTAAGTTAATTAATCCCTGAACCAAGTAAATTAGTAAAGTAATCTTTTGTCCTCGATGTTCCACTCACCCAAAGCAGTTCGTCTCATCGCCTGATCTTCCTGTGCGCCGGCTGCTGGTACATGGCGGGCGGCACCTCGGATCTCTCCAGCTCGTCCCCCGAGAGGTCCAGGTCCTGCATCAGCTGCATGATCTCCCGCTCCTTCTTCAGCTCTTCCTTGCTGCCCATCATGGACCCGTTGGGGATCATGGGCGGCGACGCGAACTTCAAGTTGGCCAGGGACCCGTACGATCGTGATCGATGCTCCTGTCGAATCGAATACGAGAAGGCCCGCTCGTTCAGGTGTCCCTTCTTCCTGTAAATGCCGGTGTTGTACGGACTCTCGTCGTCCAGAATCTCGTCATCCATCATGTCCGGATGATGGTGACCGTTCGACATCCCTGGGTGACCGTTCGACATACCAGGATGACCGTTTGGCATACCAGGATGCCCATGTCCGTTTGGCATCCCTGGGTGTCCGTTATGCATCGCTGGATGTCCGTTCATCATCCCTGGAGGCAACATGTCGTGATGGCCGTGACCATTCATACTGGGGGGACCTGGTGGTCCGCCGTTTACGATGGGCATAATAGGAATGATGGGTGGGCCTTTTTGCTTCTTGTTCTTTTTATTCTTCTTTTTGGAACCCTTGGCGTCTATGGTGGCGTACTGCTGCATCAGATAAGCTTCATGTGGGAATTGGCCCGGTTGATAAGAAGCGACAGGACTCAGGGGTCGAGCGGATGGCATGTAAATAGGCTCCTCCATGGCTAGAGGCATAGACATGGGAGGGTGCTTGGGGTGTTTCTTGGAGGTCATGTACATGGGGTGGGGAGGCATTTGCATCATGTTAGAGGGGTGAGGAGGCATCATATGTGGACGAGCAGGTACCAGCATGCCGCCATTTTTACTTGGTTTAGACGAGAAAGTACCATTTTTGCCTTTTTTCGGGTGTGGTAATGTGGTAGGGATCATTAGCATTGGAGGGGGACCCATGGGAGGGCCCGGGGACATCATGTGTGGCCCTGGAGGCATGTGTGATGGCCCCGGTGGAGGCATGGGAGGCCCATAGCCATTCAACATGAGCTGTGAGGAGGCTGGTCTCATCATGGATCCGTTAGAATACATATGGCCATGTTTAGGTCGCACTAGTGTACCTCCTAATGAGCTTGAAGATCTGCCTCTGTACAGAGAACCGTTCAAACTAGGATACATTTCCTCTTTGCTTATCTTTTTCTTTTTCATTTTGTCCTTACTCTTCTTGGGCTTCTCCTCCTTCGAGGCAGGAGGAGGCGGGGGAGGAGGGGATTGAGCATTTACAATTTGCCTTGGTCTACTTGACTTTGAACTTTTGATTGTTGCACCATATTCACCATAGATGTTTTCACTCAAATCCCTCGTGCTTCCGGTCCAGATCTTATGGTTTTCATCTCCGTTGTAAATGGAGATTTCATCTGCCGAGTTGGACGTCTCAGCACTGAGTTCTATGGTAGCGTCATTGGTATTACTGTTCACAGTGCTGTTCAGAGTGAGCGTTGAGCCGTTCCTCTTCCAGCCGTCCACCTTGTCCATGCTGGACGGGGCCTCGCCGTTCCTCAGCGTGCCGTACATGCTGTTGCTGTCTATCTGCTTCGCGTATGAGCTGTCAGCGTACGCGTGGAAACAACATCGCACCAGGGCATTGGCGGCCATTTCGCGTTTGCAGATGAACGTGTGACACTCTAATACTTTGATCCCTGTGGTTCTTCGGAGTATGGCGGCGAACAGAGGAGGGTGACTGGGGTTGGGGGCCCGAGCAAAGGGCGAGTCTAATGGTAAAAATCGAGGTTGGGAGGAAGAGAGCTTCTCAGGGACAAGGACATACCGCACGGCTGCGCAGTAGTGCAGGGTTTCGATCGGGAAGAACCTGGTGATTTTCTTGTGGTTCTCGTCGACATTCTCCAGGAGGAGTCCATTGCTCCACACGCTGAGCCAGGAGTCGATGCCGCGGGCGCCCAGGGCGCCCTGCTCGGGGTAGAGCTCGCGCAGGGGCTCCTGGATGCCTTGCAGGCCGTCCTTGGTGATGTGAGGCACCGCGGAGCCCAGGTACAGGACGCGGCACCGACAGATCGGCGTGGCGTCGCTCATGCCATTGCGGTGAAATGCCATTCTAGTGAAAGGTTAGATTATAGTAAGGTTACAAAAAGAAACAAGATATTTTAATTGTTAACGAAATAAAATGAAAAAGATTTATAAAAAGAAAATTAAAGCTACATATTAATTAATGAGTTTTAAAATAATTAGAAAACTATATCAAGTACAACATGTATGGAACTTACGTTTACAATTTATTACATAACATGATACATAACAATTTTCTAGCTAAATAATAACAGAACAACACAAAAAATCACACGAGATCGGCGACAACCGAGAAAAAATCACTCAAACGTACGGCACACGAGTTAAAACACAGCCGAGGACTGAAAAACACTCCGACAGTATGGGAAAAGCACTGAAATCCATTATTTAGATCCTGGCTGAGCCAGCGACACGGGTACCAGACATGGAAGGATGGAAGGTAACTCTAAGACTGAAGCCAGGACCCGCTGAGGCACGTATCTCCCGATGACCTCCAATGGATCGTCCGTCTCACTTCAACTCGCAGTGCCGGATTCTCTCTCTCTGTCTGGTTTCTTGTCTTTGGTTTATGTTGTTGTTTCGAACATTCCCACTTGTTTGCTTCTAGCGGGTATACAGGAGGTATGCGAGCCATGGGGTCCCATTGAGGGACTGCAGTTAGTTTCTACTAGAAGTAGTGGACATTCGGATAAAAGCAAAAGTGCTCAATAAATCCACAAATAATAAATCCACTAATAATAAATGGACGATTTAGTGAAAATAAAATGAAAAATACGTTTTGTTTGACCTCTCTATCATTGCAGTTTGTTTGATATAGCCGGCGGGGTTTTGACACTCTATTTGCTACCTACACTACAAACACACATAAATATCTAAAGATGATGAAAGCTTCAAATCGTTCCAATGACCTAATAGAACATGGTACACTGCATAGGTACATCATGTTCAGCCACAGCTGTATTTTGAATTTATTCTGAGACTGCATCCTCGAAATCAGCCCCACTATGATTCTATTATGTTTATTGCTGTTGTAGCGTCATTCACCTATGTCATATTGTGTCTTCCACCTCCTTCAGGAACAGTTGTGTCCACATTCGCACTCATCAGAGTCTGTCTTTGAAGTGCCGGCGGATGAATTCTCCCCTTACATATCTAAATTTCTTAAATTCAGTAAATTTAGCAATCAGCAAATAACACTTTTTTTTTTTTTTTTTTTTTTTTTTGGTTTAACGTCGCTTTCAACTGCATTGGTCATATCACGACGGGGGTGTTACCCTCCATTCGCAGGAAACTCACAAACCTGCTACCCACATTAACCTCACCCAGCCTGGGTTGGGCCGGAATGCCAGCATCACGAAGTCTTCACCTCGCTGGACGTTGCTTAACTTCGGTGATCCAACGAGAACCGGTGCATTCAACGCGCCATCGACGCTGGCTAAAATATGAGAGAACATAATTCAGACTTAAGAATCCAACACAGATGTGTCTTTGATACTTTTTCATTTCCAATTGAAAGAGATTAGCCAAGATTTATTGCTTTTATCAGACATTCTGATTTTATTATTATCATAATTATCCTACGTGGACACAGTTTATAATAGAATTTAGGTATTATAATATTATTATTGTGGTGAAGATATGCATTCAACTTCTATTTCTATAAGCCTGCCGTGCCAATCTTCTGCTGAAATTTATATCTCTTAGAAAAATACCGACGTACATTTTCATAAATATACGTTATACATATACAGGATTTGGTCGCCCCGTAAGATTTTAGTGGAAGACAAAACCATGTACTTTTCAGTGCTGAATCGAATGAAACTATTTTCAAGTACGTGAGTAATACGAATTAATATCAAACAAGTATTCAGCACTTTTCCACTGAAGTGGATGGAATATTTGTCATCAGGAACAGCGCTGACACTCTAGGGGTCCCTCTGCAAATGACAAAATCCCAGGGGCCTTGTTTCTGCAACTGTAGGTCGATCGATATCTTTAAGTTTATGCCAAAGTCCGCCCGCCACCGCGCTGGTCGAAATTCCACCTTTGAGTCTAATTCAATTATTTACCGATTAAAAATGTAACACAAAGTAATATTACATTCGGGGGTATCATCTATGGTTTACATTTTCTCATACATTTTTGATATCTTGAACTGTTTTGATAAAAAATGATAAAATCCACTATAATCCGCAAAAATATCTGCCATTGACGTTTTTGGCAAAACAGTTAGAGATATCACATGGGTAAGAGAATTGACCCCCCCATAAACCATAGAAACCCCCGAATCCAATATTATTTTGTCTTATACGAAATACTATTGGATTTTAGCCGCCCGCGCCAGTGGATGGGTCAGATTATTAGTGGATGTGTCAGATTGTTAGTGGATGTGTCAGATTATTAGTGGATGTGTCAAATTGTTAGTGGATGTGTCAGATTGTTAGTGGTTGTGTCAAATTGTTAGTGGATGTGTCAAATTCACTATCTCATCATACACTCCTCTATCAATTTCTCACTGAAATAGCTGGCGTAGAAATGATTAAAATATTGTTTTCATTGTTCTACAAATCTACGAAACCAGTAGTTTCCCCATACTGCCAAAGAAGTGCATTTAAAATCAAGTCATTGTGGATATGACCATTCTTTTTAGGCTTTTGATAAGTTCATCTGGTGGTCAGTTTTAGGGCGGTCGCTTTTCATTCATTTTTCGTTAGACTGTTACCGTTCGTTGCGTGTTCTTTGGCGGTTGGGTTATTTCCAATGAAACACAGATAAATAAAAATCAAAATACCGTCACGAATTTGATATTTTGAATTATTATTTAAGTGTGACTAACATTTCTTTAACAAATTCAAGTGCTCCGCCAGTCCAATTTCAAAAAACTTAATTAATCTATCTATCGCATGGCTCTATTACACATCTCAAAGTGAGAAGACATGTGCAATAAACTTGATCAAGAAATCTAATAGCAGTGATTGTTTGATAGCCAAAATTGTCAGTATTTTAGCAGCATGTTAATGCGTTGCCCAGGGTGAACCACCAGGAGGCGTACTAACATTTCACCCCATTTTCACCACTAACTTAATTCAAATACTGTTTGATTATGAGGTGCTTGAATATTATACCTATTATACCTAGTCATATTTAAATATCAGTCTTTGTATCTGTCTTGGTCACGTATCGTGCTCATCCAGGCTGTGTGAGGTAAATGTGGAGAGCTAGTTTGTGAGTTTCCCGCGAATGGAGGTTAAAGTTCGCGCTTCCAATCACCCTGATGTTAAACTGCTGTTCAGCAAACAAAAAAATATCTTCGATATCGTCTGATCCAAGGCTTCTAGTATCACCCTGTATCACAGGTCTCTACGTCGTCGTGTATAGTTTCCGTGTGTATACTTGCATATTAACATTCCGAGGAGAACTTTTCTGCGCATGCGCTTGACTATTATTTATACTACGTAATTTCTTCTAATCAATTCATTTTCAGGCAGGTAAGATGAAAGATTAACAGGTTGGGGAAATGATTTTGAACATACCTTTCTATAGGAGAATGATTTTTGGTTTTCAAAATTATGATTTTGAATTATATGATTTTAAATACTTTTCCAAGTGTTGTGATCAGTAATTTTGTCATCTAGCTAAACCGACACAATATGTAATTTAGTCAACCTGACTCAAAGGTGTCTAATAATAATAATAATACTCTTCAGTGGAAGGTAACCACCAGGCGAGGTTAATGCTCAAAGCATTTTCTACCACCTAACCCTCAGAGTCTTATTATTCAATGAGGAAAAATTCATGCACTGAGTGGGATTCGAACCAACGGATTGATACGCTACTTGGATTACCAGACCAGCGCGTTAATTACTTGGCTACCAGTGCACTTGTGTCTAAAGCAGGTAGGTACAATGCACACAGTGCATAGGCATACCCATTACATGATAAGCGAACAAGAAGTGAGAAAAAACCCTCATGAAGTAGTAAGTCAGATGGTAAGTTAAGAAGTACCTCTTCATAATTACGTTTTAAACAGTTTTAGGGTGAAATGATCTAAATTGTTTTAAACCATTTCTAAGGCTATCTAATATAATGAAATAGGATAAAATTGCAGCATACACAAAAAAAAATCTTTTTTTTTTTTTTTTTTTTTTTTTTTTTTTTTTTTTAAGTGGGGTTTAACGTCGCTTTCAACTGCCATGGTCATATCACGACGGGGGTTTTACCCTCCATTCGCAGGAAACTCACAAACCTGCTACTCACATTGACCTCACCCAGCCTGAGTGGGGCCGGGAAAAGCCAGCGTCACGAGAATTAGAATTTGAATGGTCACCCATCCAAGTCTTAACCTCGCTGGATGTCGCTTAACTTCGGTGTTCTGAAGGGAACCGGTGTATTCAACATGCCATCGACGCTGGCTAAAAAAATCTTGAAATTTCATACAAAGAAGACAAATATTCTTGACCCCTCCTCAGAATGCATCGAACTCAGACCTTCTTCATGCAACACTCTTGAATCATTGGCGCGTCTGTTTTCTGCAGAAACGATTAGGATTTGCACGAAGATGTGCAAAACAGTGGTGGTAGAGAGGCATGGCTCAGTGTTTGTGTGTGTGAGAGAGAGGACACACAACACATAGGTGCAAGCGAAATGGAGAGAGGGTACCACAGGTGAGATGGGTCATTCACATTCATTGCCTCTTCTTCTCTTTCTTGGTAACTCTTGATTCTTCACCTATTGGTAGGTACCTAGTTCACGCATTCATGGTGAGTGGTCAGTGCTTGAGACTTGAAATTTTTATTCCGCGCGGGATTTGTGAGTTCAAATCCCTGTCAATGGATAGTTTTTTTCTCCAACTTAGGTAGGTAGGTATTTGAAAATTTTGCCAAATAATAATAGCATTTTTAGGCGATTCAAAATAGTCTATGATTACTCTCTTTCTCTTTTTCTTCCTGTCATGAGTAAGTTAATAGATTCATAGGGAGATACATCGATAGTTTTTCGTATTTATACAACCTACATAGTTACAGTTATTATTATTATTATACAACACTTTATTAGATATAAATGGACAGTATGTACAATTGTACATACAAATAATTATTTTAACAATGTAAAAAATTGAAACAATATCTACAATAAAAATGAAAAAGAATAGAAAATATGTAAAATCATATATGTCCCAACTCAAGGGCGGGGTTATTGCCTATGACAATCTCTTCCAAGCAACAATTTAAACAGTTACAAAATATTCTCCTGTATTATTCTCCACAATAACAAAATTCACTATACTTTATATACTATGAGCCCAAGACATTATTTGACTTAAAAGTTCTCAATGTTCGGTGGCGCCGAGGTACGAGGGGTGGTGACCTCATGCTTTTCCAACACACTTAAGTGAGACCCTATATGAATAGACAGGAGAAGGAAGTAGAAAGAAGGAACGGACAAACGATAACGGGCTAGACATCTCCAGGATGAGGCCTTCTCTTGTCCGCAGCTAGCAGGCAGCAGTTAAAGAAAATAAAGTTGAAAACTTGCGACCGACTTCGAGTAAGTTCGGTAAGAGAGAGAGAGAGAGAGAGAGAGAGAGAGAGAGAGAGAGAGAGAGAGAGAGAGAAGAGCACTCTCAAAAGTTGAAAGTTCTAGTGGCTAAAAACTAATCTATTGTTTTACTATTAAACAGAAACAGCTGATGTTATCAACGACAATAGCCGCAAAATAATGCAAATGCATTGCAGGTTGCATATATAAAAATTAGAGTGGCGTAACTTCTCATGTCAAGTTGGCACTCGCCACCGGTCTATATTAGAAAAGACGGTATTCTACCATATAGGTAAAATAAATTTGAACAAAACCAATTGAGCAGTTTTGGAGATACAAATTATAAGTATAGTATAAAATCTCAAAATGGTAAGTGTAGTATAATTACCTATACAATGTAAACAATTCACGAGGGAGTAGTATTGTGTCCATAATTGGACGTGTATTTTTATGTCTGTCTGTACTCAATAATTTAACTGTGCTTGTCTCTACGATTGAAATGACACCTCATAAGTATATCCGTCAAGTAATTATATCTGTCCATTAGTCTCTTGGTAGGCTCTTCTTACTTTTCGACTTGTTGGGGCGGAGCCACTGAGATCAAATAACACTTAGTGGGCGGAGCGCTACCCAGCTCCAAATCAAGAGTTCCAGTCCGAGGCATGGCCTTATATTTATTTTCCTAACCCTACTCTACACAATGAGGCATTGCCGTACATCGTTGCGGGCCTGAAGTCGGCGCCACCACCCAGTTTGGTCGGCCCTGGTCCCTGGTCTAAGTACATAATAATTATATCCTTTGCCTTTCAGTTTCCATTTTCTGATGAGCGCCTGTTCATGATACTGTGTATGCAATGTGTCACAAGTCTTCTATAGTAAACTATGTCCCTTCAGGAAGAGGGACCCAGATATTACATAACAATTAGGTAGGTATGTAGGTATCAACCAGTGCACTTTGTGGCGGATGGAATGGAAGCTGTCAAACGATAATCATGGCGGACCTAGGATTTCCTAAAATATGTGCCAGATGGATCTCTCCCCTTTTGACCACAGATCAGAAGCCGGGACGTTTGGAGGTCTTTCAGAGACTTTTTGCAAGTTTTGAGGAAGAAAAGGATGCATTTTTATGTCGGATCGTCACCTGTGACGAAATGTGGGTCCATCATTCCACCCCTGAATCCAACCAAGCTAGTATGGACAGGCAGAGAAAGGAAGAGGCTGCCCTTGACATATTCATCTTTCTTTTACGATGCTGGAAGTAAAAAACTTCCTACTATCAGGGAAAAATGCATTTCCAAAGTAGGGGACTATGTGAAAAAGTGAGATATGCTTGGTTCTTATAATTATTCTAACAAATGTTTTTTTTTAGAACAAAAGTCCCGTTTATATTTCATTCGCCCTTGTATATTATCATAATGTTTTGAGGTATTGTAGGTATTTCAATACGTCATCCTAAGGAAATATAATAATAAATTGTTCCCGTACTCCGTTGCACATTGCATATCTCAGAGCAGCTAGGCGAATACAAGAGAGTGTGTCGGTTTCTTAGGAGGTTTTTTTTTTCTTTCAAATTTAAAATATTTAAAAAGGTAATGACGCCCCGGAACCGCTTTCGCATTACTTCAGGCACTTTACCTTTATATATATGCTATTCCAGAAACGGAAAAACTCGGTTAGAATTTTCCGCTCCGGACGGGATTCGAACTGTAACCTCCGGGTCAGCAAAAAGCAACTCTTAACCACTGAGCCACGGAGGTCGGCTCTTACTAGGATTGACTTGGATTACTTAGATAATTAGCCATCGGTGATGGCACATTATAACCCCAGTTCTCATCTAATCCTTGAAGTTAAACAACATCCACCGTGGTGAAGAAATTAATTGGTAAACATTCTGGTTTTAAACTAAACCAGTGTCATTAAGGCAATCCATGTTCTGCTAGCTTTTTTCGGCCCAACTCAGGCTGAAGGGGGTTAATTTGAGTAGTTGCATGGGTTGTTTGTTTAGCGAAATTGTCCACTCATACATAACTGCCTCGTTAGAAAACATAAGTAACTATTTGTATAAATATAGATAGCGTACAGTGGCGGCCTTATGAGAAGGAATATGGATATTGGATTAATATGATGCAATTTGGAGTTTCGTTATTCTGAGATACCATTGCAGTATGTCATACAAACATAACTAACCGAATACAGTGAGGTTCTGTTTTAACTTGGGTACAGAACAATTTGGTTTTCGTTTGTCTGTTGGTCGGTCAGTTAAATACATTCATTGTATCGCGAAAATCTCAGAAACTACTGAACGGATTCTGAAATTACACATATTGGAGACATATTGTATAATTATGGTCCCAACATCAATTTCGCACCATCGGTTCTTGGTAAGAGAGACCATTTCTCGTGAACAGTCACTCGATTTTGTGAAATTTTGTATGTGTATGAGCGTTAACATTTTACATAGTATAGTTATAATTATTTTTTATAAAACATGAATTAGGTCTGATATTTAAGAAAATCCAAAATTTTGAACAAAAAAGTGCCAAAATAAGGTCTACGACTTGCCGATACAGAATTTTGTAGAATCTCGAATGAAGGAAAAACGATATTCTACCATGGTCTATAATTTTGAAGAAAATCGGTTGGCCAATTATGGAGACACAAAATGGCTACGTGTATACATTGTGAACCAATCACAAGGAAGTATTGTGTTCATAATTGGCACAGTATTTTAAATTCGACAATTTTAAAACAGACCTTTAGCCAGCGTCGATGGCATGTTGAATACACCGGTTCCCTTCAGAACACCGAAGTTAAGCGACATCCAGCGAGGTTAAGACTTGGATGGGTGACCATTCAAATTCTAATTCTCGTGACGCTGGCTTTTCCTGGCCCCACTCAGGCTGGGTGAGGTCAATGTGAGTAGCAGGTTTGTGAGTTTCCTGCGAATGGAGGGTAAAACTCCCGTCGTGATATGACCATGGCAGTTGAAAGCGACGTTAAACCCCACTTAAAAATAAAAAAAAAAAAAAAAAAAAAAACAGACCTTTACTTTGTACCGTCAATTACTTGTTCTTATTATTCTACACTTTATCAATAAGGACATAAACAGATAATTACAAATTAATAATGTACAATTAAAGAAAAAAATTAAAAAACAATAAAAAAACAATTAAAAAAAATAAGAAACAATTAAAAAAAAAAACGATTTATTATTTTAACCCGTGAGTACACGCACATAGGGAAAAATTCTCACACGCTCGGCAAAAACGCTAGAACTTGATCGATATTGGTCCTAACCTGTAGGAACCTGGAGTAGCTGTTGATAATATGTTTATCTAGATGTATCCACAGTCCCTTGAGCTATTTTCAATTTCTGTTGCCCGTGACGTGGCGAAAAGTTCAGATCCGTTTGAAATGTGAGATTTTTTTTCATCGCGCGTGTACTGACGTAACTTTTTTTTGTTCGAGTTTTTTTTTCTGTTACTAACTATTTAGTTTAATTTAATTAATTATTTATAATAATTAGTTCTAATAATTAATTAATATAATAATAACAATTGTTTTATATAAAGAAATATATTTTTTTAAAGAAAATTAGTGTGTTTATCTATCAAATTCGTGATTGTTCACTATTGTTATAATAATTATTATAATGATTTTTAACTAACAAAATATAAACTTTTAACTAACATTAATTAAATTTCTTTGTAATAATATTAGGTAGTTAGGTACCTTCCTACACTTTTTTTGCTAGATACTGAAATAATTAGTATTCTTTGTAATCTTTCTCCACCTACTATAATGGGTACCTACCTACCTACTTACCTCCTGGTATAATCTAAGTACATTTATTTTTTTATCGTTTCTGTTTTTAGCTTTTAGAAGTACCTAAACAAATATAATTACATAATATTCTTGATTATAAGATACTAGCGGGCTGTCGCCCGCTTTGCGGGCCGAGGCATGGCCGTGAAAGCAAAAAATCCTTTTTCGTCAATGGCAGGTGTTGTAGTGGGAGTTTCGAAAAATCCCGTCTTATTGCACATCTAGACTATAAGACAAAGCTACCTACCAAATTTCAGCTTCCTAGGACTTACGGTTTGGGCTGTAGAGCGATGATCAGTCAGTGGTCAGTGGTCAGTGAGTGTCTTTGACATTTATATATAGAGATACTGTGAATTGCCCTACAAACTTATGTCACTATGGCTTACGATGAACAAATTTTGGAAAATAAAAAAAAATTCAAATCAGGGGTTCGAACTGCAACCATTTGGAAAAAAAATTGCTAAAATTACTTTAAATATCTTTTAAATACATAAGTCAACTTAATGTATCTTAAAAATATTATATAACTCTTCAAGCAGAACGAAATACAATGCAAAACCAGGTGTGAGAATTTTTTTCATCGCGCGTGTATTGACGTTCGGATTTTTAGCGCGTGTACTCACAGGTTAAAAAACTGTAGGAAGTAGTTCCTGTTTCGCCAATCTTAACCCAATAACATACTGAACCAAAGCAAAACTAAGTCACCAGACAAAGAGACCCTACAGCAAGAGTTGAAATTATTTATAGTTTTACATAAGTAATTCTTATTTAATTTAGCATAATATGGCAAACATGTTATGAGTAAATTAATTGAACCCACTTTACCCACGTAAAATGAAGTAGGTTTTAACAAATTCATTTTGAAATGATAATAAAATTATTTTTTAATTGTCCCTCAAAGGCACATACCACAAATAACTAATGATTTTATCTATTCAGTCTTTACCAAAATCAGCTACTCATTTTTCCTCACAGGGTATGAGTGGATGATCCCGAACATCCAAGTAAAGAGCAAAAAAAATCTGTCCCGCTGATGATCGAACCTAGTGTCTATTGCATCTAGTGCGCCAACTCACCCGGCCACGGTGACTACTTTAAGTTATCATATTTGTGTTAATCACAATCGTGATTTATCACAACTACTCAAACTCGCTTTGCTAAATATTTGCTTAACTTGGGACTTGAACCACCGACCTTTGATTACAAGTCCGCCGCCTTATCGATCAAGCTACTGAGGTCGGTTGACTACTTTATGTCTAGTAATACTTACAACGCTTGGAGCTATCTCCCTAATATTGTATATTCTGGCGACGTTTACTACTCAAACCAATACGCCCACAGCCAGTTCGATGCCCACTTGGCAACTTTGGCGCAAAACCGTGTCAAATATTGGGCGAAAAAATAAAGAAATGAGATCACGGTATTGGCACCAGATACGAAAAGAGATTCAGTTTGATTTGAAATACCCATATCTACCTACATAATTCTAAAAGTACATTTTAATCTAATCAAATTTGAATGAATAATTATTTCGCAAATAAAAATTGCAGCATAGAACAAGAAATATAATTTGTAAGGTCATGCTCATTGCTCATGCATGACCTATAAACATGTAAGATTTTTTCATTAAAAAAAAATATCTTTTTCTTTTTTCTCCTTTTTTCCTTTAATACCTATCGTACCACCTGTCTAATCTAATACATAACCTGTTTCCGAGCATTTAACGGACTTTAAGAACTGCATTTTCGGTAACTGTTTAGCAATGAGAATGAAGAACCTTGTGTTGAATAGGTAACTCTATTCAACAGATCTTTTCTGTTATTATTGTTATATAAAAAAAAAATAACTTAAAACTTCATCAGTCGGTTTTACTTTTACCAGAATATTAAGTCAAAGAGGCTTTCGAATCTTCTTGTCATAAAAAAAACCAAAAGAAAAATAGCTGAATGAACAGATTAGTGTGCCTCCAAAAGAAATGTTGTAACCCAGGCATTATTACTTCCGAGAATTTCGGAAGTTTTGTGTTCGTTTTTGTAAAAATAAAATAAAATATTTTTTTGCTCAGATTTAAATTTTTTTCATATTTTGGCCGTTTCATAACCTCCTGAGCAATTTTTTTTTTTTTTTTTTTTTTTTAATTTTTTTCCCTAATTTATTTCAGACTTTGACCATATTATTATAATCATACTAAACAATGTCACCACAACAACTGCGGGAATAGCTTTATTGGGTACCAGTAAGTTTCTATTATAGGAAGTATTTATTAGATATTGATATTTTTGCTATTTCTGTCCATCTGTTCTTCAATGAATTTCGAGTAAATCAAGTCAGCTCGTTTGCTCGTTTCCCTATTTAATTCCACGCAGTCAGACCACTGCTCTACACCCTGTCCTTAGTACCTCAGCTTAGCCTATAGGTAATAGATAGGTACCCTAACAGACTAATTCCCTAGGTCACACTGTCATACCTATGAACCAAGTCCGTTCTGCTTTTTTTAAATACATGTTAGAATATTCTTCGTTAAGTGTCTAGTTTTTTGTTTCTTGGTCACTATTTTTCTCTCCAGAACATAGAGATTCATTATCAGCACAATACATCACGTGAAGGCCTCTCTACAGGATGAACACTAAGCACGTTGAATACTCCAGTTCTCGTTCTGCACTGGCGTTAAGCAACGTCCAGCGGAGTTCGGAATTGGATGGGTGATCATTGACAGTACAACATCGAACCCTCGTGCTGCTGGCTATTGACAATTGTCAGCCCTACAAAGGCTGGGTGACATTTATTTATTTATTTTTTTTTTATTTTTTTTTTTTTAATTGGGGTTTAACGTCGCTTTCAACTGCCATGGTCATATCACGACGGGGGTTTTACCCTCCATTCGCAGGAAACTCACAAACCTGCTACTCACATTGACCTCACCCAGCCTGAGTGGGGCCGGGAAAAGCCAGCGTCACGAGAATTAGAATTTGAATGGTCACCCATCCAAGTCTTAACCTCGCTGGATGTCGCTTAACTTCGGTGTTCTGAAGGGAACCGGTGTATTCAACATGCCATCGACGCTGGCTGACATTTATTTGAGTAGCTGGTTTGTGAGTTTCCAGCGCGGAGGGTGAAACCCCTGTTGTGACAACCAAACAGTTGAAAAAGAGCCCCAAAATGAGTTCATCTTTCTTGGCTTCATTTAGTAAATTAGGGCAGGATAAAGGACTACTGATGTCCCAATTATAAAAATATAATATCAACATCCCTCAAGTCGGAATACTCGTATACTGCGCTGTGATTGGTGAAACACTGACTTGAGGGAAAACAATAAAACAAAATACATAATATAAACTCTGTTTCGTGTTAATATAGGCCGGTTGGCTGGCGCTACTTGACGAGAAAAAGAAACGAGAAAAAACGGACAAGTCCAATGTCAGATATGCTTGGAAGTGAAACCTAATTTGAGAATAGCTTGGGTCACCCTGTACAAAACACTACATGGCTATTACCTACACCTAAATGTTTTGTATCTTTCACTTAAAAAGAACGAAGCGAGAGAAAAAAAACACAGCTAGTTTTTTGGCCTATCGCTTGAACTGTATGGACTTCATTTGCATAATGAAGAAACGACCTTGGCTGAATCTTGAATGTCACCAGTACGGCGTAGTGGCGTGGTGAAGAAAAATCCTCACTCACTTGATCCTAATGTCGGATACTCGCTGCCATGCGGGAGGTCCCGGGTTCGATCCCTACAATGATTTTTTTAGAATTCATTATTTTAGATTCAGAGAAATAATGACGTGTCCATCAAGGCTCAACATTTTTGAGACAAAAAGGAATGAGTATCAATAATATATAACGCAAGACAATATTACTCTTAATCCAAAATGAGCGCGCGATTAGCTCAGTGGTTAAGCACTCGCTTCCCATGCGGGAGGTCCCGGGTTCGATCCCCACAGTCGGCAAAAAATTGAATTCGAAATTTGGTTACAGTTGTTTGTAAGGGATACTTTCCCGGTGCATTCGTGATGACCCAGCACCTAAATGGGAAGCATTGTGTCACTTCTCACGTATCAAAGGGGAGGCATACTGCGGTGTAGGAAAGGTACAAACAACACATATCACAAGCGTCAAAAGAAGCTGCTGTTTCATGGCTAATAAATGAAAAAGGCTGAGAAACACTCATTAAAAAAAAAAAAAAAAAAAAAAAAAAAAAAACCTTACCATGTTAGAATTTTATGACAGAAGAATTTCGCTCTGGAAATGACATGGCCGTATTTCTAGTCTGAATTACACTGATGTGTTTCCAGGGTGGGTAAAACTCAATTCTCCTGCCTACTTCCCTTCTCACTACATGCCCACTTCCCCTCTCACTTCTGCTGCATGTAGAACGAGTCTTTATAATCTGAAACCAACTCTAAATATCACACTGCTGCTCTAAATATTTTTTCTAGAAGCCCCCTCCCCCTTCGTGGCCACGCCACTGTTTTAATGATATTATCATAAACACTGCTGCAAGGATGTGGTCATACATTTATTTCTGGACTGGATTGCCAAATGAGAAGATAAAAAAAGACACAGAACGAGAAACAAAAACAACTTTTTACACTTCAAAAATCATGAAAAAATGGACAAAAGCGCACTTTCGTTAAAGGCAAAAACAATCAAATCCGGAGAGAAATCGAAATGAATGTATGTGAGACGAATAAAATTATAGCTTCAATGATTACTTATAATACAGTAAGTAGATCTTTCTACAGACTGCTGTCAGTAAGGAGATATGAAGTATTTTAATTGTGTCAAAAGTTTGACAAAAAAGTAATTTTAAAACATTATTATGATTAACTTTTTTTTATGATTAACTTGCTGAGTCTTCGAGTTGGTTGATTATGAAGGAGCTGGACAAGACCTGGTACATACTTTGTATTATTCTAGTATTAGAAATATGTTTTTTTATGGTGGAATACCATTTTTTCTACATTTTTTATCTTACAAAAAAATCTGTATCGATAATTTGAAGACCTTACTTTTGCTTTTCTTGGTTCAAATTTTCGGATTTTCTCAAATATTAGAACTCAACCATAATTTAATCAATAAAAATTACAAATGTACCTACAACAGTAATATTACAAAAGGGTTGAGTGGAAGAGATTGCCTATGTTAATCTCTTCCACCCCGCCCTTTAGTTAGGACATATTGTTTCTATTTATTTTTCTATTCTTTTTCATTTTTATTGTACCTATTGTATATTGTTTCCATTTTTTTTATTGTTAAAATAATTATTTGTAATGTACATATGTCCATTTATATCTAATAAAGTGTTGAATAATAATAATAATTAGGTATATGTATGTACCTACATACTTCAAACTTTATCAAAATCAGGTGTGTGGTTTGCGAGATACAAGCTAGAGGTCAGACTCATGGACCTATTTCCAAGATTCGCTAGTTCGAATTTGTACCAAAAATTACCGACATCTACAAAAAATCAGCTGTGTAATATGTTTACTCACAAGTTCGTTAAGGTGCTGGGTCAACACGAGCGCACCGAAAGGTATCCCTTACAATCAACTGTAACCAAATTTTGAATACAAATTAACTGTCGGCTCTGGGATTCGAACCCAGGACCTTCCGCATGGCAAACGAGTGCCCCACCAGCTCTCCACTGAGCAAAATTACCTACCTAGTACTCATATACCTACCTAGTACTCAAATATACCTACCTACCTAGTACTCAATATATACCTACCTACCTAGTACTCAAATATACTTACCTAGTACTCAAATTACCTACCTAGTACTCAAATATACCTACCTAAGTACTCAATATACTACCTAGTACTCAAATATACCTACCAAGTACTCAACTATAGCTACCTAGTACTCAAATATCCTACCTAGTACTCTCAATATACCTACCTAGTACTCAAAATATACTTACCTAGTACTACTACAATATACCTTACCTAGTACTCAAATTTACCTACCTAGTACTCAAATCTCAAATATATACCTACCTAGTACTCAAATATACATACTATGTAACCGTCCTCCATAAACTAATAAGATAAAGATCGAGAAGTCGGCCACTACAAAGTACTTTACTTACAATAGCGGCAGAATGGGTTACAGACGTTACAGGTAAGTTACTAACTTACCATACAACACAGCTCTGTTTCTAATTCAAGATTTCACTTACCTACTTACCAATCCACATGCCCATGAGTCATAAGCAGCCACTACGTATACAAGGTAGGTAGGTATACTTATCAAGAGAGTACCTGTAGATATACTTACCTATGAAATTAGCGGATGGTGAGTGTATAAGTATATGCGTGCGGCCGGGTTTATGTGCTGTACCTGGACAGATATATTTTTTTATGGCTTTAACGGCAGGATTCTCAATATCTTAAATAAATGGGTAAATTCTCCAGCCTACTTCCCTTCTCACTTCATGCCCACTTCCCCTCTCACTTCTGCTGGATTCTCACACTGTGAGCTCTTCCACCAACCGATGTGCTTTCGTCAGTTGGAAAAAAATGAGCGAAACTGTACAGTGGACTGGTAGTCAAGTGGTTAAGGCACTAGTCTGGTAATCCAGGTAGCGAAGGGATCCGTTGGTTCGAATGCCGCCCAATGCATGTATTTTGCGTCATTTATTTGAGTTTTTGACCACATAATAATGAGATTCTGAGCGTTAGGTGGTAGGAAAATTCTTTGAGCATTAACCTCGTGGTTACCTTTCACTAAAGAATATTATTATTATTATTAACTTCCGTAGGGGACACTCACATGCCGTTTGCCTCTTCTGAATGTTGATGACGGGAGCAGATGAAGATGAGTAAGGCTTTAACTATTATTATTATTATAAGCTAGCTTCCGTGGCGTAACGGTTGTGACTACTGCTCGTAGTCCAGAGATCCTGAGTTCGATTCCCGGTTGGAGCAGACTTTTCGCACAGAAACTTCTGTTCCCTCCGAACATGTGAGGCTGGCAAATTCCGGCCCTACCTAGGCTGGGTGAGGTTAATGTGGGTAGCTGGTACGATTCCCAGCGAATGGAGGGTAAAACCCCCGTCCTGTCTACCTCAAGTCAGGACGTTAAAACCAAATAGAATCAATGGACATGAAAGGAGCCTAGACATTGGATCTGGGCGTCCATATAATCCTCTCACCACCGTGATTTGGGTATCAATACCTATCTCACGGACACAGAATTACTATCACTATATTATTATTATTATTAACTTAGGACAATCATCATTATTATTTTGACAAAATGAACATTAAAGACAGATCTCTTCAGGACAGTATTGCATGAGAAGGTAACTAACTGAAGAACTGACGAGAAATGGAAAATTACCAAATCGAAACTTTAGAAAGAGATCCCGACAGGTCTTTTTTTTCATGTCCTTTTTTTATTATTTGAAAATATTATTAAAAAAAATATTTTTACTAGCCATGTTATTTTGAGAGAGAGAGAGAGTGAGAGAGAGAGAGAGAGAAAAGAGAGAGAGAGAGAGAGAAAGAGAGAGAGAGAAAGAGAGAGAGAGAGAGAGATTTTTTTTGATTTTGAACATTTCATTTATTTATATTTAATATTTTATATATTTACATAAATTACATCCCCTAGGCTAATGCTAACCTTTTGGGGGACGCATCTCTTCCCTTTGCTTGTAAAATAAATAGTTACTTAAAAGTCAGAGAGAGAGAGAGAGAGAGAGAGAGAGAGAGAGAGAGAGAGAGAGAGAGAAGGAAAGATAGAAAGTGAAATAACCTAAAACACCTGACGAGCTGACAGTTTCTTATTCCAAATATTCAAATTCATCGCAATATTGTTCAAGACCAAAGTTCGCGCTACAGTTACCCTAGCATGCTCATTGAACTAAAGCTATTGGGGCCTTTCACAATTTGGCTACCATCTCGGTCTTTCACCTTGGCTCATTTACTTTTCTGTGAGCACTATGAATGGGTCTGAGTTATCACCGAACCTTGTGGTACTACTTTCGATTTTTATTTAGAAACTTCACTGGTGTCTATGGATTGAACATGTGTTATTATCAACATCATTCATTATGTTGCTATGATCATGTGCTGTTTCCGATATGGATATGATTATTGTGAGTAACACTACCAATGGTACATGTGTTATACGGGTGTCTAATGTTCTTGTATCCAATAATACACTCGTGAGAATCGTGGTGGTTTAATGTACTCAAAAATAACTTTTACTACAATGTATCTGCTCTTTCTTACAATTATTCAAGGTCTGCCATCTCTTTAGGGTTTACGAGATGTACAAAAAGATTTGAAAAATACTTAAAGGTAGTTTATGATATTTTGACCTTTGCTGTAAAAAATAAATCTACTCTCTGACCATAAAAATGTAAAAAGGTAGGTGGAAAATGAAGGCCGAAAATTCAAGTGGCCCTGGGCGGGCCAAGTAAGGCAGATTTTTTTTCTTTGAAAGTGAGGCAGTTTTTTTGGAATGGTGGCTCTTGATTTGTATAAGACTGTAAAGGGTACTCCGCCGCTATGTATAATATATATAGGATGAGCTATCTCACAGGTCACACGCAGCGCTGTTGAAAACAACTTTCTTCCAACTTGAATTATGAAACAGGATTAGATTATCTAGTGGACACTATCACTGTAGGCTATAGTGGCGCTGTGATTGTTTGAAATTCCATCTAGAGAGCGTGTTAAGGGATAGTGTCCACTTAGATTAACTAATCCTGTTTCATTATTCGGACCTAAGATACTATTGCCCTCTTCGTCTGCATGTGTCTGATGGGTATTAAAGTTATCGTGTTCATGCTCACCATCATGGAGAAGTCAGAAAAGAGAAATAGTAATGCCTATTGTCACAAAAGATTGGGTTGGGTGGAAGAGATTGCCATAGGCAATAACCCCGCCCTTTAGTTAGGACATGTGTATATATTTTGTTTATTTTTTTTCTTCTTTCTTATATTATTATTAATTGTCAATTTTTATATTTAATTTTTACCATTATTTGTCTGTATATATGTTCTACTAATAAAGAGTTTCTAAATCTATACTTATAAAAGAGAGTTTCACTCATAAATAATAAATCTATTTGAGGTCGCAGTGACAAAGAGCTTTCATAGCCGACAGCCCTACTTATACCAATACTTACACCGTTATTATCTACCTTCACATGCATATAATAACTTGTTATTGTTGTAGTTTCCTCTGTGTTAAAACTATCCAAAATGCCCGAGTATACATACATATCCATACAGTGTTCACTTTAACGCTACAAGTAGGAAACAAGGAGGTATCTGCTACCTAAATTGTGAGCATAACCTGTGTTGGAACCTCAACCTCCCAGCTGCAAGTCTTCTGCGCTAACCGCTAGGCCGTTGTAATGACGGTTGTAGATGATTCATTTATAGGGTGGCGTCATCGTGAAAGACAGATGGTAGCCAGACAGGGGACGATATGACTCAGCACTTCTACATGTCTTTACAAAGAGGCTAAAAACTGACAAGGGCCCAAAACCAAGCCAGTGCTGGTCTACTCCTGTTTATAGACCCAAGCCAGACATAGTTCTCTCCTTGTTATAGTTCAAAGCCAATGATATAATATTATTCTAACTTATTAGGTATCTACAACAAGGTTTATGCCAAACATAACATATGTTCTGGTACTTCTAACATGCATTTACGAGGACATTAGTGGAGATGCAACATCGTGTCAGTACCATTCAGTACAATATTTTCAGTACTCCGTGAAGGCACCATGGTACTATTAGTACATTCATGTGTTTCCCTGTACGAATTAGTTATCAAATTTCTCATTGGTATAAAAAACTTAAGTCAATAACAAACAGGTTTCAATTCTCTCTCTTTTTACCTGTAATAGTTTTGCACATCTCTTCCTCGCTATCAGTAATCAGTTTGTATATTTTAGTAATCAGTGGTAGTCATGGTTGAGCAAATGCCGAGCGTATTATCGCGTGTTTACGCCTGTGAAAAAATTGTTTTCTAAAAAACTCAGACATTTTTTCTACTTTCACCGGGTGATTTTTGATAAAAAATTACAAGAGAAATTAAATTTCTAAAAAAATATTATGTAGCAGAAAATTAAGTTTTCGCCATAGTTATTTTTACATTAAATTAATCGTATTTTTAATACAGTTTTTTAATACGGCTCTGAAAAGTGTGTTTTGGAGCGAAAATCGATCGATTACCCACCAAAAGCACACAAAAGAACCCGATTGAAGACAAAACTATAACTTGTTAGGGTAAAATGTGATTTCAAATTAATATTATCATGATCCAGATAATGTTCCAATTTAATTTTAAAAAAGTGAAAAATCAAGGATTTTTAGTGAAAGACCTGATACAATATTATATTATCCTCTTTGATAATTTTCTAAACTATAAAATTTAATAGTCTATTTATTAATTAATATCTAATAATTATTTTGAATCACCCAATTTTAATCCTATGATATTTAATATACACTAGCTTTCTTAACAACCCCCACTTAATCAAAATTATGTAATTAATAGCTAAGCACCTATTAATAAATTCATCATCACCTAATTAATTATATGCCCAAACCAATTAAAAAGGCACCCTACTATTCTACTAAATACCAATTAACAATCAATACTTTCACTTACAATTAAATTACTATACTAATTGGCAAATTAATTAATTCAAAACTGTTCTCAGTATTTAAATTTTATGTAAACAGCATTTTTTTTTTCAAGTTTCGTGCCCTCTCTTCACATATTTGGAGATAACTGGTATCCACTATCATTACATCAGGGATATTGATAGTTTGGGGACTCGTCAAGGTAAGTTTCAACTCCTTTTAAAACAGAAATGAAGCCAAAATCTGTAATATATGTATGTATTTATCGTGATTAACTTTGCGAAATCACAATTAAGCCGTCGCGTCGCAGGTCATGTCAGAATTCCTTACAAAAATTACCCACGCTTGGGACTCAAACCACCGAACTCCAGGTTACGAGTCCGGAAAATTAGCAATTGAGATACTGAGGTTGATTTTAAAAAGTATTACTATGATTTTCCATGTACATACCCACCCACTTAGGATTGAAAAAATCCCCCCTACCATAGGGGAATATAAATTTACACCTCAGGGTAAGATTACCCTTGGTAAGGGTAAGGCTGATTTATGACTAAGATGCAATGGTTGGGTTAGACTTTGTAGACATGTTGAAGACACCTTGCAGCAACTCTCGTAAGATAGGTCAAGTTGAGCAACATTAAGGGCGAAATTACCTGCGTCGATGACGCGTTGAATGCACCGGTTCTCGTAGGATTACCGAAGTTAAGCAACGTCCAGCGAGGTGAAGACTTCGTGATGCTGTCATTCCGGCCCAACTCAGGCTGGGTGAGGTTAATGTGGTTAGCAGGTTTGTGAGTTTTCTGCGAATGGAGGGTAACACCCCCGTCGTTATATGACCATGCAGTTGAAAGCGATGTTAAACCCAAATTAAAAGAAGGGCGAAATTAATTGACAAAATGGAGATCACAAGTTCACTCAAGAATATTAGGTTCCCTATTTAAATCAATATAAACTATAATAATGATTGCAAGTCCTATAATGCTTACTGTAATGATTGCAAGACCGATTTTGTGATCTCATTATCTCAATTTTGTTTATTAATTTCGCCTTAGATTTAGAGTGGTTGGGTGACCATAGGCTCAAACCTCCATGGTGATGTTTATTATCGGGCCAATCCAGGCTGGGTGAGGTTAACCAAATTCCTGTCCCGAATGATCTCTATGCTGAAGTTGAGAGACAGAAAAAAAGAAGACCCGTTGGTCCCCACAGTCTTACTAACCAGTATTTTGCTAGTGGGTAATTATTTGGAGCAGGAACATCATGCTCCATTGAAACGCTATCGGTACTTTTGGTTATCGATTCCAGATTCTATGGCGAACCGATTATCTTGTATTTTGGAAGGAAATAACAAAACATAGAGCTACTATTCAGTGTCGGATTTCTTGTGGGAAAGGGATTTGCCCTGTAGTTTAAATTTAAAAAAAACAAGCTTACCTTTGGTAATCTAGTACTTCGAGCGTTATTCTGATCCACCTAGCGTAGGGATTCATCAATTCGGATTCCGCCTTTTCCAATTTGATTAATTTATTTCAAAATTTGATGACATAAGGTTATTTTGCCCAGACTAGAACGTACTTAAGCCAAAAAATATTAAAAAGAGTGACAACAACAAAACAAAACGACTTATAGGTTATAGGTAAAAGTCCCGAATCAAGACACCTTATACACATACCAGAGTCACTTCTAAGAGTGATATTGCAAGTTACTCAAACCAGCATTAGGTACTGAATTTCGCCATACATATGACTCCACTCTCCAAGTACGTTTCCGCTGTCTAAATGACCGAGTTCTGAGGCGGAAAAAAGACCATATTAGAAAATAAAATTAAAAAAACTGGATTGGTCAAATTTTCGACGAATACATACTTCTTTCATTGTTATACGATAAGGAAAGTAAAAATCTTGAAAATACCATCAAGGAATTCAAGGATTCTTCGCGCCTCCTCCACTGATGAAGCTATCAGATCGTGCCGTAAGGATCAGTAGTAGATTACGTGATCCAGTTTGAATGAGTGGTCCCTCCTGTTCGATTTGGATGGCCTGGATAGTGACCTACTGACAAACTACCATTTAGATGAGTTCAAATTTTGGCAGAGAATATTTTTTTTTTTTTTTTTTTTGAGTTTAAAAGAGTTTTCACCACTTCTTCTAAAAGGAGTAACCAAAGTACCGTATAAAGCATAAGATACAATGTATTATTATTGTTTTTTTCAATATACCTGAGTGGATTATTTATTCTATTTTTTCGACAAAGTTAAAATTGCTCCTGGCTATTAGCAGATAGCCAAAATGTGCTCGGGAACCCAATGTCAAGTTGATGTATCGCTTGTGCCGTCTTGATGAGTACTCAGAACATACTTATGTTACCTTTATACCTTTCATCAGTATTATGGCATGAATGAATGAGTGGATTGATAAATCAAATTCTGCCAATGATAAACTAAATTGAAACCTAATGAAAAACTAAATTGTATTTTTTAAAAATGAGATAGGTTACATTAAAATTACTAAATTAAATAAGATTGTAGGATTTATCTTCTGCTGTTATCTGCTTGGTAACCTTCCAACTCCTCGTAATTCCTAAATTGAAATATTAATGAAATGTTATTAAACCAAGAGTTGAGTTTTTAATGTCTCCATAACTCACCTTCACAGAGTAAATTCTCCAAATATCGCCATGGAAATACCTATCTGATGGACTTTTAATTCTCTCATAGTCACCTTCACGATCTAATTGTTCATAAATCATTTCAGTGATTGACTTGAGAAGTGAAAGGCTTCAACGCAATGGTAATGGAAGACATTAGAGCTAGGAATTATTGAAATTGAAGAAGCTGTCCATGATGCAACACGTTATATAATTACAATTATACAATTCAAGTGGAGAGCATGATTGAAATCCTTCACCCGGACCTGAACATTGGAGATCTGCTCAATGAGGCCCAGAGGAGAGCTCCCTGAGAAAGCAAAGAGTTACCTTGCAGAAGTTGATAGAACAAACGTTAAATGGAAAATATTCTGACCAAATTTTCAGCCGGGACATGACAAGTTATGCTCCCATTTGGGATTTTTACCACATAATAATGCTTCTTTGGCTTACTGCTTGAATAATGGGGCTTATAGTCCTAATCAGGCAGTATAAATAAGGCGATATTATTATTATTTTCTTTAATATCAGTATCAGTATAAACAGAAAAGTGAGAAGTTGTACTAGATGTACATGAATATCAGAACATACCTAGACAGCTGTTTCGAGCTTATTTGCTCTCATCAGCAGGTAATAGTTCTGAATATCCATGTCACCAACTAACCTCTCTATTTTAGATAATGGTGTTGCCAATTTTTTTCATTTATAATATTAATAATTATATTTATATTGTTCTTGGTTTTCTGACGATTGTGGTGGTATTTATTATTCATGTTAAGTTCCTTTATTCCATGATACCTTTGCTGGTGATACTGATGTTTCGGTTAATATTCCTGACACCAATCTCCTGATGGTTATATTGATGTTGTTGCGATTGTATAGATGATGTTTATTCCCACTCTGGTGATGTCATTGCTGGCAGAGATGATACAGTCAATCCAGAAGATGTGAACAATGCTTTACCTTATAATGCTGCTATTGTTTTTGTGGTTCTTATCACTACTCGGTACTCTTTGATGTTCCCGTTGGTGATGATGACCATGATGGATGATCAATGCAGTAGCTACTGCAGAAGAAGTGCAAATTCCTGAAGCATATCTATTAGATTTAATGGTGAGCGCAGCATAACATTGAGCAGAACTCATTGAGTAGCTCCGAGATGTGTTTCCAACTTGTTTCCAGCTAATAGAACCATTATGTCTTACCACCGTGTTGTTCATAACTTTCATCAAGATATCAGATCCTTTAAGTTTAGAAGAAACAGGGAATCTGTGAAAGGGAACATGGTATAGTTGAAGGGGAGCAAGGAATCTTAGAATTAGAATATGGAATGTTCAAATGAAAATATAAAATAAATACTTTAAAAGAAAAGGGGAGCAAGGAATCTTTGAATTAGACTATGGAATCTTCTAATGAAAATATAAAATAAATACTTTAAAAAAGAGCATGAAACACTTGAAAAGGTAAATGTAATCTTTCAATAGGAACATGGAATACTTGAAAAGGGAATATAATTTCTTTGATGAAAGCCATTTTTTTGTTGTTAACATCCAAGTATATTATGTATACTTGCATGTCTAATATAATATAAAGCCTTCTCAAAAAAGACTATGATATTGATCTCAATTGGTAATCTGCATCCGAGTTCCGGGCCGAGATATTGCCTTATATTACATTGCCTTATATTTATCTTTCCTAGCCCTACTCTATACAATGAGGTAATGAGGCATTGCCAGTACATCGATTTGGACCTGAATTCGGCTCCACCGCAATCGGTATCCTCATTGAAAACTGATCATGGACCTCACTTAGTAAATTATTTATTTTTAACTCGGACTTCAGAACAAATTCAAAATACTCGTTAATCACTAGACGTTAAATAGTATAGTAAGTATAGGAGGTTCAAATCAACGTTCTCCGCAGATGTTTTCAAAGAAAAAATATATCAACATACTCAATAGAGAGGTATTTATACTTATACAGTACTGATATACAGCCTCCATTACGCCTGTGTCAAAACATTCAAGAGGAACAGGTATCTCAACTATTGCAAAACCAACATGTTGTCTTGAGAGGTTTACTGCGATCCGAACACCAAGGCACCTGAACAACTCAGAAGTTTATAGACAAGCATCTTGAGCTTGTATCTTTCTCATTTCACACGAGTGCGTTTTGTATAATTCTCTCCTCGATAAGATATCTGCAACTTTTATCTTGGAGTTACGTCGTCTTCCTGGATCCCTCCACAGACTCTACAAGCTACAGTTCCCAGATCCCGGGTCTACCAATGTGAAATAATGTACATTTTAGTTGTACGGCTGAAACGTATAAAACATATAGGTATACAATTGAGATTAAGTGAGATATAACATATTGTTATAAAGCTGTCTCATAATACACATATATACAAGGTATCGTTGCTGAGAATTTCACATACACAGCATTCGGTTCCCAGTTCTACGCCATACGCAACGGGTATTATGCTAGTCAACGGGCATTGTGCTCGTAAAACCATAAACTAGCTCAAGTGAAACCATGTGAACCCAGAACCAACATGGTTTAGGTTTCTAGTGATTGTTCTTGTTGCTGTTCCTCTCAGGAGATCAGTTTTCCCATTGGTCAGGTCTAGGAACCACCCGTCCCAAGTCATCTGACAGTCCTGGAATTACGTCCTACTTGGAAACAATATCCAGGAAGTTTATAATCCCTTGCTTGTTCCCTAAATCCACAGCTTCTGAGAGAGATCTGTGAATCAGTTGAGCTTCACATATTCATCGTGTGGACAACACGAACAGAGATAACACTCTGTCCAACTGTTAAGTTGGCTACATATATCTGCTCATATACAATTGAGATACATATATCTGCTCATATACAATCCAGTCCACCTGTCTTCCATAGTTTCATTCCAGGGCTATCCCTCTGACAGCATCAGTGAGTGTCCTTCCTGAAATCTACAAACCTTGTGTATCTACTAATGCGAAGAGAAAGAGAGTGTGAGAGAGATACTGACCTCGATAAGGTAGTTTTTGAGAGGGTTTTTAATATGCCAATCAGTAAACTACTGAGGTTCCTTATTGTATAGCTACCTCTATCAGGCAACTGCCAATGTTTCTTCATGGACAGTATAAATGTTTCATTCCCATCCTTTCTTGCTACACCACCCAAGGAATTATATAAATTTAAATAAAATGATAATGTACGCAGAGTATGTTTCATCATAAAAAAGATCCTGCGTACATTTATGAACAACCACACCCGAAAGTCTAGAAAAAATTCCAAAGAAAATACCAAGACGTTTCAAATAAACATTATTTAGGTGGTTAAGGTTACTTGAACCCACGAACTCTGGTTTCGTGTCGCTCAGGTTAATGGCTAACCATGAAGTGGTTATGAGTCCACCACCAGCCACTAATACTACAATTACTTCTTACGGTAGAATCTTCTGCAACTACCTAATAGATTTGTTCAGTGTGCGTGTCTTCTCGGTCAATGGCTGTCAAGACGGTTCTGAGTGTCTCGACTTTGCAGAAGAGCCAATGGGTTGTGTAACTGTGAGAGCAACTAAGCAACACTATCATAAATAAAATTGAGCCATCTGCTGCTGTGTTGAATAGCTTATCTGAAGCTAGGAATAGAGATAAGATCGGCGAACAGCTTTAACAAGACAACCAAGGTATTGAGACATTGTTTAGTGTTTAGTATCATGAACTCTACAAAGACTATCCAATATTGAGACATTGTTGATCTTATAGGGTGTTTCTTATTTAGTCAGGATATTCAAAAAATGTTCTGTAGGCTGATCGATCGAAAATTTTTCCTGAAGTGGTTTTAGGGACGTATGACTACTGGATGACAGATGCACAAGAATTCCATGTGGTACTACTCATATTTGTGTCAATAGTAACCTGATTGAGAGAGAGAGAGAAAGAGGATGAGCAGGTAGAGAGAGATAGAGAGACTGGAGTCAATAGAGAGCGTTTAACCTGGATATTCGATTATTTGTACCGCGTGTGGGTTTCAAGTTTCAACGTCTCGTCTCTACTCTCTACATCAAGATAAAGATACCTCTATTATGTTTACTGTAGATAAAGATACCTCTACTATGTATTCTATACACCATGACGTGATTGACTGGCAGATAATGCTCATTGATTCTTTCATTCTATTATTATTATTATTAGTCATACCTGTGGGGGCATCCTGCTAGTGGCCCGCCAAGAAGAGAAGTATTATACATTATGATTATGACCTGTGCATATAATGTGTTTATTATAATATATGTATGTATACAGGCATTGTATGTGTATAAACTGCACAGGACGTACAATAATCTTAACAAAATGTATAATTTTTATAACCTTCTTGAACAGAATGTGCAACAACTCTCGAAAGTTTCATTGTAATCAAAATTGTGTTAATCACTTTCGTGATATCACAACTACTCAAACACGCTTTACTAAATCTACGCTGAAACCGTGACTTGAACCACCGACCTCCAGGTTACAAGTCCGCCGCCTTATCGATCAAGCTACTGAGGTCGAAATTGGATAAGTGATTTAGTACTACTCGTACAAGGGTCTTCTAAGAATTCATCTAGGAATTCTAGGACTCTCGTATTGATGCTTGCAAGTTTCACAACAGTCCACCTCCAAAGCAAATAAGAAGAGTTGCTTTGGATACTAACCACGAAGTTATGTACCAATTCAAGATGGAGCAGCATTTCTTTTTGTTTTAAATAAATAAATAAATGACCATTCATTGTATGCCATTTGGCTACGCCACACAGCACTCGTACCACTCATAAGGTTACCTATCCCTGCATTAGCCAGCCTCCGTGGCGTAATGATTGCGACTACTGCCCGTAGTCCAGAGATGCCGAGCTCAATTCCCGGTTGAGGCAGACTTTTCGAATAAAATTCTGTTCCCTCTAAACACGTTGGGCTGGCATTTCCAACCCTACCCAGACTGGGTGAGGTTAATGTGGGTAGCTGATACGATTCCCAGCGAATGGAGGGTAAAACCCCCATCCTGACTAGTTCAAATCAGGACGTTAAACCCAAATAGAATCAACTGGTTACAATAGATCTAAATAGAGATCGGTGTGATAATTGGTGCTTCTCTTGTGGAACTCCAACCTGTCAATATATAAAATCCCTGTATTCTTGTACTATGCTTTTATAGAGTTACTAACATTTTGGTTTTCTGAGCTTCACACATCCTAGAACAGTAGCTGTTGACCTCGCCCGCTGGGAGCTGTTCAGAAGTTTCAATACTATGAAAACATCAATTCTTTATAATGATAATAATATCGCCTTATTTATACTGCCCGATTAGGACTATTAAAGTCCCATTATCCCAGCAGGAAACCCAAGACATATTATTTTGTGGTAAAAATCCCAAATGGGAGGATATAACTTATCAAGTGTTCATGTCCCGGCTGGGTTTCGAACCCACGACCTCTGGAATCTCTGGATTCACAGAGTGCCGCCTTTACCACTGAGCTACCGGGACAGATAATGTATTGTACATGTAATAATTCCTTACTTAAAAGGATTTAAAAGTAGGTGTTTGCTAGATTCGTAACTCGTAACCTGTGTTGACCATGTTCCATCAACGTAATACTGGCGAGTCATTCATCATGGACTCAAGTATGGACCACTGATGCTCTTTCTCGTCTCTCTACTCTACCGACGAGTAGCGTTCCCACGGCGCTAGAGCCAATCTCTCTGCTAGACGGCCCGTTTCATTTGTAATGGTTTGTCCTGTGGGATTTAGTGGCAGAGACACCTGACCCGGGATCTGGCCTAGGTGGTCGAAGCGCTTCTCAACCTGAGCGCCAAAATGAGAATTATACGCTTTATTGGAAAGTAACCACCAGGCGAGGTTAATGCTCAAAGCATTTTCTACCTCCTAACCCTCAGAGTCTTATTATTATTATGTGGTCACAAACTCAAATTATAATTTTAATAAGTAGATGTATAATTTTAATAAGAACTAGCTTTCAGTGGCGGCTCCTGACTTCAAGACTAGGTGAAGACAAATTATACCCAGAAGTATTGAAAAAATAAAATTATTAATTTATCAGATCTTAGTACTTATGGTCTCATAAACACAGCCCATTGTAAGTTATGGCTGTTTCCCTGCAGAGCATGATTTTCTCTCATACCAGTTTTGCATCATATAAGTTTTTATAGGTACTTTTTTTGGAGAACACTTGGTACTTAATAAATAAACAAGGCCAGCAGAACAATTTGTCAACACTTGAGCTGGTACACAGCCATTCATTTTTCATAAGCCATTCAGGCTTGAACTGTATGGCTGTGGGGCAGGCATTTGCTTTACTTTTTTAATGGTGGTTATAGTAATTGGAGAAATTGGAGATCCAGTAATCATAATATCTTTCTTATCCTCATTACTTCTTAATCTGAATGGGGTTACTTTTAATGTTTGAACCCCATGATTTTGTGGGGATCTCATTGTTTCTTTGAAATATTGTTATTAATTATTCATCTTAATAAAAAATATTTATTCATCTTAATAAAAAATATTAACTAAAAGTTGGTAAAAAGGAATTAAAATAAAAATATTAGGATTATACCTCAGTAGTTAGAACTAGGAAGGAAAGAAAGTTAGTTGAAGACTAAAAATTACAATCCAAAACTGGAAGAAAATCCACCACCAGATTACAAAATAAATCTAAGAAAACATACTTACTACAAATATAAAATCAGCTTAAATTTGTGTTACCATTGATGTTTAAATGACTAGGTATTTAAGAAAAACACAGATATTGCCTTATAATTTTAAGTACTTCACTGGAAGCTGTGTGCTTAGCTACCTGCAACCTGCATAATTATAATGTTATTTCTGACACTGAAAGAAGTACATAGCTACTTCATATTCAACTTATTATGAAAAGCACAGGTCAGATCAGGTAGGAATAATGTTTCTATCCTGTATCAAATACTGGGAAATAACTTTATTAACTAGTTACACCAATTAAAAGTCACTTGATTACCGTTGAAAAGATTTGAAAATGGTCTAATAAAATTTAAAAAGTGCGCGGCAAGTTTTGTTTACATTCTAAAGATAAGAGATACAATGTTGCCAAGTTAATTTCATTGCTATATTTCTACAAACTTCAAGAGCTATATTTTAAATTTAAAGAAATCCCTCAAATCATGTAAGACGTATTTATTTATTTAAAAAAATAATACTACACCGCCTGAACAGAATTTTCTCTTGAGAATTTCATTTCAACACGTCTAATTTCATGATTTTTTTTAAAGTGGTTCCATAGTCAGGATCTTAAACAGGACCACCATTGTCCCTATTTAAAAACTTCTTGGAACAACTAGATACCAGATTATCTTATTTGGCTCAATTTCGGTACCTACATTAAATAATTATTTCCGAGATTTGACTTCAATCGAGATGTCCTTTTTAATACCACATATAGTTGACAAGATACATAAAATATAGTTAAAATTTATTGGTATCGGCTATCGTTTAGGAACTATGTACAAAACTAGAACCCAAAAAATGAGAAATAATATCCAAAATTCCTGACACAAAATCCTGCTTTCCTAGCGCCTACGTTATTATTATTTTTTTTTATTTTTAATATTACAAGATTGTGCTAGATATGGGAGGCTAAATCATTGACTGGTTTCCTAGGTCTGGCATAATGCTACTGGCAACAATGCAAAAACACATGACATCGCACATGGTATGTGGCTTCGTGACATTTCGTATGAGGTCGTGTAGATAATGTAAACTGAATACAACTGAAGACTGTCCTCAGTAGCATATTACATAGATATAGTTCTTGCCTAATATTTCATGATACCCACTTGGAAATACTCAACTCTGATTGGTTGATTCAAGGACAACTGAAGACAATTTCGAATTGTCTTCACATTTGGTGTTCTCCTTGGAAAGTAACATGAAATGTTAAGCAGCATTGATCTATTTTACACAAAGCTTACTCCTTTTTTTTTTTTTTCTTTGAGTAGGATCAATTGTGCCATGTTCAAGGGATTATGAGTAGTGTTTTCACTGTTCAAAAATAGGTGAAAATGTCTTCAGTGTCTTCACCCGACGAGCCGCCACTGCTTTTTAAGTATACCTATCTGGTGTGATTGAAAGCATCTTGAATTATTTGAGAGACATGATATTAACCGCTTTCGGATAACTTTAAGTTTAACAATACTGTGTAAGAATACTTTTAAAGAATACTTTGAAAAATCCAAAGTTCATCTAGGACTGCCATGTGTTTTGAACCAACACATAGGTTGAGCAACGCTGGGCAAGACAATGGTGCAGATTAGTATTATTAAGCGTTTTCTTTACAAGCTTTATTTACTTTCTCACAAGTAGAGAATATGCACTGGGCGTATCCCTGATAGAGTGAAGCGACGAGAGAAGATACAAGAAAAAAGGCCAACTTCTATGTATACCTATAAAAGAAACGCGACTTTTGAAAAGATTTTTTGTTTTTACTGGTAACAAGCAATAATTTTTTTTTTCTTCTAATATTAGAAACGGAAGCATTTTCTGATATTTTTGGAGTTATGAACAGAACAAAAAATAATAATTATTATGTAAAACAAACATCATTTTGTATGTGTTGCTCTGGTGATATAATATCATGTCTCTTAAATAATTCAAGATGATTTCAATCACACCAGATAGGTATACTTAAAAAGCTAGTTCTTATTAAAATTATACATCTAGTTATCTGGGAATACTTCTTATTCCATGGTATTAAACTTTTACCTAACAATCTCACATATCTCACATGTAACTGCCCAGGGTTTGATGAGAACACCTCACCACATTTATACATGTACAAGTACATAGAAGAGAAATAATATACACATATGTATGTATTTCTATACCATGTGTAGTGGAGATTATGTATCTGTTTAATTGCAAGCTCCTGCAATGTGTTATGCAAAAGTGGCAGAAACATGATAGGTAAGCGTCTCTGTTTCTCTTCTCATGATCTCAACAAAACCTCAACGTGTGGTGTAAACCTATAATTATTAGAAGAGAAAATATTGCCAATATAACACTCTTAATTTAGCAATAGGGAATATAGACGCCTAATCAAGCGATGAGGCAAGTCACTTGCAACAAGTAAGTGCACTAGCAGGGGAGCGCTCGTCAAGAGTTAGGGTGGTATGCAAAGTCCTCACTGTAGGGATGGCTGGGTCATTTGTCCCTTCAGCTGATTTGGTTATTCAGAGACGCTTGTTTGAAGCGTCAGTACGCATGCGCATTCAGATGTCTCTTAAGTAAATAATTGTCAAGGTCGAAGTATTCCCTACAGCAAGCTCGAGACCCCCCTACAGTGAACCCTATAGAGATAGAAAAAACGTCTCTGCATACCAGCCTAAGTCTCTTAGCATCATCATGTTTACCATTGCCCATTCCAGAAACACTCTCCACTCTCCTTTCAACCGTCACACAACGCACTCTGATTGGTTATTGCGTTCAAATTAACCAATCAAATTGCTTTTTCTGACGGTTGAAAGGGAGATTTGGAGATTATGAGAGTGAGAGTGCTTGCTGGAACGAAGGCCATATTTTTCTTAGGGCTTGTTATGAAGTAATTTTTTTCTATATCTTACAATTTTATATTTAATTCATTCATACCTACGTATATAGTACCTATATACCTAATAACATTATGAAGAACAAATCTTCTTCATTCGATTACTTCATATAAGTACCTACCTTTTCATTAATTATTTCGGCAGACCATTAGGCAGTAGGCAGACCTGTAACCTGGAGGTCAGTGGTTTGAATCCCAAGTTCGGCAAAAATTTAGAAGCTTAAGTTTGAGTAATTGTGATATCACGAATGTGATAAACAGAAATATGATGAAATAAATCATCACACTCTCCTGTGTGTATACCAGTTCCATGATAAGGATATAAAATAATAATAATGCTGCCTGATTAATACTGCCCAATTATAGCTAATGAGTCCTAATTATTCCAGTAGCGAGCTTAAGACGTATTATTATGTGGTCAGAATTCCAAATGGAAGGATAACTTGTCGAGTCCCGGCTGGGTTTCGAAACCGCAACCTCTGGATTACCAGACCGAAACCCTGACCACTTGAGCCACCGGGACAGGGTACTGTTTGCGCACGTCTTTTTAAGCTCAAAAGTAAATAAAAATGCAGTTTAATTAATTTTTTTGATTGAACATACATGAAATCACGTCTTGTATAATACAATAACGGCAACAACCTGACTTGGAATAATTAATTCTTTCATAACAACTTAATCTCGCAGCTCACAGCGGCCATATTATTTTTGTTTCAAGAACGAGAATTATTTAAACAGGTGTAATTATTACAATAGTTATATAATAATAACTTTAATGATAAGAAGAAAAGTGAAATCTCATTCAACCATGTTGTTTTTAAAACCCATATTGTTATTGTGGATGCAAGATGTAATAATACAGATGTTATATTCATGGAGTGGAGTTTTCAGAGTGGATTTTAAATGAGTAATAACACGATGTCTTGTATGTACTACATAATGGACAATAGATTTATTATACTTTATCTTGAAATATTATGAATTATGAGTAATGAGATACTCTAGAATTGTTATGTAAACGTGATCTATTCCTAAGATACACAAACTCATTCTACCTACCCTTGGTTAAGGTTTTCTTTTCCGAGTTATAAATACAAAAAATTGTATTCTTAATTTGGCTTCAAATGCTTGTAAAGGATACCTTCCGGTGCGCTCGTGTTGACCCAGCACCTAAATGAGAAATACTATGCCACTTCTCGCCCATCAGAAGGGACTGAGGGGAGATATACTACGGGACGGGAAAGCTACAGCACAGACCACAAGCGTCTAGAGTAGCTCCAAACACTCGTCTTAAGAAAAAAAAATGTCTAATTATATAATTATGATGACTGCAGAGAGTTTTATAACTCAGTTAAAGAAACCAAATTAAGTTGCAAAAGAAAATTTGTGAAAAGTCAACAAGGTATTTCTAGAAAAATATTCCACCAGAAGAAGTACAGAACCGCGCCTCTTCTGATGTAGGTACCTGAATCACCTTCAGTGGTTACTTAACTGAGATTTTCTAATTCTCAAGATCGGAGAAATCATGTATGCATATGTCTCTGAGCTGTGATTGTCTTTTTGGTGAAAGTAATTAAGTCCATGTAAAACTTGATATCAAGCTTGTATAGTGATGAGTTTTGTTTATTCTTGGTAGAAGTTGATTCTAAAAATTATTATTACAATCAACACCATAAATTGTCTTTTAATATTTTAATATCTTTTATATGACTTTAATGAATGAAATTATCATATTTGTGTTAATCACTTTCGTGATATCACAAATACTCAAACTCGCTTTACTAAATCTACACTGAAACCTGGACTTGAACCACCGAACTCTAGGTTACATGTCCGCCGCCTTATCGATCAAGCTACTGAGGTCGGTAATATATTTTATTATTTCCCTAACCGACCAGAGTCCATAGTTTTTGACAATATGGTAGCAGCATGATTCTGCTTACTGATTTATGATAATCATGATCTAGATGAGAATAATGTACTTCGATAGTTTGTGTATTAATATGTTAATTGAGTATACGAGTTCATTCATGTATACAATGAATAATAATAATAAGTAATATTTATTATTTTAATTATATTATTATATTTATGTAGGTATTGTAGAGTATTTGTAGTATAAGTATAACCTACATTGAGTTCTTTGAAGCGGTATGTAGCGTGGTGTCGTCTGAGGATTCATCTATGTATGAGCCATGAGAAGTGAGGAATCATGTCTAGAAGAGATGCTAATATGAGAGTTGGACCGCTAATGAAATTCAAATAGAAAGTGTTTTGCTTCCAAGTCTGGCTTAGTTACATTGAGTTCAAATCTGGCATATTTTCATCCAGAAAATATTAATACTATTTAATAGGATTTTAGTTTAGTCACCGTGTTAGAGTGGTGAAGTGGTATAGTGCATGGGGTTTGCATGCACGTTGACTTGGGTTTAAACCCCAGCTGACTAGAAGAAATTCTACTCTACACTTTAGATGTTCGCATTGTTCGTGATCTACTCATAGGTTGAGGAAAAATGAGTAGTTCGTTGTATGAGTAACGACCAGTGACGGCATTACTAGAGTATAAAGAAAATTATGTTAGTCTTGTGAGGTCTTTTACTTCACCCTGCTATGTTATGCTCTCTTCCTCTCTCATGTTCTTTGGGCTTTTCCCTTTTTCTTATTTCTATATTTTCTTTCTTTCTCATAAATATAATATTTTCTATATTCTCCTCTTATTCTTTATCTCTCTTAAATATCTTATCTGTTTATATCTTATCTGTTTTTTCTTCTATTTCTTCCTATCTTTCGCTCTCTCTCTTTTATCATTTCTCGTGCTCTTGTTATACTCGTATATGTATTTTATTCTCTATCCTTCATTGTCTCTTTATTTTTTTTCTCTCTCTCCCTCTCATTAATGACCGCATTGTTAATTCAAAGTCTTTTATTACCGTCCTGAAAATTACCGAGAATCAACAATACATGGGACCAAACCATCTTCAACACAATACCCCGGAACCAGCATTAAATTGGCTGTATTTTATTTTTTACCATTATACGCTATATTACTTACCTATACTATTCTCCCATACATAGTAAAAGAAGAGGACACTTATAAGAGTATATAAACTATATGACTATACCTAAAAAAAGTGTATACATATTATAGACAGTCAGATGCATTCATAATTAAATAATCAGTAATTTAAGTACAATAAAAAGTATACAGGGTGTTTATAATTCTTATTATTTCTAAAGGGCGGGGCTATCGCCTATGGCAATCTCTACGAACAGGTGAACATTTAAAACTTTTGTATGAAAGTGAAACCCCCATAATATTTATCTTGTATGTTCGTGCGTTTACAAAGTCTTCGCCAAGCTGGATGTTGCTTTACTTGAGTGCTCTGACGAGAACTGGTGTGCTGAATGTTTGATCCACGCTGGCTTGACATAACCTGAGAGATTAATCTCATGTATTCTTCTTTGATTTCAGATAGGAGGTAAGCATGGTAACCTATACAACAGAATCTCCCAATAAAAGATGTACCTATGGGATGAAACATAAATATGATAACAGAACCCCCTGCACATATATGGTAAGTAGTGATATGGTATTTTAATGGTCTCAAAGGAAATAATAATTAAAGACGTTTCCTCAGGTCACTGATAAGATTTGATGATTTCTTTTAAAAATAACCAAAATCTCGCCAGATGCAAATACAGAACTACAATAATTATAGTATAATGAATACAAAACTAGAACGACTTGAGTGAGAATGCCGAAACATTTTGAGCAGGAAGGCCAGGGTTCGAGTTTTGGCCGCGTCAAACAATTTACCGATGAATAACCATTGCTACGAACATTCGTGTTGAAGACAGTTTAGTTAATTTCACATTCACACCAACTCTTAATCCTCATTTTAACAGACATTAAACTCTCAATAGAATCAAACCCATAATCCAAAATTGGGAATCCTCTAATAGAGACAGTCGATATGAAGAAGTTGTAATATGTAGAATGAGAATTGGACACACACGTGCTACACATAGTTTTCTATTCAAAAGATCTCCACCACCCTCCTGTCAATGTGGCCAAACATTAACTGTACTCCACATACTATCCTGTGTCTTACACACCAATATCCGCGCCTCTCTCCCTGCTCCCCCGGCACTAGCAGACAGTACCGAGAGCGTCGATTCTATGCTCCAATACCTGAGAGATCTTAAACTCTACAGCATGATTTAAAATTAGGGAATCGGCGCGAACGACCTGTCTGTTGACAAGGTTAAAGCGCTTAAAAGGAAAAAAAAAAAAAAAAAAAAAACTCTCAATAGCCAGGTCTATGGCGCTTTAAATGCACCGGTTCTCGTAGAATCTCCGAAGTTCAGCGAGGTCAAGATTTCGTGATGATGGCATTTCGGCCCAACCCAGGCTGGGTGAGTTTTATGTGGGTAGCAGGTTTGTGAGTTTCCTGCGAATGGAAGGTAACACCCCCGTTGTGATATGACCATGCAGTTGATATAGCGACGTTAAATCCAAATTAAAAAATCTGGTGTAAACATCACACGACTTTCCTTGTCCCGCAAGAAGGAGTCGAATTCCGTCACTGGTGACTCAACGATAACAGGTAGCTGAAAATCAATGCCAAATTCGTAATCAGCACTTCAAAATCATTGAATTTGACATGTCACAACCCCCATCTAGGATGAATAATAAAAAAGTTAGTCAAAGCGGGTCCCCGGTAGGTAAATACCGGTAAATTGGGGCCGAGGTCCAAAAAGTTCAAGATATCAAAAAAATGATGAGAATAGACCCCTATTATTTTTTTAATTTAAGAAAGTGTTGTTCTTCAACTTTTTTTGTATCTGAAACCAATTCAAAGAAACCGCGCTTGCGGCTAATATTTGCGGCCTTGCGGCCGCAGAATGCAGCCAATTTTAACCAAAAGTTTCGTGGTTCGTCTGGTGTATAAAATCAATTTCCATACCTAATTTCAAGTCTCTAGCTCTTACCGTTCTCGAGATATCCTGTTCACACACAGACACACAGACAGACAGACGCACGGACCAATGGCTGAAAACAACTTTTTTAGTATCCTGAGGCTATGATTCGTCCAGAAATGTGAAAAGCTGGGTAGGTCAAATTTTCGACGAATACAATACTTTCCTTATTATAGGATAAGGAAAGTAAAAGAAACTCTCATTGCAGTCATCATACTAGTTATTGTTGCTCTGATAAACTCTAATGCCTCATCTTCATTATAACTCACACTAATCTCTCATTGTATATTCTTACTGTTGCTCCAATAAACTCTAATTCTTCATCCTCATTTTAACACACACTAATCTCTCATTGAAGTCATCGTACTTATTGTTGCTCTAATAAACTCTAATTCCTCATACTTAGTTCCTACATGATCTCTCATTGTACTTAAAATTCCTTCAACTTCTGCATCAACAACTCCTCTAATGCTCCCATTCAATAAGCTTGTATTGTGTGCACTTTCAGCCGCAAGTACATCGTAACAACTGGCTCTTGTAATTCAAAGAGAAAAGAGCTATCCTCCGAGTGTTCCATTGTTCTCCAAATCTCTAGCGATTCTCCTCGTTAAAATTAATCTCATTTTTTTTATGTATACCTATAAAGATCATGTTAAATATCATTATCATAATTTTACCAGAAGAAAAAAAAGTAATACCTCTGATTGTTAAATTCATTACTGAACATTATTATTGTTGTGCGTAATAATCCTCATTATCAATCTCCATCACCTGTAGGTACCATTATTTCATGACTGAAAGGCAGGACAGGAACAATACAGGAACTATCTCTTTGCATGTCTATCCTGATTCCATTCAAATGTTAAGTCATAAACACCCGTAGCAACTTATGTAGTTGTCTTATATTATGCAGTCTAATTCTTACAAAAAATACCTGACATTGTTTATGAGAAGCACAACTTTTTTTACTTGAAACACTGTGAGATTTCATTTTTTTTAATGAACATGTTCGGTTTGGAGCGTTAAAAAAAAAAGAAAAAAAAATGGAGCAATATTTTTAGTGTGATATTTTAAAGGAAAAAAATGGTATCTTATAATATTCATTTTACCAGAGAATTTTCAATATGAGGACTAATGAGGAGGCACACAAATTTCTTTGAGACCCATCTGCTAGCTGCTAATAGTATTTACTAGGATTTGCTTTGGGTGAGGGTTTCATAACTAATAATATACAACCGCGAAGACTCAAATAACTCTGTCTAACTAATAAAAGATAGCCTTCATATAATACAAAAACATTTATATTCAAACCAAAGTTGAACTTGAAAAAATAATTTGAAACATTACCAAGAAAAAGAAGAAAAAGAAATAAAATGTCCATGATTGATATGAATGCTGTGTCCGAAAGGCAACTACAATTTTGTAGCAGTTATAGTTAAAATAAAAAATATTAATTTTTTCTCTCTAAATAAGTGGTGTAGTGTACGGAGTGTATATTGTGTAATGTGTATCCCATGAATTAGGTGTAAAACCACTCCCTCGACATTATATGACCCTAGATTTGAAAGCAACTCTGAACCCCCTAAAACCTCTACAAAAGAGTACATACTGGAAAATAAACCCATGTAATAGTGGAGACATGTCTTGGAAATTTTGCTAAACTTGGGACTTGAACCACCGACCTAGAAATTACAAGTCCGCAGGTTTATGCGTAGGAAGTATCCATCACTCAGACACCCAGATCTCCAAACTTTTGCATACATAATAGATATCAAATACAATATATTATTCGTGTCGGTTACAAAATCCTTCTGTATAATATTGCTTCTGGCTTTGTTTCAAGCAAGAGTGAAAGTTGCATTATAGTCTACACCTGTCTCTCTCTCACTCTCACTCTCTATAACCTGCGGGCATTTACCATCTCTCTCACTCGCCAGAAGAGATAGATTGACTGTCTCACATTAATAATTTCACAACGATTTGTGTACGGTTTGCAAAAAGCAAAATGCTAAACTTTAGCATGGAACACATTAGTTTTATATGTAAAAAAATAGTACGGTTTATATTTCGATTACCTAAATCGCCAAACGTGAGAATACTTCCGTTATTTTAGATAATATGGTCGGAAGTAAAATTGGATCAATTTTTTGTTTATAATTAATATACTAAATCGATTTACATTCACTGATTCATTATCAATTTATCAACGTAGCTCCATCAAGGACTGAGCCAAATGACTCCAAATTTAGCCCACACTCTGGGCTAAATTTGGTATTGCACGTTTCTTTGTTACAGGTACTTCACTTCAACGATCTAATAGGAACTAGCGAATTTAAATATTTTCGTTATTTCAACTTGCCATAATAATAATAATAATAACAACACTTTTTAGTGGAGGTTAATGCTCAAATCATTTTCTATCACCTAATAACCTTCAGAGTCTCATTATTATGTGGTCAAAAACTAAGATTAATGAGGAAAAATTCATGTTCTGGGCGGGATTCAAACCAACGGATCCCTACGCTATCTGGATTACCAGACTGGTGCGTCAACCACTGAACTATTGGTCTGGTGGGTCCATCACAATTCTCTTTCCCATTTCGTCAGAACTCAATGCGAAAGAATTATTTAGGTATATTCTCCATGCTGGTTGTTGCTTAACTTCAGTGATAGGTTGAGAACTGGTGTCGTGGTCTAGTCAATGTGTAGTCCCTGTCTCAATACCCTCTGATTGGTTCATCACAACTATCTTCCCATTTCATCAGTACTGGATTGGAAAGAACGTATTCACCATGCGTCGAGTCACTTGACTGTGAAATTATCCGCCATTATAGGTTAAACACATGCAGGTATTTATGAACGTGCAGGCATATTAGACTTGATAATATTCGACATAAATGTTTATATTATTAGAACTATCTAACTAGGCATGTTGTATGTAGTACCTATTTAATATGTAGTTATTTTATTTATGTAATTGCTGAGTAGGCTGCACTTATTGTGAATCTAATGAGCACGAATTCATAGATATTTTGTAGGTTATCTTCATAATTGAGAAGAATTGCGTTATTTTCATAATCATGTATGTATTTATTTGTTAATGTTATTATGTCATAACTTTAGCGGGTAGCGATCATTACGACACTACCAATCACACCATCCTTCTCGTAATGCCTCCACTGGCCGCTACTCCTACAAGTTACTTAATATAAGGTAGTCAACGACGATAACACGTTGAATACTCGAGTTCTCATTCAGTCACTGAAGTTAAGCAACGTCCAGAGAGACGAGGAGGGGTGATGGTTGACCATTCAAATTCAAACCATCGTGATGTTGGCTATTCCCGGCCCCACTCTGGTTGGGTGAGGTTATATATAGTAGAAAAAAACTATAAGGTAATCTTTACGCTCGAGGTTACGAGGTACAGCGCAGAGATTTTTCTACACTCGAAACTCTCGAAAGCCATCGTATATTCAGTTCATCGTGCGTGCTAGTCTAGTGCGCTACGCCATTCGGCCATTGTGACAGGGCGAAGAAAAGAGGTGTTTGCCAGATGAGTCGAGTTTTTGGAATAAAAGGAGACTTGAAAGATAAAACCGTGGTCAGCTCACTCGGCTTGCATGCAGCATATACAGATGACCTGGGTTCGAGTCTCTATTTATATATTTATTCGATTTTTTCGGCGCAGATCGAGTTATTCGGCACTGTATATGTATACTTTAGAATTTTTCGGGATCCACTCATGTCTACCAGCTGAAGATAAGCAGTTTGCTTCAAGTCGAAAGTAAACAGGTATGAATTTAAACTGAATTCAATTAAATGACTTTAATAATAATTATGATTGTATCCATGAGATTCTATGATTTCGATTTTATTAAACAAACATAATGCTATCTCAACATGAACTTAACATGCAGAACTCTTGCTAGCAGTTACTTGGCTAGTAAGTATAAATATATGCAAGTAGACCGAGTGCCTTCCATCAGGTAGGTAATTACGTTCACATACCATGTTGGTATATCGGGTTATTAACACCATTGCATATAAAGTGCATAACATGCTCATATGTCTATTAGGATTGGCCGAATGGTGTCAAGCTATATGTGGACTTGGGTAGATCGTACTTCTTTTATGACGTATGTATGCTTACATTGGTAAGTTATGTGTGGCATATTGTTGAATGCTAGTTATGTGACCAGCGCCTTGGGCAAAGCAGATAGTGTCCGGATCCTGTTCCTATGTGGGTTTGTACCCTAGGGGTTGAGTGGAAGAGTGTGTCACGAACATTAATTTGAAGTTACGCTACTGAGTTCTGCTGGTCCTCTCGCTGTCAGTGTCGCAATTATGGACAAAATTTAGTTGTTGAAATATTCAAGGAAAAGAAAAAGAAGGTCCTATATTTCTGCACCGGTCACTCAAATTGTGATATAATAACACAAAGAAACATATTTTTATTTTTTTAATTAACAAAAGAGCATTAATTTTAAGGGCCGAATTGTGAAACAGGCTTTGATTTAATCTAAGCTAGACACATCTTCAAGTTGGAGTTTTCCACCAATCACAGGGCACTCACTATAGTCCGAGTTAAGGCATAGTGTCCTAGTGTGCACTTAGATTAAATCTAATCCTGTTTAATAATTTGGCCCTAGTCATCTCTTCGTGTGAGCACCAGAACTTCCGCCGTGCCCTGTATGACGATAAATAACTTTCTTCAATTCAGACTGGCCTCTCCTCCGACTTGACAAGTCCGCACACAACATGATTTCTGCCTGTCACGCCGGGGAAGCGTTTACCTAGATACCACAGGAGTCTTGTGTGTGCGACAAGTTCTGGCCCGCATGCGCACAGCAGTTCCCAGCCCTTATTATTTCTTCCATTGGTGTATGGTTGAGTGGTTAAGGGCCGAATTATCTATCTATCTATATTCTATTATATTAAAGTGGTGTTTTTCAACTTTTTAGTTTTATACACCACCAAAATTATGGAATTATGAAACAGGACTAGATCTGTAACCCAGACACGCCCTCCAGTGGGAAATTATTGCGCTGTGATTGGTTGAAATTCCCTGTAGAGGGCGTATCTTGGATTAAAATCTAAGCCATTTTTGTGATTCCAGCCCTTAGGGGCTGGTCTAGTAATACAGGTATCTGTTGGTGATCCAGTGCCACATTCCGGAAGTTCTCACTCTCAAAATCTTGAAATCTCTGTTATAACTGTCAATGTGTGTATAACAATGTATTCAAAGACTCCGTTTTTTAAAGTATTTTTACGGTTAATTGATTTTTGGAAAGAGATCCAGATATACTTATGGATCTGTTGGTTTGAATTCAACCCATTTCATGTACATATTTCTATTTTACTTGAGGCTTTGACCACAATAAAATGGTTATGAAGAATTACTGTCTTGATTTCTAATCGGGTCTTTGCCCTTAAGTGATCCAGTAGTCCAAAACTTCCACACTTTGAGAACGGACGCCTCAACTTGTGTCCTGATCAGTAATGAGATCTTCCTGCATAAGTGGTCCAGTAGTCCACAAGTTCCACACTTTGAGAACGGACGCCTCAACTTGTGTCCTGACCAGTAATCAGATCTTCCTGCATAAGTGGTCCAGTAGTCCACAAGTTCCACACTTTGAGAACGGACGCCTCAACTTGTGTCCCGATCAGTAATCAGATCTTCCTGCATAAGTGGTCCAGTAGTCCAGAGCTTCCACACTTTGAGAACGGACGCCTCAACTTGTGTCCTGCTCAGTAATCAGATCTTCCTGCATAAGTGGTCCAGTGGTCCAAAACTTCCACACTTTGAGAACGGACGCCTCAACTTGTGTTCTGATCAGTAATCATATCTTCCTGCATAAGTGGTCCAGTAGTTCAGAACTTCCACACTTTGAGAACGGACGCCTCAACTTGTGTCCCGATCAGTAATCAGATCTTCCTGCATAAGTGGTCCAGTAGTCCACAAGTTCCAAACTTGGAGATGTCGGTATTGTCGGTGGACTTGCATTGAATAGTTAATGTTGCAGCATCTATGTATTTGTTAGTTGTTACTACTGATAATAACCGACTTTAACGGACTTGAAATCTATAGGTGGATGGTTCGATCATAAAACGTGTCGAATTTTAGTAAAGATCATTGAAGATGCTTTACAATACAAAACATTGTACATTGAAATTTCCTTGTACTAACATCTCTTTAAAAAATGGGTGTTTAGGTGTCATTCAAAAAGAGGTTAAACGCTCCATTCACTAGAAGTTCAACAAAGTAACTCCTCATATCATTGGGTATGACATACTGTAGGTATTTTTGTTCCAAAGCCATGCAGGTTGAAGGTATTGTGATTCTTGTGATTTGCTTTAAGTATCCCTACTAAACTTGGCATGGACTATCACTGTGACTCAGTACTTCCCATTAAAATAATTTAATAAGTATATTATAAGTATACAAGAACACACATAAACATATAGGTAATAAGGATTTATTACAAAAAACATAAAAAAAATATGTATCTACCGATATATTAGGTATTATTCATAGCCACCATAACATTATGTCTACCTACAGTTTGGGTATCATAGTACCTGTGTACAAAACTTAAACCTTGACCGCTAGCTTTGTGATACATTTAGTCAAACATTGGCGGTTATATTTGGCTTACAAGTGGACTCAACCTCAGAAATTTAGCCTTACCTTGCAATCTACATGTATTAGCAAATTCAAGTTTGAACAAACAAAATTAGCATTATGAGGAAGTTGGCTACGGCTCCAATGTCGATGTCGTGCTTACATGGGAAATACTTCTTAAACCTTAATTTATTCCTTAGAATAAACAGGGAATATGCACTTGAGTAGTTACTCCGTATTCAACTTTTGGTGACGTGAAGAAAATAATGACAATATTCTTTGGATTACTTTGAGGAAGTCATAAAGTTGTAGGAGGATTATTTTAGGAATTGTCCTTGTTAAAGTTTTTAACATAAATCCGAAGAAATAGCACGACACGGAACTTGGCTGTAGAACAAACATTTTACAGAATTATGCACTTAAGGCTCACTTCTCGTACTTATGTTTATCTATTGATACCTACCAGCCCGGTATTTTTAAGATTGAGGTGATTCGTAATGTAACAGTTTCATTACGAAGTGATAATAGCGTCTTATTTTTACTGCCCCGATTAGAACTAATTAGAACCGATTAGAACCAATCAGTCCCATTATTAGAATTAGAATAAATCAGTAAGCTCAAGACGTATTATAATGTGGTCCAATGCCAAAACGGAAGGATAAATTGACGTGTCCCATAATGTTAAGCAACGTTGAGCTAGGCTAACAAATGTGTCAAATGTAAATTTGACGCAGTAAAAGCTGCAATTTTTGTCTAATCGTGCTGAAATTGTAGCAACGTCGAGCTAAGCTATTTAATGGGTCAAGAAAATTTTTGTTCTTAACTCTTTTAAAAATTGATAGTTATACTCAACTTTCATGTGCAATCCTGAAATGAATTGCTTATTAAAATTCGAACTTTTTCAGGTCACCTATAATTATTTTATAAGAGTACCCAGTACCCAGTTACCCAGCATGAGAAGAATGCCCAAAGTTCCTATTTATGGAAAATATATTTTATTTGTATTAACTTAATATAATAAATGCGTTTACTCAGTGTTACTCACAGAGTAGGTACCCATTGATTTTGTTTCTGTAGCTGTCTGACAGTTTGTTCTAAGATTTTTCCCCATGGTGATTACTACAATTCGCCACTGGTCACCTGTGAGTCACCACTAGACGGGTCAGGGAAATCTCGTGTCGGGACATTGCTTGCTTGACAATGAAACAGGTCGTGGAAAATCGTAAATTGAGAATTTGTTGTCGGTGGTTCTGCAGAAAAGCCAGCTCAATGTCAACCATCATATCCAGTAATCCAATACTCGTGCACTACAAGTACCTACCTATATCTACGCAGGTATACATATTTATATTATTCTATTCCAAATGGGTTGGATGTTAGATTTCCATACAAGATGAAGAAAAGATAAAAGGAAAAGTTTAAAGGTCAATGAAGATATGCATGTTTTAAATGAGATTAATGTGAGTATGCGCTATAGTTGGAGAGGTGGTGATTTCTAAAACACAAAATTAATATGGGCCTGAGGGAAATCAGTCTTGGCAAGAAATCGCAATAATCGGTTTTCTCACGCAATGTTGTTTCGGTTTTCTACATACAGGGTGTTTTTTTAAATACTTGCCACCACTAAAAACTCGAGGACCAGTTAAAATTCTGATAAACGCAAAAACACCCTGTATATTGAAAAAGAAATACAACAAATAAAGAAATAGGCACAATATAATATTCCTCTCAAATTATTCCGATATCTCAGTGGTCATTGGTCAAGACGTCAGTCGTATAATCGAGAGGTCGCGGGTTCGAAACCAACCCGGGACATGACAAATTATCCTCCCATTTGGGATTCTGACCAAAAAATAATACATCTTGGGCTTACTGCTGGAATAATGGGACTCATTCGTCCTAATTGGGTAGTGTATATAGTAAATAAGTTGATAATATTAATATGTTTTTATCCTCACGGAATGCAATATGCTCGCTCTCATTTTTCTTCATTTTACTTCAAGATAAAAATGGTGTGATTCTCAAAATTTGGTGTACCTTAAGATTCTCAAAATTTGGGGGAAAATAAGAAGATTTCAAAAGGTTTTTACTTTTGATAAAAAAAAACGAGTACCAGAAGAAGAGAGTCTAATAGAAATAAGATATCCCGAAGTAATGTATCACACGGTTCCGGGATCTCCTACGTCTTCTGAGGATAGGTTTTTAGTGGGTAAAAATCCCACACCCCAGGGAGTGAGGTGGCTGGGTGTCTTTTGAAGATTTTCCTATCCTCAAAAAAAAAAAGAATAGAAATAAGATTTTGTTGTTGTTGTACTTAGTAGCAGCAGCGGTGAACTAAACATTGTTATAAGACTCATCATCCTCTAATGGAAGCTGAAGGAAGGTTGCCACCTGGACGGGATGAAGCCAAAGGTCTACACAAAGCATGTCGCTTTGTGTTTGGAATTGTTACAGAAAGATAATTCTAAACTATTTTTTTCATATATTAATAATTATGTAAAATATTTATCCCATAAAATATATAAGACCTGTTTGACTGCTGGAGTAAAGGGGCTTTTCAGTCTTACCTCGGCAGTATAAAGAAGGTATATTTTATTCTCTTCAAAACAATGCCTATGTTAATTAACTTTTTTTATGTTAATTATTTCAGGAATATAATAATTAGTATCATACAATAATAATTTCTTAATTATTATCTTTTTATTCTTAGTATATTATCTCTAATGAGAGTTATGTGTATTTTAAAAATACAACAATTATAAAAGTGTCATCCTCAGCCGTACCGTTGTGAAATCCTCGGACAAAGAAATCTTCAAACATACGGCAGCTAGAATGATTTCACTTTTGAAATCTTCAATAACAGGTGGGTATACATATATTGAAGATCGTAAATCTATATCTCATGTATATACAGGGGGTACTATCCCAGAGATATTTTGTTCTTTTCATTAAATTTTCAAAAAAGCAGTGTCTAAAGTACTACCGACACAACACTATAGTGATCTTTCTAAATTCTATATTACAAACCAATAATGTCCAAGCTGTTCAATATAATATACCCAGGTGTACCAGGCGTGGCCGTTGGGAATATTTTGGGGGTCGCTTTGTTAGTACCTAATGAGTTTGAGTTTGTCTACCATGTCAATCATAATAATTATTCTAGAAATGTGTGAATATTTTCATTGTGTACAAGTTAGAACTTGAGAAAAATCGTCTCTTTTTTTCTCTTCGTCTGGGGGTGCTGCAGTTCCGCAGCTCATTAGCACCGGCCGCGCCTGGTATGTACCTATTATGTAGGGTGTCCCCGATGAGCTTCTATAATATTATGCCTTGAATTTTGTGCGTGAATATTACCATACCTGCAGTAGCCGGCCAGCCCGAAAATCCTCATGCTAAACAGAAAAGATATAATAAAACAGAAATTCCATCCACTAAAGCCATAAAATAAAATGAAAAGAAGTTTTGTCCTTTTTGCTAATTTAAAAATTACTACTTTTCTAAAGTTATTAATATTTTCTTAATTTGAGTTTAACTTCGCTTTCAACTGCATGGCTATATCAATACGGGGGTGCTACCCTCCATTCGCTGGAAATTCATAAACTTGCTACCCACATTAACCTCACTCAGCCTGGGTTAGGCCGCAATGAATTCTTCGTTCCGGCTTTCCGGGCAGCACGAATTCTTCACCTCGCTGGACGCTGCTTAACTTCGCTGCCTACGAGAAACGGTACATTCAATGCACCATCGACTCTGGCATAGATAATATTGTTCCACCCCGTAAAAAGATGGTAAACCTACATAACATCTGAACCGTCCGGTGCGATGTGTGTTAGTAATACCAGAGTAATGATTTTTCTGAAAACAATGGACAAGCAAGGTCTCCGAGGAGAGAATGTGTATTGTTTTCGGATCCGCTGGAGTGAGCACAGAAGTGAGTAGCCCGCAACATGTCTTGGAGAAATACCTGGACCTGGCTACTCAGCAAATACCTGAGATAGCTCAACGAGATAGTGCACATCTTATGAAGAAGAACATGACGAAACATCCTAGTTTTCTTGTGTGGAATTTGAGAAAAAAGAAATTTAATAGAATATAGAAGTCAGCTTCAGTGACTCGGTTAATACACTAGTTCTCGCAAGATCATTAAAGTGGTGGGATAACCATTCCAATTCGATACTTCGTAGTGTTAACAATTTCGCTCATGACTGGCGTTGACATTTAGGGAAGGTTAGCAGTTTTGTTGAAATATATTTTAATTTATTCTCTCTCTTTCTCTCTCTCTCACACACATACACTCTCTCTCACCCTCTCTCTATGAAATAAGTCAGTCTCTGTCGGAATACGAACCAGCAACTTGTGAGTCAAGAAGCAGAGGTGTTTACTCCTCCACGAAGGACAGTCACCTAATTCTGATCCTAGGTCATTGACCCTCCGACCTGCACCTCTGCCTCCTCATCTGAAGGTCGCGAGTTTGAATACACGTAGGGGCTGAGTTTTAAAATTTTCCGCCGTCGCAATGAGATAGATAATAATAATAATAATATTGTGTTTAATTGTACAGTTCTTTTACATTACATAGTTACATAAGATATAGCACATAGGAAAATAAATATTAAAGTGAAACTGTATGTTTTACACAGACTTGTCACACTAAGCGACCCAGATGTTTATAATTTTCCAAATTATAACACAGGATTAGATTTAAAGTAAACCAGACTGTTCCTCAAGTTGGGCTATATTGCGCTGTGATTGGTTGAAACTTCGACTCGAGGCCTTTTTTAAATTTAATCTAGTTCTAGAATTCGACCCTTACTAAACTGAAGTAATCGATTTGAACAATTTACTATTTTCAATACCCGTTAGCATTCCGACTTGGTCCGGAATGCTAACCCTAAGGGTTATCTCTATACACTATGCAAATGCATACCAAATATTGCTGTCTGATGAGCAGTAATGTCCATGTTATCCCCACAAGGATAGGTACCGTCTATTCAGACCACACGTCTGGTAGTCTGGTCTGATTCCTACACGTTACATTATATTAACTGAACCAATGGGAAAATAATGTAACTGAACATCCTTCAATACTATAAGTATTAAGTACTTTACTTATACCTATTCATTATAATATCATGTGTGTTATCCGTTCAATTATTTCCATTGCTGCTTCGCAACCCTGTAACCACCTAACAAGTTATGCATTGAATAAATGAGAGGCTAAGAGGCAGACCGGACCAAGTGGTAAAATGGAAAATATTTTGTATTATACCTCGTTGGAAAGAGCGCGAAAAGATCTATTTTTTTAGATTGGTTGCTAGTTTCTCATCAGTGTTGTATTAAAATTATAGGTGAAAGAAAATGGCTAAGTGTCATTTTAGACCAATTTTCAAAAAGCAGATTGGACCATCTCAAAGGTGTGGACTAACTTTTTTATTTAATGAACTCAGTGGACTATCTTCTATTAAAACCCATGTTTTCTTTTATTGTACTTTACAAAAAGCAGAGTGGACTATCTATAGAAGCAGAGTGGACCAAGATAACAATAATATTTTGAAAAGTGGACTATCTGATTTTTGTAAAGAAATTAGTGGACTAACTGTATGCAACTAATGTATTTTTGACACTGAAGCTTAATAAAAGCAGACTGGACTAACTGAGTGTAGAGTGGACCAAGTGTCAATTTATTATTATTGGTACTTACAGAAAAATGTGGCATGTGTACCTTGTTTTGGTATCATTATCTATGTTTCCTATTATTAAGTAATTTATTTTAATAAAATATAATATTACTGAGCCGCCACAACAACTATCAACGTGTTAGGAATGAGGTTACCTTGCTAACTTCTCACTGGTACAACAGGGTCAAAATCTTTTGTTTTGTATTTGATTACTCTCCCTCAGTCTGTTACAGTCTATTGTTTATTGATAAGATCCTCAATTTTTTTTTGATAAGATCCTCTCTTGTGAATGTTTTTATCGAAGAGTGGTTATAGTTCTCAAGTTGTAAAAGTTGATCTAATAGAACAGTGTTTGTTTCAAAGTGATTGTGAATCAACAAGTAGTATCAGTAGTCAAGATGAAGACAGTAGCAGTTGCAAGTTGAAGAAACTCAAAATAGTTCCTGGTGGTAAGTACCTACTTGAGTATTTGTTTCATTTGTGTTATGAAGTTTTTAGTATTTTGATAATCAAACTCAAGGGTACCTACCTATCTGAATTATTTCAAAATAAATCAATTATCTAATCTCCCTGACTCAAGTTCTGTCTAAGTAAACCAAGAAACTTTGGTATCATAGTAAACTTTTTCACAAAGGCAGGTACCTACCAAGAATTTGAATAAGCTGAAGGTTGGTATTCAAACATTTCAAACCCTGTTCAAGGCAAAAACGAAAATCATATTTTTATTGACCTAGGTATAGTTACCTACTTCGTTACCTACTAATGACTCTTATGACTTAGTTCAATAAAATAATAATTCATCTTCAAAGTGGACTAACTAGTTTTCTGCTGAAACAAATGTGGACCAACTGGCGGACTATCTGATATTCCTCAAAAAGCAGAGCGATGTCTCATCTTTAACCGTTTATAACTTTAAATCAACAATAATAAATCCAAAGAAGTTTGTTTCAAAAAAATTTTGCATCTCTTTTCTTTCAAAAAAATCCAACTTTGTTATTTAGGGTAAATACAGCCTGAGCAGCAACTCTTGAACTTTAACTCCATTTATCTCGAAACGCTTTTTTTGCAGATAGTCCACTCTGCCTCTTAGCCTCTCAAATAAATGAACGATAGGGGTAATGTATTTGTATTTTTTTTTACAAGATTTTTTTCATTTGAGTTTTATGTCGCTTTCAACTGCATGGTCATATCCCGACGGGGGTGTTACCCTGTATTCGTAGAAAACTCACAAACCTCCTACCCAACATTAAGTTCATCCAGCCTGGGTTGGGCGGGAATACCAGCATCACGAAGTCTTCATCTCGCTGGACGTTGCTTAACTTCGGTGATCCTACGAGAACCGGTGCATTCAACGCGCCATCGACGCTGGTTCGAGTCGATCATGATGTAATCAATTATTTTTTATTTTAATTTTAGACCATTTTTACATGTTTTACTTGAAAACAGAATCATCACGGGAAAATTCATGTACTTTTTGGGAAGAGTTCATCTCTCCCCCCCCCCCCAAAAAAAACTGTCGTATAGATTTCTTTCCAACCAGAATTGGACCGATGTCCAAGTGGTCAAACTCTGCCACTTGGCTACACCCTGTCGGCTACCACTACTGGCACACATAGCGGGATTAGCTACACCCTGTCGGCTAGCTCTCCTGGCACACAGAGCGGGATTAGCCAATTTAGGAAATATCGTACAAGGTTGTTTCCGATTCGGTTTTTCACTCTCAGAGCTTCGAGAGGCAAGTTGCGGAGAAATTAGCATAATGAAATCATTCACAGACCCGGGTGAGACAACTCGCTATGCGCGAGAGGTGGGTAGAGTGGGTATGTAAAACTAGCTGGTGACTGGCACCGACCTCCGTGGCTCAGTGGTTAAGAGCATTGGCTACTGACCCGGAGGTTTCGGGTTCGAATCCCGGCCGGAGCGGAAATTTCTGACCGAAATTTTCCGTTTCCGGAATGGCATGGATGTAAAGGTACAGTGCCCTGAAGTATTGCGAAAGCGGTTCCGGGGAACACTTACCTTTTTTTTAAAAAAAAAAAAAAAGCTGGGACAAGCACTGACTGCGGACAACACTATGAAACAGGATATCAAGGAAGATGAGCCAGGGCACTACGGTCGAAATCGAGGGTCGGTTCCTTGGTCGTAATACCTTTTTATAACCTGGCTCTACGTCAGGGTAGCTTTTAGTACGGCGTAACCACTTGGCTACGAAGGTTGGTGTTGAATCTATGCAAATTCAAACGGGCCGTGGCCGCATTCATAGTAATGTATACTATATGTATGTGGGTGTTGGCTATATATTTGTATACATAATATCTTCTTATAGCCAACACCTATGTTGGCTATAAGAAGATTATAGCCAAATGGATAAGTATGAAAAGGAAAAGTAACAGTTCATTTATTTTTGATATTTATAATATGTATATTTTTTAAAATCAGAGTACAAAAGCCTCATCAAGCCCATGGTTGACAGGCAATGTGCCAAGTCTGGCCGCCGCATTGCCTCTTTGGACGGGCAGAGCTAGTCTCTTTTTGAAATAAAATGCTGACTTGGTGTAGCCTGTTACTTCAATCAAGAGTCGTTTCACCTCTTTGACAAGAAGTTCAAGCACCTGGATTGTAATGCACTTGAAATAAATATATGCTTTATATAAATATAACAATAAATATAACTTCTCATGCTGGCTCAGCTCAAAGACTTGCAAGAATTTTTCCCCCATCACCTAAACGAATGGCCACAGTTCCAGTACCACTATTATCTTCCATTCGTAACTTTTCAGTAGCAAGTTGCTGTTGACGCCCAATGTTCTCTTGTACTAAATGACATAAATTAGGTTGACAACCGCCATATCCGATTTCTGTTCATGGACTTAACACAAGTACAACACCTTGAGAAACAACTGAGCAGCCACATTATGTTTATGTTAGCTTTATAGGAAAGAACCATAGGTAGACAGAAGTATAAACATAACAATACTTTTTTCATATACTTTTGATATACTTTTTACTTTCCTTATCCTATAATAAGGAAAGTATTGTATTCGTTGAAAATTTGATCTACCCAGTTTTTCACATTTCTGGACAAATCATGACCTCATGCAGGATACCAAAAAAGTTGTTTTCAGCCATTGGTCCGTGCGTCTGTCTGTCTGTCCGTCTGTAAACAGGATATCTCGAGAACAGTAAGAGCCAGAGACTTGAAATTTGGTATGCAAATTAATTTTATACACTAGACGAACCACGAAACTTTGGGTTGAAATCGGGTGCATTCTGCGGCCGCAGGGCCGCAAATATTGGCCGCAAGCGCCGCTTCTTTAAAGTGGTAACAACACCAAACACACGTATTTATTTATTTATTTATTATATACATTTAATTAATCAGGTATGTTATTAAGACTACGGAAGTATTACCTGCATATTCGTACATTTTACAGTTCTAATAAAACGTTAACAATTATTATCAACAGAACTGATTCTGTTTTCTAAAACTTCTGGCAGAATCGTTTTCTCAAGCATAAAAATATTTGTCAACGAAAATTTCAGCTGGCTAGAATAATTGGTATTTAAACGGTACCAAACATTATTAGAATAAACTCCACTTATGACATTGAGTAATCTCACACGGCGTCAAATACGCTTCTGGAAGTATTTCCAAGTAATTCAGTAAAAAAACATTTTTTTACTGTACCAAATGTTTTAGCGCCAGGTTTTTCAAAAAAAAAAAAAAAAAAGAAAAATTTATGTCCGAGTACGTGCCATTTTTTTTTTTTTTTTTTTCATAACGGGAATGAAAAAAAACACCTTCGTATTTGAAATTGGAATGAAATGAGGTAGAGCAATAAATGATGCATACATTTTTACAGCTCAAATTCTTTTCAAATGGCCATGGAGAAGCTGGTTGAATTTTTATGCTCTAGTACCCAATATTCCAATGAGATGACTGCCTGCATCATAATATTACGGTTATTAGCATAATAGAGACTGTATCGATACCTCTTCGTGTACTGCTGGATATTGGTTTATTTATTAAATTATTACCAATAAAGTTAAAACGTTAAGTTATCATATTTGTGTTAATCACTTTCGTGATATCACAACTACTCAAAATCACTTTACTAAATCTACGCTGAAGCCGGGACTTGAACCACCGACCTCCAGATTACAAGTCCGCCGCCTTAACGATCAAGCTACTGAGGTCGGTTTGGTAAGAAATAAATAAATGAAATTTGGAAAATTTAAAGGTTTGCTCCTATAGGGACTAATTTCCTTGGTGTTGGGAAAAAATTACCTCGATGGAGTTGGGAGTTCTTTTAGTTGTTGTTGTTGGTCACATATAGTATGTCCAAAGAAGTTGATTTTCATCATCATAGGGTGGCGTCATCGTGAACGATGGTAGCCAGACAGTGGAGGAATGACTCAGCACCTCTAACACCACTGTCTTTACAAGGAGGCTAATAATTGACAAGGGCCCCCAGAACCAAGCCAATGCTGGTCTACTCCCTGTTTATAGTCCCCCAGCCAGACTGCTGGCTGCTGGTCTACTCCCTGTTTATAGTCGCCCAGCCAGACTGCTGGTCTACTCCCTGTTTATAGTCCCCCAGCCAGACCATTTGATTTTAAGTGGTTAAAATACCTGAAAAGTACAACAGTACTTATATAGGAACAAGAAGAAGATCAAAATAATATCTAGTTTGATAAAACAATTATTATTATTACTCATAGTTGTATGCCCTTACTTCTCAACGGAGTACAAAGAAACGGCATTTCTTTGTATGTTTTTTTTTTTTTTTTTTTTTTTTTTTGTGACAGTCTTTGGACATATTTGTGTCTTTTAACAAGGTTTTAGGCCGACCTAGGATATTTTGTGACTTTTCAATATTTCTAATTTCACAATTACTAAAAATAATTAATTACTTACATTCGACGCGTTTGGTTAGTTGTGTTACATTTTAAATAAAATATTGAAGTACTAATTAGATAAAATATTTGTGTACAAGCACAAGCTAGTACTGAAGAGTTTGATCCTAAAACTGCTCAAAATCTTGAAATGCAACAAAGCTTAAAAATTGAACTTCAAATCGAACGTATTCGGAATGCCAAGGATTTAATAACAAAAAAGTAAGGCAATTCCAGCAGGATGCTGATCCTTGGTGTTTTAGATTAAAAACGGACACTCTGGTTAGGATTTTAAAATCGTGGAATTATAATTCCAATTTAAGGGTTCTTGAAAAGAATCTCTGATGGAATAGACAATCTAGACAAGGCCTAATATTGGAAATTTGTTTCGCCCGAACTTAGACTGTTGGTCCAATCCTCCAATCTCTATTGAGCAACAGTTATAATCGTGGCTTGGACATTAAGGCTTGATTCCCGTCAGTTTACACTATTTTGGATTACACAGATTCTGTAATAAGGACTATCTTTAATCTGTGTAATTAGGCTTGAAGAAACGTCGGTAGTTAACCCTTAAAACAATAAACACAGAGAGATAGTGTTGGATTTTCTATTCAATACATGAAATTAATATCGATTGACAGCCTATATTTATGATAGTTTGGCACCTAAAAGGCGCGGCCGTTGGGAAAAAGTTTTGTAAATGCTGTCACAAAAACCGGACTAAAACGGGATTTATATAGTCGCCTTTCAGTACCTATCTATAGAGTTTGAGTTTGTTTACCATTCCAATCATACTAATAATGCATTAATTATTCTGATGATGTTTTTCATTTTGTACGAGCTAGGACTTGAGAATATCCTTTCTTTTTCGTCTGGGGGTGCTGCAGTTCTGCAGCCCCTTAGGATCAGCCATGCCAGGTACTTATTATTCAACTGCCTTTTCCAATGAAACCAAAAAATCTGATGTTTAGTATGATATCACTGTACATTAGGGAATGTTCGTAAGTGCAATCATATAACTTACCTATTTATGCTTGGCTCTATTCAACTTCAGTATTACATGTATTTAGAAGGTATTGGATATCATAATTATGCAGTCAAATCTGGATCTAAGAAAAACCGAGAATAATTTTTGGATCAAATTTACATCTCCATAAGAGAAAAAAACCTCTTTATTAGAGAAACCTGGATATAATAGGGAAAAAATTCTGCTCCCTTAAGTTCTCTTACATTATATTTTCCATCAGGTTTGTATTTAAATGATGAGTAGGTCAGTTGCGCGTAGTCTCATAAAGGGTTAACACAAACTAGGCGTAAATCTATGATGCATTATGGTCCTCATAGGTTCAATTTGAAATTTTAAACCAGCTATTATAAAAAACTGAAACAACAAAAATGTAATCCTCTCTTGTCTCAAATTTGTAATAGTAAAGCGGATTAATATTTAAACACTCAAAAAAATTCATGGTGTGTATGGCCATAGAACTTGATATGCACCACTATAATCTAATTAAAGATACAAATACAAATAAATTGAAAATCATGTGTAGGTATTTCATCAGGTTCTATGAGCTTAAGATAAAAAGTTCCATCTAAGATTTAAATTTAGGAGAATTTTAATCAGAGTAGGTTTGATAGGAATTTTCAAAAAGATGTTGCTTCAATAATTCAATATGAGCTACAAAAAGACGAGAGCATGCATCATCAACACCAGTTTATCTGACAAGAAATTAACACCCTTAGAGGCGGATAAATTCCACTTCAAAAACTAGAACAACAACCAACTAGAATATTGTCAAGAATAAACAACACGAAAGAATTGAAACAACTTAATAACGAAGCAAATGTTTTCACCAACAGGAATATGGCAAAAATGTAACCAACAATATCAACAAAAGCAATCAAAAACAAAAAGAAGAACAAGTATCACACTACCAGGTCATCCTCCCACTATTCACAGAACGCCATGAGCATGACTAACATTGAAGAAAAGAAATTGCATCCCCCACATGGCATATCCACCTTTGTAGCCACAAGAAGAGAGTGCAAATAGTGTTGGTTCAAAATTAATAGCTCTGATCAATGTGCAGGTCATAAGTTCGATTGTGATTCTGGCGAGACCGAAAACACCCACCACAATTAAAACATATAAAATACTTTTCTGAAGAGGCAACTCGTATACTCGTATCATTGTATCCACGTTCGTGCATGGACAGACTGACTCATGACTGTATTATGAGTCCATACATTATTTATAACACATTCACATATACGTACATACTCGTAGATGATGAGATTGATGAGGCAAAGCACACGTTATAAATGCTCATGAAAAAGTTAATGACAAACATGACAATACTGAACTAGCAATCGCAACTAACTAATTTAGATTAACATGTGTTTATCAAACTTGACTTAAAATTTGAGAACTATCATTGTATCAAACAAAGAACAAAAGTTCTTTGCTCAACATAAATGAAAACCCTGATGTGATGAATTAGAAGACAAAATAAACTTGAGATCGTCTACATATAATAAATCAGAAATAATGGGAAAAAGCTAGCAGACATTGTAGACAACACACCATGTCGGCTTTGCACTTGTGGAAGCCGAGGCTAAGTTGATCATGAACTCTAGAGCGCAGAACTCTGCCAACGAGTATAAATAAAACTTCTAAAAAGGTAATTAAAAAGTCAAGAAAACAACAACAAGAATAGAAACAGAATCAGACCAAAACAAGTGAGCTAATGTTATGGATAATGAAAGTAATCGTAGACCTTACTGGGTGGAATGTAGTTCGATGAAGTTTGATATCGACCTCAGAAGTACCTACCTCAGAAGTAATAACAATAATAATACTCTTTAGTGGAAAGTAACCACCAGGCGAGGTTAAAGCTCAAATCATTTTCTACCACCTAAACCTCAGAGTCTTATTATTATGTGGTCACAAACTCAAAAACAATGAGGAAAAATTCATGCACTGGGTGGGATTCAAACCAACGAATCCCTACGCTACCTGGATCACCAGACTAGCGCATTAACCACTTGACTACCAGTGCACAATTACTGAGGTCGATATCAAACTTCATTAAACAATTAGTAGCTCTTCCATCGTTTCAGCTTACTGGAAATGCGGAGGTTATTGGTTCGAGGTTTAAGCATGGGAAACTTTATAAGGAAGCTTTGAGTGATTTTTTTTTTTTAAGGATGAGTGTTTCACAGCCTTTTTTATTTCGTAGCCATGAAACAGGAGCTACTGTAGACGCTTGTGGTTCGTGTTGTAGCCTGCCCATCCCGTAGTATGCCTCCCCTCTGATGGGCGAGAAGTGACACAATACTTCCCATTTAGGTGCTAGGTCAACACGAGTGCACCTGTGATTAACATGGGAAAAAGATAACTTTTCATCGTATCGAATGAACAAAGGACAATCTTAGACTCGGTCGTCAAGATTCTTACACCCGGTATACGTAGTGGAGAGTTGACCAGTATGGATCGGCTCATATAGAACCACTTTGGTTCTGAATCACTCGTATTGGGCATAAGATAAAGATCAAACCTACTTACTCACTGACTTCCAGTGATTCCTCGGAGTAGTCGTATTGCCATGAACATACTATTCATAAGTCATACTGCGATGATCATACTATTCATAAGTCATACTGAAACATACTATTCATAAGTCATACTTTGATGATCATAGTATTCATAAGACATACTGCGATGCTCATAGTATTCATAAGTCATACTGTGATGCTCAATTGCTCATAGTATTCATAAGTCATACTGCGATGCTCATAATAGTATTCATAAGTCATACTGCGATGCTCATAGTATTCATAAGTCATACTGCGATGTTCATAGTATTCATAAGTCATACTGCGATGCTCATAGTATTCATAAGTCATACTGCGATGCTCATAGTATTCATAACTCATACTGTAATGTTCATAGTATTCATAAGTCATACTGCGATGTTGAATTAATTATTATGTTGCTAAAGCTAGAAACCTTTACTAGATAATTATGAATATCTGTATTCCTCTGGCACTCCGACCAACATAGGGCTAAATTATGAAACAGAATTAGATTTAATCTATGTGGACACTATCAGCTGACTATAGTGCGCTGTGATTTGTTGAAATTTTCACTAGAGGGCGTGTTAAGGGATAAGGGATTAAGGGCGAAAGGCCGCCCTAAATCTACTCCTGTTTCATAATTTGGCCCTAGACTGGGTGAGTTTCTTGTGCGGCGCTTAGTAGTTTACCTATATAGACATTCTGATCTAGACTTCTAGCTAAGGTACCTATGTATGTGTAATTGTGTATATTATTATCTGTAGTACATAGGTAATTTATTCTATTAGCGATGCACCTACTTACCTACAATGCTTACCTACCGATAATTGTAATACATGTACCCAGAGTAGAACCCACTTCTGGACTACTATTTTCTAGTCTACCAGCATGAAATATTAAGTGGGTTTCACTTTCCTATAATAGAAAGCCAGTAGAACCCAACTTTATAGGTATTTTAGATGATATTATTATTATTAAAGGTATTTTAACCCTAGACGTATTATTTATGTGTATTATGCTGAGTGCGTGCTGTTTACTCGCTTAATGAGGTAGGTAATACATGAGCGGGTTGTTCCGGTACCTACACAAAGATAACTAATTTTTAAATTACAAATAATCTTAACTTACCTACCTATGTACTTTGTAGTATAATGTTAACAAATACGAAAGCTTCTTTCTAATAACAAAATCGGAAAAGATGAATTTTCTGATTTCACAACGATTTTTCTTTCTTTCTTTTTTGACCATAAATATATTATCATTTTTTCACTAATAGATATCCTTTTTTTTTTTCTTCTTTCTTTTTTTTAAACCGGTTAACGTTTGAACCGAAAATCATTTTTTTGTGGCCATGTAATTTGATAGTACGGAAATTGTATTTCATGTACATTAGGGTGGAGCGATGTTTCTACTTTTTAATGGAATAGTGAAAAAAAGTTGTGTATTGGTGAGAAACTTCCAAATCTGTCATTAATTTTTTTCTAAAAAATCGGGAAGATGCGCCCCGAGCCCCGCCCACTTTTGCAAAATTGTCATTTATAGACACTTTTCCTATGAATTTTCTAATTTTTTTAGTAATACTTTTTGAAATGGAATAGTTGTAAGTGTTTACTTAATAGAATGATCCATCATTATAAAAATAAAAAATAGTCAATTTTAAATGGTAAGTCTCGCCCCAAATTTGTCCAAATCCAACAAAATTTTCTAAAATCAGCAAAAAAGACACATATCTGCCGAATTTTCTAATTTTTCTGGGACATTTTTCCGGAACAGAATAGTATTTAAATACAAAAACATACTATCCTCGTATACTTAGATTAAAAAGTTTTATAAAATTTACACGTTAAGTACCGCCCCGAGCTGCACCAAGGCCGCCTAATATTCTAGTAATAAATAGCTCTCTCTAGACTCTCTATTATTGAGGATGGGCTCATATACTGTGGTACACTCAAGTATACTATCCTCTGTTTCTTATGATGACTCATCATAGAAATAGAATCCTTTAAAACATAATGATTCATCTCCATCAATGCCACAAAAAGGTCTTAAATATTAGAAACAAAGAAAACAAGATTTTGTTAGAAATCCGTTGGTTTTATGCCTACCACAACTCAGATGACAGAAAGCAGCGAGTTTAACTGATAAACGATTTGTGCTATTTTTTTTCTCTCGAAATAATTATTATCAGTGTATTAAGATTCGAAAATGTTATCACGTTTAACAAGAAACAGTTCGTAGTACATTGACATTGACTACATTCATATTAAAGGTGTATGGTCCAATGTGGTTTTCAATTAAAAATAGATCATCTTGTTTCGATGGACCCAAACATTCAACGAAGAAAGTATCTTGATGAAAGTGTAAAGAAAATAGTAGATCCTGTTATTCAGAGAAACGCCTTCAACGCGCATCCTGAAAACTTGCTGTTGATTATGCTGGCAGATAACAGCAAAGTTCAAAGGGAAATTGCATACATAATAATTAAAAAATCACGTGAAGAAATTAGGTTCTTTTATGTTAGAAAAGTCACTGTAGCAACATCTTACAGTAGTTTAATATAGTGGCACGAAGTTCCTGTGACTGAGCCCCCTTTAATAAGAGACATCAGTATCGAAGATCTGGCCAACATTGTTGAAAACAACAACATCAAAAACTTTATTCCAGATGTGCCCTGCCACACACAGTGCGTCGCAAGGTACATCAAACTTGTGACAGATGCATCAAGCACTGTGATTGGTTATGAAGCCAGAGATGGTTTGATAAGGAATCAAATTGGATCCAGAAGAATGATTCCAGTGTTTCGTACAAAAAAGGACTTTGCCTGAATAATATATAAAATTAGCAATTTTTAGTTAGAAACGTCCGAATCGGTTTTGTAGTTAAAAAAAAAAAAGGTACTTTCCAATGTCAATACGTAATTTGTAATCTTTCAAATTTACTTTGTATAACTTTATACCTCCTACCTTTATTAACTATTTATATTTCATTTTAATTATACATAATATGAAGAAAAAGTACCTTTCATCAATATATTGTTCTTATTCATTGTAATTACTTGGGTGTTTTACCCATGTAGCATATAAAAATATACTAATGAATTCACCAACTTGGGGCGACACTAAGAATGTGATATATGAGTCTATTTTTGTTACAAGTGTACGAAAAGAGTATAAAGTAGTACTTCAGTAATATTGTGTCCTGTAAAAGTACCCTGGAAAAATTAAAAAAAATCCATGTGTACCACAGTACATGAGCCCATCCTCAATAATAGAGAGTCTGGAGAGAGCTATTTATTACTAGAATATTAGGCGGCCTTGGTGCAGCTCGGGGCGGTACTTAACGTGTAAATTTTATAAAACTTTTTAATCTAAGTAAACGAGGATAGTATGTTTTTGTATTTAAATACTATTCTGTTCCGGAAAAATGTCCCAGAAAAATTAGAAAATTCGGCAGATATGTGTCTTTTTTGCTGATTTTAGAAAATTTTGTTGGATTTGGACAAATTTGGGGCGAGACTTACCATTTAAAATTGACTATTTTTTATTTTTATAATGATGGATCATTCTATTAAGTAAACACTTACAACTATTCCATTTCAAAAAGTATTACTAAAAAAATTAGAAAATTCATAGGAAAAGTGTCTATAAATGACAATTTTGCAAAAGTGGGCGGGGCTCGGGGCGCATCTTCCCGATTTTTTAGAAAAAAATTAATGACAGATTCGGAAGTTTCTCACCAATAGACAACTTTTTTTCACTATTCCATTAAAAAATAAAAATAAAAGTGCTATTTCGCTCCACCCTAATGTACATACGTATTTTCGAAATTACCTATACGTGAAATACAATTCTTATTTTTTAAACTTTAACACCTAATGTTCGAGGTGGTTTCGAACGCATATTTCGTGAACTGTAAGTCCTAGACTCTTGAAACTAGCGCTAATTGATTTTGCGTATCAAATTACTCTTCTAGTACGACTGAAACACCTACTGTGCGACTTTTGAGGCCCAAAAAATGAATTTAAGGAATTCTTACTTTCGTATGCCTATTTCATTGAAATTTTATCGTTAGGTTGTCTGGTTGTATGGTGAATTTTATTATTAGTCTTTATTACGGACGGACTGATATGTTTTCCATAAGTACATGATTTTTTTTTTAATTAGCCCTTAATCGGTCGGTAATTAGGATCCATTGACCGATTCCGCGACGTTGCCAAGCGGAACAGAATCCCACTCTACCGAACAACTTTCCACGGGGAACTGGATCACTGGGGCAAGTTTCCAAGGAGTATTGAACTTTGATGAGCATGAGCAGGTATGCGGGGGAAATTTCTCTGGCACATCGCCATGGCTGATGTATAAATAGAAAAGTGAGAAGTTTTATTTTACTGAATGAGCATAGTTGGTGCTATTTATGAAAGATCTAAGCCACGTTGCATACACCAGCTCTTGTAGAGACAGGCAACGTATGGTCAGTATGGTCTATGCCACGTTGCCACATGCTGAAACATTGTCTCTGTGATGCCTCTACTTTTGCTTTTTTGGGCTGGGGTCGATATTGTTCAACCTCGTCCTAATGATTGAGGTTATTTGGTTCTGTCACTCCTATTTTATGGCTATATGCCCTTCCTAACACCAACCCTGTTAGGGTTAAGAGCCAATGATTTGTGTTATTATCTTTTGGCCTGACAAATCTGGCACCCTTTCTGTAACGTCCCCCAGCAAGATGCGTATTTAATATAGATTCAAAAATATTTTTATTTATTTTTTATATAAAAATGAGTGTTTCAGAGCCTTTTTATTTTCGTAGCCGTGAAACAGCGGCTACTGTAGACGCTTGTGGTCTGTATTGTAGCTTGCCCATCCCGTTGTATCCCTTCTCTCTGATGGGCGAGAAGTAATAAATACTTTCCACTTAGGTGCTGGGTCAACACGAGCGCACCGGAAGGTATCCCTTACAAACAACTGTAACCAAATTTCGAATACAATCTTTTGTCGGCTCTGGGATTCGAACCCTGGATTTTCCGCATGGCAAGCGAGTGCTTTACCACTGAGCTGATCTGGGTCTTGAGTAATTGTGATGTCACTCTCTTGTGTCTCAAACAGAATAATATAATAAACTTTTTTTTTTTTTTTTTTTTTTTTTTTTCTATTAGGCGCTTTAACACTGTTACTAGGTTCTAGACAGGTCGTTCACGCCGATTCTTCTGGTGTTTTATACTTGGGTGTACAGCTTAATTGTCTTAAGGTAACATAGTAGAGAATTAGCGCTCTCGACAGAGTCTGTCAGAGCTGGAGGAACAGGTAGGGACAGTCGTATGTGTGCATGGAGATGACAGGTCAGTATGTGTTTAGCAGAGAGAATTTCACCACAACGACAGTTAGGGGGAGGAGTCCGCTTGAAGAGATAGCTATGAGTGCAGCGGGTATGGCCTATTCTCATGCGACAAAGTACAACCTCCTCAAATCTAGTCTGTCGGTCGCTTGAGTTCCATTGAGATATATGAGGTTTGATGGATTTTAATTTATTGGAGTTCGGAATGTTATCCCATAACAGTTGCCATTTTTCATTAATGGATTTAGCTATGTAAGGTTTAAAGTCATGTGAGGAACAGAGCTTTAGAGGGGGTATATTGTCTTGTGGGGAACGTGTGGCTCTGTCAACTGCCTCGTTACCATGAATACCTGTGTGGGAAGGACACCATAGAAAGGCTATGGTCTTACCACAGTTAATTAGGTCCTGCCAGCAAGAATGTAGTAAGGATACTATCGGATTGTCATTATTTGGGTTTGAAAGAGCGTCTAGAGCACTCTTAGAATCCGAAATAATTAAGAAGTTCTGTTTTGGCAAGAATTTAATATGTTTAAGGCATAAAAGAATGCCAATCAGCTCAGAGGTGAACACAGAATTAATATGGTTAAGACAAAAGGAAGATATGATCATATTATCAATAATGTAAGCACAAGTGGTAGAATTATCCATTTTCGACCCATCTGTAAAGCACAAAGTGTACTCACTATACTTGGAATCAATAAGATCATAGTAACGTTGCTGGAAGACTGATGCAGATATATTTTCTTTTTTTCCTACATTTAAACCATTATCAATTATAGGGGTGTCTTTGGACCAGGGTGGGAGATGTCTATTAAATGGAGCAAAGTCACTGTTGAGGATTTTTCTTGTGAACTCGATTTCTTCTCTGAATATAATAAACTTTAAAATGGCAATTAGCCCTAAAAGATTTAGGGCCGCATTGTTAGAACTTGCGTCAGACAGATGTATTATTTTTATAAACACTTCTTTATATTATGTACAAGCACATAGGTAATTATTATGTTTATGAATTGACCTTTTAGCCATAATCTATGGTTTATAGCAGCGTTTCTATATCCGGAGAAGTTCCAATTAACCCTTGAACCATACTGACAATTTCCAGGGGATCCTCACAGACCGCTCGGGTTCTGTGCAGCCCAGTTTGGAAAGCACTGGTTTATAGTAAGTACAGCTTTATTTAAATTGGCATAACTGCATAACCGATGGTGATTAACAAATCAAGATGCAACGACTTGGTTGTAAAATTTATAAATGAGCTCCATTCAATGCGATATCTTATGCAAAGAAGAATTGTTTATTTTATATCTCTTTCCTCTTTGCTCACAGGCTGATTAAAATTCCAACGGCGAGTCTTAGATAAAGCTCTGTATGAATTCAAAAGTCTACAGATCCTGAGGATTTATTTAATGTTTTATTATCTCTCTCATCATGATTATTATCCTAATCATCATCTAAGTCTAGGTTTCTATATAATTATTACTTTAGGGATTATTCCAAGCAATATTCTAAGTTAGAATTTCTAACAAAGCGGTAATAGGAAGGATTAGATTTATTGGCTTCTAACTCACGTGGTCATTACGCCATTAATTGTCTTGTAAATTGGTTCCATTCACATATTACGATGTCTAATCCGACTTGAGTGACTTAGGTAACAGACTTGTAACCTGGAGGTCATTGGTTCGAGTACCATGTTATACACAGAAACCATATTTACTTGTGATTTGAAGCTATTTTACTCCAACGGTTAAAAAATAGTTTATTTAAAATATAAGGGGCCGACAAAATATAGGATCTACCTATCTATACTTTATGTTTTCTGATTTCAATCTGCAAAAAAAAAAAAAAAAAAAAAAACAATGACTAGTAGTCATATTATGTACCTACCTAATACCTACCTACATAATTACTTATTTTTCTTATTTCAAAAATACTAATGAACAGGATTTAACCTTTTATTTTTCGTCATGGCTTCTCAAAATAATATTACTTCAGCGAGCCATCGCGGCGGCATCGTAAAGTTTAGACTCACAATGTATAATTATAATTATTATACCTCATCGGTAATATGCCTACAGATTTTCAGCAAACATAAAAATATTTCTCCATGTATTTTGTTTCACTCAGATAAAATTGATTAAGACGAGCTCATAATCGGTAATATGCCTACAGAATTTCAGCAAAGAGAACATAAAAAATATTTCTCCATGTATTTTGTTTCCCTCAGAAGAGATGGAATTGATTATTACGAGCTCATTTATTTGGGCGCTGGATTTCGCAAGCACATTAGCGGGCATTGTGTCCCGGATATTGTGACATCTCCTGTCCGGTGCCTGGCTCTGGCTAAACCAGGTATATGATGGGTTTTGACACCGTGCGATTGTTTCCCGGTATCTGATGGTGGGACCAGGGACGAAACCAGGACGGGGAAATGTCTACTAGAACTTCTCACTTTTTTGTTTTAATTGTGATAGCAACTAATCTTATTTTTATTTATTTATTTACTTTATTAATTGGACATATTATAAACAACCCAGATAATTACAAATTAATGTACAATATAAGAGAAGAAAATAAAAATAAATATATATATATAATATAATTATGTCCTAACTAAAGGGCGGTGTTATTGCCTTTGTTAATCTCTTCCACCCAACCCTTATAATAATTATGTACTTAGCGAGCAGCAACTTCATCATTGAAGTATTCGAGACGGGAGCTTTACCCTCTACTCGCTACATCACAAATAGCTACCCATCACATCAACCTACATCCAAGTCCTAACCTCGCTGAACAGTGCTTAACTTCAGTGACACAACGAGAACTGGTGTATTCAAGGTGACGCGACGCTAATTTCTATTCTGTCTTTTTCTTTGTATGGGCCGTTCTTCACACCTCGGCCGATGTGATTGATTCATAGTTTATACCTGTAAATACTGGAGAGCTTAAACATTAAACTTGCAGGATTTTAACCGTTCTCGATTTGATCTCTGTTGCAGGTGGGTAGTAACTTTCAACATCAGTTCGTAAAGTCAAAGTATGTAAGTATTCTTTGAGAGTAAGTTCATGCTTTTACAGTACTAAAAAATTATTAAATATTAATAAAAACAGCCAAACAAGCGGAACTAAAGAAGTGCCTGAAATATAAAGACCTATACAAAATCTTTATGATACCATTCCCTTCGCCGGCCGTTGAACCTTTGGCTCTTTTGGGCCACAAGTGCTTTCGAAATGTTTAACAGCATATCCAAAACCTTGGTTCTTGAGACAAAGGACAGACGAGCCGGGGAATATTTCAGACAACGGCTTCGTTTCGCTGTTCAGAGAGGTAATGTTGCGTCAGTGCTGAGCACACTCAGCACACTGCCTCGGGAAGATGTCCTTGGATAGGCGTTTTAAATATTGTGAAAATATTGTTGTAAAACAATAAGAGCTTGTCAGGTATTTTTTTTTTTAAGTCGTTCCTGGTTGGCAAAACACGGGGATGTGCGAACAGTGCAAACAGGATGGGATGTTTGGCTGAATATTAGACGTGCCTAATGAGTGACGATCCGAGTGAATACTAATGTACTTCATGCCTAGTACTAATACTTTTACTTCAAATACTAACACAGGTACATAGTGCCTAAGTCTACTGCTATAATAATGGTATATTTATTTACGGTAAGAATCCTTTTACAAAGTCACAAGTATATAAAACAAACATAAAAAATTACAATATAAAAATTAACAAAAATGAGGAAAGTAAAAGAACAATAGCAATAATATATCATAAGATTAATAATTATTGAAGGTAATTAATTATGATAAGAAAAAATAACAGCAGTCAAAAAACTTTGTCAAGGGCGAATATCCAGCCAGACTATTCACTGATGGCTGTATCTCTGAAACGGTAGAGCCTACGGAGCTGAAGTTCACACACACACACACACACACACACACACACACACACCACACACACACACACACACACAACACACAAATTTGCGGTGCCCCAGTCAGGCTGGGCACGGACTAACTAAATCTCAAATGGAATGTTGTATTGTGTGGCATATTGTTTTAAAGTTCTAGTTAAGAGTAGTTCATTGGATGGAAGCAATTTTCAGAGAAATTGGACTCTTCTGGAGCGTCCCTTAGAGCGCAAAAAAAGTAATAATTACCTTATAAATAGCTCAACAATTTTTTTTTACAAGACTGTTGTATGCTAGAGCTCTATTTATGAAACAAAAAACATATTGAAGTTGGTAGATGTAGTCCAGAGAGGGATTGGGAGGAAAAGTCCCATGAATACTGGATGCATGCCCTCTCTGGATCGACAGCTATAATTGTATTTCATGTTTCACGAATGAAAATTTTACTACATATTCAGGAGTTCAAAGTCACTTATTTTTATCTATCCCGTTACCACCAGCGCACAGCGTCGATGGCGCATTGATTGCTCCGGTTCTCGTTGGATCACCGAAGTTAAGCAACGACCAGCCAAGCAACCGAGGCTTAGGGGAGGATAATGTGGGGAGCAGCTTTGTGAGTTTCCTGATGTGTATGAAGGTTAATACACCTGTCGTGATATTATACCATGCAGTTAACCAACAATATTGAACCTCCAAAAATTGAAATAATTGAGAAAAAAATGTTTCCGTTGTGGCCTAGATTTGCAGTGAAAAACGTATTTTCTTTCTTTAATGAAAGTCATTTTTTCTTGTCAGCAATTAAATAAATTGGAAGTATTTTGTCACTTCTCGCCCATCAGAGAGGAGGCATACTACGGGATGGGCAGGCTACAACACAGACCACAAGCGAGTAGGTGCTATTTCATGGCTAATATGAAATGAAAAGGCAAAAAAATTCAAAATTTCGTAAGACGCTAGACGCGGCGAGATTAATATTGTGATTACCACAGATTCTGTATGATATATATTTTAACCATTAGAACAATAGGTAGGTATACCTACTGATAAGTAGGTATTCCTTAATCACAAAATGGTCTGAAATTTATAAAAGTTATGAACACCCTGTAAAACCTTAATAGTTAGTCCAGATTCTTTGCTTGATGGTTCTCACAGTTTTCCTGTGTTGGAGGAGGGAACTAGGTATTTGATCAAGGAATGAGTTTTAACATACAGGGTGGTTTTGATGGAATGTGAAATCATGAAATAGAAAGTTGGTTCATGGAACATGTTCTTGTATTGTATGCCTCGTCGCGTCGTCCAATAGGATAACGAGGGCCTCTGCATTTGTACTGCCTTCTAAATCTTAAATTATTAAGTCCCCATAGTTCAGTGGTCAAGGCGTTGGTCTTTTAATCGAGAGGTCGCTTGTTCAAAACCCGGCCGGAACAGAGAAAGTTATCCTGCTTCCTATAATTATAAGAAAATCATCATCCAACCACCTATCATCCAACCACCTATCTGAACTTCTTACCTATGTTTTCTAAAGATATTTCGCATACTTATGGTAGTTTATTGATAGTTTTAGTGCCTTTAGTAAAAGTTATTAATCACTTTCTTAGTACTTATAATATATAAGAAAAAGATTTTTTTTTACTATCCAAAAGTAGGTTTCTCTGGCGGAAATTGCTGAGTAATAATATAATACTCTTTAGTGGAAGATAACTACCTGGCGAGGTTAGTGCTCAAAGCATTTTCTAGCAGCTATGTGCTAACCCTCAGAGTCTTATTATTATGTGGTCACATACTCAAATTAATGAGGAAAAATTCATGCACTGGGTGGGATTCGAACCAACGGATACCTATGCTACCTGGATTACCAGACTAGGGCGTTAACCACTAGACTACTTGTACACCTAAACCTGTTTCAAGAAGAAGAAAAACAAGGAGAAGAAAAACGAGTACCTAGGCGATACTATAGAATGATTTTATACCACCCAGTAACTATCGGATTTATTCTACATCTAAGTTCATGTTGAACCCATAAATCAAGGCAGATGAGGTTCTGGCCCCAACTCCATCAATAACATCCATAATTCATTTTACTATTTATTTTTTACAAGTTCAAAGCTGTCTCGAAATATTTTGCTCATATTTTTAAGAAAAAATTAAGAAATAAATTTCTGAGAAATTATAACTTCTCATTCCCGAACATTTTTCTTCATACCTTATTTAAAATGTATTTCTTATTGCTACCTATTAGGTATATTATTTAATTTTTTTTTTGAGACTTTTTTGCCTAACGTGTCTCTAACATCTCAGGAAAGTATTACTGGCTCATGTTCTGGAATATGTTTCACATTGTGCTCATGCTTATACAATGTTTCACTGTTTCTTTTTCACTTACCTGAACAAAGTTCTGAAGGTAATCGAGTTTGATGTAATTCGGAATTGACTTAATTTGGATCGCTCAATGCTAATTACTATAGCTTACCATGTATAGGAATCACGAGGTTTGAGAAGCAAGTTTTTGCCGATAAATCTGAGCATGATTCACGCTTTGAATAATAATTTCGATATTTATGAATAATGTATGTTTATTTATAACTTTAAGAGCTTAATTTACTTTGTCTTGTGTTCGAAGCGCCCACGTCTTTCCGGTTTGAATTTCCGGGGGTTTAAGGGGTTAATTTGAACTGTGTGCCATGATTCAGACGAAGAGATAAATCATGTATCTAAATTTGAACTTTTTTATACTAACGGGTTTCTACATTAATTGAAATAACTGTAATTAGTCCTTTTAATCTACACATAACTTCACTAAGGTATTTACTAAGTTTGAAAATCCAGCCTCCGTGGCGTAACGGTTTTGACGACTGCCCACAGTCCAGATATTTTGAGTTCGATTCCCGGTTGGGGCAGACTTTTCGAAGAAAATTCTGTCCCCTCCAAACACGTGAGGCTGGCATTTCCGGCCCTACCCAGGCTAACAGGTCACAATACATCTAACAGAATTCGGTGTGATAATTGGGGCTTCTCTTGTGGAACTCCAACCAGTCTATAATATTCTAAGGCAGGTCGTACACTGAAGAAACGCGTTTCGTGAATCGCATTTCATGCAACGGATTTCACGAAACGCATTTCACTAGACCGCGCACATTGGTGAAACTTTTTTAGTTCAGTTTCGTTCTTCATGTCATCCGATGAAGATGATATTGTCTACCTACATGAAAAATAAATAAATAAGAAACCTTTGAAAAATACTAACCTATACTGTTCACTTCTTGCGCCACCATCTCCCATTTACTAACAATTTCGGATTTTCTTAAATATCAGAGTCAAATTATAGTTAATTAAAAAATAAATATAAATAGCCTACGTAAAATGATAATATGCATATACTCGTACATACAAAATTTCATCAAAATCGGGTGTACCGTTCACGAGATATAAGCGTTTAAGTAAGAAGTTAGTGGTCAGGCGCATGGTCTCTTTCCAGAATGTCTCCTAGATGTGTGCGAAATTTCATCAAAATCTGTTGAGCAGTTTCCGAGATTTGCGCGTTACAAGGAATCGTTTTAACAGACCGACGGACCGACAGACGGACACAAAACCAAATTTGCTCAGGAGGTTAAGAAATATAAAAAAAAAAAGTAGTCACCGTGGCAGAGTGAGTTAGCGCGCTAGGCCTTGCACACACGGTGACCTGGGTTCGATCCCCAGCGGGGCAGGAATTTTTCTGCTCTGTACTTGGATGTTCGGGGTCCACTCATACCTCGTGAGGAAAAATGAGTAGTTACTTGTATGAGTAACGACCAGTGGCGGCATTACCAGAGTAAAAAGAAATTAATGTCATAGAATAATTCGAAATGTAAAGGAGGCTCTTAGTAATGCTGCGCTACCCACAAAAATTGTGAAGAGGCCTTGTGCTTCACCACAAATAAAACAATACATACATATAAAAAATTGAAATCGGAGCAAAAGAATATTATTTTTTTACAAAAACGAACACAATACTTCCGATTTCTAATATTAGAAATTTCTCGGAAGTAAAACAACAATATAATAATAACCTCTACGGTCTATTAAATACTATTAATTAATTTATCACCGAGAGATCACACGAAACTGAATCACACGAAACCAAATATTTCGGTTTCAACGAAACGCGTTTCATGCATTTCTAGAAACTGTAGTTTCTTGTAACCCAGTGTACGCGCCTCTGTGTGTTTCAGTCTATCGGTTTTGTGAAATCCAAATTTCACGTTTCAAGAAATGCGTTTCGTGTAACGCGTTTCTTCAGTGTACGACCTGCCTAAGTTTTTAAAAATGTAAAAGAAATTAAGATTTATTAATAATTAAGAACTATTATATATTGATTATAAACCGGGTCCCTTTTCAAATAATTATTGTTCATGAAGTTCAAAACAGAAGTGGGGTCATATGAAAGATCGACAAAGAGGTCATCGGAATATAATATAAAATATAAGTAGATAACAGTGATGAAATTTCATTTATTAATTAATACAAAGCCCGTCCATATTTCTCATTTATATATATGTATAGAGATTATTTCATAACGGATATAGAAGAAGAACCTGTATTTATTCATTTACTTAATCAACAACATGACTCTTTGATAGCGGGATAACGCCTCCTCGCGCTATCTTGATGTTATAATATAAAATTTATCTATGTAGGTACATAATATTATTAATAGGTACTGTACAGATGTAAACATAAAAAAACAGTTGTGTCTTGGTGTTGAACTCTGCAGTACTTGAGTTTTTGAAATCAGGAATTTTTCTGCTCTCTACTTGGATATTCGGGGTCCACTCATACCTCGTGAGGAAAAATGAGTAGTTCCCTGTATGAGTAACGACCAGTGGCGCCATTACCAGAGTAAAAAGAAATGAATGTAATAGAATAATTCGAAAAGTAAAGGAGGCTCTTAGTAATGCTGCGCTACCCACAAAAATTGTGAAGAGGCCTTGTGCTTTACCACAAATAAAAGCATACACACATAATAATTTCTATGTAGGTAGATGTAGACCTACTCCCCAGAGGTTTCAACTAACGTCGGACAAAATTTAGAATGTCCTAAAGAGAAAAGCACGAATTTTATGTCGAACACTTCTACCATACCGATTTGCAAATAATGTTTTGACTAAACTTGTCGCTATCTGTCGTTCAGTCATAAGTCATAACCATGGAGGGTGTTAACACCTTCGTGATGGCCACGTTATTATTGGTACACTTTTTATTTCATTCATGCCCAATTCAGGTCATGTCACACCGAATCTCTGATTCAGAATTGGTTTTAATTTGTATGACAAAACTTACGGAGCCGTGACTATTCTGGTTACCATGGTAACATATCAACAACATTACAACATTAACAAGAGCTTTGGTTTCGATACAATACTTCATGAGTACAGATGGGATTGTTGTATAATTTGATTTTTACTTCCTACAACCTTTTAAGAGTAAACCTTACATGGTAATTATGGTAAACCTATACACACAGTTAACAGGTATAAATTGTACGTTACCCTATACTGTCTTCGATGACATTGTTGATGTATGTGAGTTATTTAATCATTCTACTTAAAGTTTTGGCAAATTCTACTTAATCTTTTTGAAAGCCATTTAAAAATAAAAATGTTCTCCACATTCCTCTTCCTACTTTTCACCAGAGCAGTCACAAATTTTACGCTCCCTGTTATTTACATATTTTCTCGAATTATTTAAAGTTTTGAACGTTCAATTTTTGCATATGTATCTTAAAGAAGTGCTTAATCATGTCTGATTGACTATTATTCCGTTTAAAACAGTTATTAGATACCTTTTTTCAATGAACTTTTTCCCTTCTTTTCCTGTGATAATAGTGTTTTCTATTTCTACCTTTGTTCCCATTCATATAATAACATGATTTCTATCATTATTACTCATTAATCCCGTTCGCGATTTTTCCAGATTTTAGCCACTCACATTATTTTATTCCGTGGACTCAGAAGAAATTTTTCATTCTCCGCTATGACTTCTTTCTCTTCCATTCTTTCCCGAGGTTCTACTTTTTCCCACAAGAGGCCAGCAGCTCCATCATCCTTCAGTTCTTCCTTTTCTCTTCATTCTCAATCCAAGCCAGTTAATGATTCCCTAATGCTCCCTCTCGAATGTGCTTTCTTTCTCCCATGCGTAGATTCCATCTCAATTGATAAATATTTTATTGCTGTTGGAAATCTTCTTGATGGAGATTTTCAGAAAATAATCTACGGAGGAAGAAATGGTTCCAGAATAGTGATGCATCTTTCTTCTCAATGTGTGCTAAACGATTTCGTTGCCAAAAATGAATCCGTAACAATTGATGATCAAATATTACCCATAAGAAAGCTTATTGACCCAGGACTTATTTTGTACCTACATAATGTGGCTCCTCACCTTCCTAACGACTTGTTACTCGATGAACTTGAAAAAAGTGTCCGTCTCATGTCCGACATCAAGTTAACAAATTACGGTATGCGAGATTATCGCTTGCGGCACATCTTGGCGTACAAGAGACAAGTTCAGATTCGGACAGAGGACAGAGAAAAAATACCTACCAATATAACTGTTATATGTAAAAATGTCCCACATACAATCTACCTATCCTTTGACACTCCTAGATGTTTCAGCTGCGGAAAGGAAGGACATGTTTCCAAAAACTGTCCTGAATCAATTCAAACTTTTTCAGCTCAACAAAGATTGGAAGAGATTAAACTCACATCCCCTCCACTTTTAAATGAAAATCTATCCGGTTCTTCTCCCCCTCTCCCTCCTCCCCCACCTTGTGAGTTCAGGGATGGAAACACGGCAATGGAAATAAGTGAAGAGTCCAGCACTTTGAAGAATGATTTCTTCCCGAAATTTTCCTCCTCTCATTCTTCCTCTTTAGAGTCCCTGGGAGAGCCGACCATCCCTTCCTCCCTAGTATCAACTACCACGTCCGCGACTGAGGAGTTTCCCGCTCTCAAAAACCCAGAGACCCCGAAAAATAACAAGAGATCCCTACTCAGCTCAGAAACTCAACACGAGAAGAAAATAAAAACCTCCACCTCCCCTCCCCCAGATCCAGAACTCTCTGAGGGTTTTAAATCCTTGGTATCAAAAATAATAACTGATACCAAGGAAACCTCTGTTACGGCAGACGATTTCTGCAATCTTTTGGGTAAACTCAGAAATGCCCAGAAGAAACAGGAGATTGTCGCTCAATCCAATCTTCCTCTTATCAACCTGAAGAACATTTTCCAAAATGTCCATTCTTCTCCCGACACTTCTTCCAATATGAAGGCTAGAATCACCCGTCTTCTGAGAACTGTTTTTGCCGATGACAAGATGTTTCTTAAAAATGTAGATAATATTTCCATTTAACTAACTTACTATGTACATAAAACTATATCCTCTTTTTACCTCCTTTTTAAGGTATATTCTAAGTGTATATGTAGAATACTTTACTCATGTATCAACGATTATGTACCTTTATTTCCATATTTTTTTTTTTACAACTTACCTTTTATGTTTATTGATATATTTTTTATTATTGTTTATTTATTATTGTAAAATTTATGATTTTTCCTTCAGGATACATCCTCCCCTTGTATATACCTAAAACTCATCATTGTATCTTCCACTAAATAACAGTAGAACATAGAACACCCTAATAACCTCCTTCCTTACTTACCATTCTAAGGAAGAAAGTTTCATCATCCTGTTTTTGAATTTATATCAATTAAAAATGTGATTTAACTTCATTTTTCAGTGTATATAACATAAAATAAAATGTTCGCACACTATAATAAATGAAAAAAAAAAAAAAAAAAAAAAAAATGTTCTCTTTTTATAAAGGTATTTTTAAATTATTTGTTATAGGGTTCATATTAGAAATCCTAAATATTGTTATAATAATTTAATATGTTATATTAAACTAGGATTCTCTAAAACAGATTTTCCTGTTAGAAAATTCTGCCTCAATCGGGAACTCAGGATCTTTGAACTACGGGCAGTAATCACAAGCATTACGCCACGGAGGCTGGAGGTCTCGAGTTTCGTGTTCATACAACATACAACTGGCCCTCTCATTCAACAATGAACAACTCTCGTATCAACCTGAATAGTGATGACTTGAAGAAATATGTGGATTATGTCAACCAACTCTTTGAATTGAATAGCTTTGAGTTACGCAACTTGGTTTATCTGCAGCTCTAGTTATCTATGAGGTACTTAGAGAGCGGGTATTACCACTTGCGCTGGTGTTGATCCAGTGCATTCCAGGAGGTTAATGTTTGCTCAGAGGTGATTGAGATCAGTGGCATTATTTAGGCTCGAATTATGAAACAGGATTAGATTACCATACTACGGGATGCGGAGGCTACAACACAGGCTAAAAGCGACTACATTATTGTATATGTACAATTGTACATTGTACATACACCACCTAGATATTTTTACAAAATTATCTACCTACCAATAACTTTTCATCAACTTTGATTGGCTCCTCGACATCTAATTGGCTTCTGAGTATCTAAAATGATTTTCACATCAGAAGTTTGCTTAAGCTCAGTTTTTATTCTATTTTATTACTGACTTTGATGACTATAAGTTATTAATTGTACATTACTTTAACCTCAAATACATAAGTAATTAATATACGATACACAAATACGCTTAGTTGGTAATCTACGAGAAAATGATTCTATAATAATAATAAGTTTTACTTCCGACAAATTTCCAATATTAGAAATCGGAAGTATTGTGTACGTTTTTGCAGCAACAACAAAAATATACTGGCTGTCGGCAGTGTGCCTTTTTGATTCCCAAATTCGACGTTAAATATTACAAAAAAATTAATGTTAAACAAGCGTTCGCCGATGGGGTGAGGAATCCTCGAACATCTTCTGGTGCAAAATCATAATATTATTTAACGGTGTTTTTCAGTGGCATGATTGCGAGACATGTCTTTCCAGCTCTGTATAGGAATAATACTTTTCTAGACTTTGGATAATTTCAGTGACTATTTAACGTCCATTTTGGCTTCCTAAATTATTACTTGAACTAGCTGGAAGACTTAAGAAAAGCTTGAAACAATACTTAAACCATTATCGAATCTTGACGCATATTGAAAACATAATACAATAATATTCTAATGTAACTGTAAAAATATAAAATGAAGAAAAAAAAATATTCTTCCACTTCTTCTTCTTTTGGTCCCCCTAATTACACCGCTTCTATCTCTCAAAAGACTACCGTACTGTAGAGCCCGCACTATACGCTAAGTTAGCGAGAAACCCATCGCCTGAAAATTGGTATTTACATAAAATAAAGCAGCACTCATTGCTTGACATACTGAAATTCGAGCGCAAATTATGCCACAGCACGGACGCACAACAATCTCTTTGTAACGGGCGATCTTAAAAAAAATCTTCACTCAGCCTAAACGTACCTACGACGGCTTGTACCGTTGGAATGTGTCAAGATTTATGGATTGGCCGGCGACAAAACACTTCTTACGCACTTGAAGGCACATCCGAAATCTCTTCTAAGAACAAAACATCTTAGAGTACCCTAATTATCATACTTGTGTGACCAAGTGGTCTTAAGTGGTCACGGGGTTTAGGTCTAAGTGAGAATTATGTGAGACTCAGGTCTCTTAACTCTGAGTAGGATCTATGGAAGGTTTCTTTGCGTTATTTAGAAAGCTATAGAAATAAAATAGTTAGATAAGTGCATACATATATAATGTATGTATAAATGTAGAAGTTCACACTTGCTAGGCATAATAAATTATCATTTATATAAGTTGAATTTCATTGTGCGTAATAAACATAAACAGTCATAATAAAAAGACCTGTTATTTTTTGTAATATAGCAAATGTATAACTACAATAAAATTACTCTAACACTTCTCAAAACAGCTCGAAAAACTTGTTTTCTTTTGGCAAAAAGTATTACTATTTGAATAATTTGAACCAATTAGATACGAGACACATGTAAAATAATATGATGTTAATTTTCAAAGCACATACATAACAAAATTCAACTAAGTAAATCCTAGTTTAACGTTTGATGAAACCATCAAGCTTGAGCTAATAAAATGCGTATGGTAAGCGACCGTTATTCACTTTTCTAACATGGCAGATCTCCATAAGACAATGTATAAAATTCCGCTTACAAATACATTTCCCAAGATGGCCGCCAAGAGCGGCCTCCATTCAAAGCAGGCTATGTTGTAGTGGATCAATGACATCGAGGCTACGCTGGGACTCTTCACTCTACAGGACATTCTCACACTGTGAGGTAACCGTCACCTTATACTCTGTTACTCAGGTAGAGCTAGGACAGCTATTGTTACAGCCACTGGGACACTCGATACTGTTATGGCAAAGCTATGATAACTTTATTATGATAACTATGAGTGTGGCTGGGGGACTATAAACAGGGAGTAGACCAGCAGTCTGGCTGGGGTACTATAAACAGGGAGTAGACCAGCAGTCTGGCTGGGGGACTATAAACAGGGAGTAGATCAGCAATCAGCAGTCTGGCTGGGGACTATAAAGAGGTAGTATACGAGCATTGGCTTGGTTCTTGGGGCCTTTGTCAATTATTAGCCTCCTTGTAAAGACAGAGGTAGAATTGCTGAGTCATTCCTCCACTGTCTAGCTATACCATCGTTCACGATGACGCCACCCTTTGACGATGATGATGATTACTTTATTCTCCCTGATATAATGATAATCATGACAACTTTTTATTTTCTTTGTTATATTATAATAATACTGTTTTTCAAGATAGGTATTTTACAGCCCTTTATATTTCCTAGACATAAAATAGCAGCTACTGTATTGTGGTCTGTATTGTAGATTGCCAATCCCGTGCTATTCTTCATCTCTGATGGGCAAGAAGTGACACAATTCACACAAGAGATCCCATTAAATTTAGATGCTGGGTCAACACGAGTCCACCCGAACACATCCCTTACAAACAACCAAACTTTTGTCTTCTCTTGGCGTCGAACCCAGACGTAAGGGTAAGTGAGTAAGATTGAAGAACTTAAATAACAACCTATTAGGCTAGGCAGGGCGGGTATAAGGATGGTCTATATTCCTTGTTTCAAGCCTGCAGCTTGAGCCCAGATCCTAAAAGGTCACCAGGAAACACAGTATAAATATCATGTTGCCAATGTATAGTGTATATGAGAGTTCCGTGAAACACCCTGTAGAATGACGTCACACAGCATGCCGATGTAAGCAGATCTCCGCCAAGTGAAAACTCAGTGAGGCGAAACCGCAACCTCTCGGTTACAAGTCGAGTACTGCGAATCGCAAAGCTAAAATAGTATCCCGGTTGAAACAGAATAATAATGTTTTAAGATCTAGTGATGTTACTGATGGTCTGTGCTTGCTCTAGTGATTGTCCTAAAGTTATAGTCTACCACATGGTAGGTACAGAGTACTTGTATGAGATCTCTGATCTAGTGATGGTACTAAAGTTATAATCTACCGCTTGGTAGGTACAGAATACCTGTATGAGCTCTAGAGGCTGTCCTAAATTTCTAAAGATTCTGAGATCTAGTGATGGTCCTAAAGTAATAATCTACCGCTTGGCAGGTACAGAATGCTAATTATGAGATCTAGTGATGGTCCTAAGGTTATAATCTAGTGGTAGGTAAAGAATATACCTGTATGAGGTCTAAATATAGTCCTAAATTTCTAAAGATTCTGACATCTAGAGATGGTCCTAAAGTTAGTCTCCCACATGGTAGGTACAGAATACGTATTGGTCCATACCTGTGCTTGCTTGTACGATTGGTGGGATGATCTTAACGGCTATACATTCTTTACAAATAGTGGGGTACACTACACGATGATCATTGAACCGTCCTAGTGGTGGTATATGTTGCAGTATAATTGTGATGAATATGATAGTGATAATGATGATCTAAATTGGATTTGGTATTGCGTAGTTTAGTGTTAGAAATTCTGAGAGATTTCTTCATTGGCTGACAGCGATTGTGAAGGATGACATCGAGAGATCACCCTTTGCTAGTGATGACCTAGCAGTACCTAGACTATTCTAGTTCTAGCATGTATCATTCTCAACTGAAGTTGTACATTTATTGGTACATGATGAGGGTACTTGGTGATTTATGGTGGTATCAATGTACCCAACATAAATATCGGAATGATGGTATGATCTAAACTGGAATTGGTACGTATGGTTATGGTATAATTATTGTGACATAGTGATGGTGTTTAATGGTCTAGTTATAAGTTATAGTCTTACTTTAAGCTGTGTTTTACTCTGTAGCCTGCAGGTCATTAATTACCAATGAATGGAAATCAATTAATAGTAGTGCATCAACAGGTCAGCAGGCAGCCTCCAATGCCTCCCGGCTCGGTTGTGCGTTCGAAACCCTTGTATTGAAGAATTTTCTATTATGTCTATTATCATCTGAAAATCTAAACAATCGTTATCATATTTTGTGTTAATCACAAAAGTGATGTTACCTTAACTCAAACTCAAACCCGAACAAAACTTATTATAATACCATAGTTGACCTTGAAATAACCTTAAAGTGGTCACCTGAGCAACTTCAAAGGGTCGTTTTTTTTAGATTGCCCTTGGAGATATGAAAATCACCGCAGAATAGATTTTCTCTTTCTTCAAAGGGTCGTTTTTTTAGATTTCCCCTTGGAGCTACGAAAATCACCGCAGAATAGATTTTCTCTTTCTTCAGAGATATTTGACCATGTCTTTAATGACTCACCCTATGCAGTATTTCCAATGCTTGGGACTCGAACAGACCAACCTGTGGCCTCTAGGTTACAAGTCTGTCGAATGCTCGAGCTACTAAGGTCATTTGACTAATTATAAATAAAAAAATACTTAACTGTTATTATAATTTGTGGTTTAGTCACCGTGGCAGAACTATGGACAAAATAAGATATTAGTATGATAAAGATATGGATAGGACCTATATTGTGGGTATAAACAGAATCAGTATAAACGAAAAAGTAAGAAGTTGGACCCACTAGAATAGCATGACTAGATGCTCATGAATATCAGAACATACCTGGACAGCTATTTCGAACTTATGTCCTCTCCTCAGCAGGTAATAGTTATGCTTCTGAATATCCATGTTATGAACTAACCTCTCTCTTAAATGTATAAATAGAAAAGTGAGAAGTTGTACTAGATGTATATCAGAAGGTTACCTACTAGAATTGAGTTCTAATAACACTTCATACAAACACTTTTATTTATTTATTGCAATTGAAGTAATAAAACTTATATAATCTACAGAACATGATTATAATGCTGTATTAACTTTTGTTTCAGGCTTTGACAAGCTGTGTTTCAACAGAAAGGGATACCGAAGAATTCGTTTATGATTCTCACGGTAAGAACTTTAGCAAATTGTTTCAAAATGGCCGAATTATTATAAAACTGGATTAACGGTCTATAGTGCGCTGTGATTGGTTGTCAAATTATCTTAAATTTAATCCTGTTCTATAAATCGGTTATTAGTATCCTACCCGTATGGTTAGATGATATTCTTGATAGAATGAACGTGAAAAAAATTGGAAAATAAATCCAGTTACTTTCATTCATAATGAATAATAGAACTTCGAAACGGCTGGACCATTTGATTCCTTATTTATCACAGAATCTCATTTTGGTTATTAACTGTCACATTATTAGTAGAGTTTTGAAAATGTCTACAACTACAACAAACACCTCAACGGCGGCAAAGTGCCGGGTTTCATCTAGTTTTCTCCAAACAGTCTAAAATCTTAAATTATTGTAAACTGGTATGACATAGGTCTTTGTTACGAAGTACGGGCTAAGAGGCTGGTACCTAAGATTTTGAATAAGATTCTGAATAATAATTGAGAACAATGGGTTTCGCAACACAAGATATAGTAACGCAATGCAATAATTGAGACATTCACAGCAATTTTGGCGATCCCTTCAGTCACACCTATTACTTACCCCTATCTGACTGATATGCGGGTGTGTGTGAGACAGAGTGTGTGTATGAGAGAGAAAGAGAAAGAGAATAATGCACCTTTAATCACCTGTATGCTCAGAACGAGGTTAATCAGAAACCATCAGCCCTGCTCTGTAAATCCGTGTAATTTATTATACAGGGTCACACTGAAGTCAGTTTTTTTTTCTCACCACAAGGATTACATTTTAAATAACCATAATTATACCGTTAGATATTGTATAATATATACATTATTGATTACGGTACATGACCAATTTACAAAAAAAGGACATTAAGAACAAGTTTACAGGTAGAAACAAAATTAGGTAAAAAAGTGAGAAAAGAAAGTACTTATCACAAACGAAAAAGATGTCTCAAAAGTCGAATTTTAATCACATGATCCGAAATTTTAATCAAAGGGCATACAAACATACATACTTACATACCTATACCTACAATAGTTCCACTGTAATTTAAGTATTAGTATATTGTGTATGGAGATTTGGACATGAACGCAAATCCAGTGACTTTCATTTACGAATTAGACATAATGGTCTTACATTGATTTGGAATTATAGGGATTTCACTCTCTACTGCCCGGGACTAACCATCCACCACAGAAATTAACCCTACACTACTAGGTTGGGTCTGAAATGACAACCTCACAAGTTAATTAGGTATTTGATAGTTTGAAAAATTCTGTCCAATCTCACCCGATATTCACAGCCATATTTATGAACAGATAATTTTGTCTGAGCAACGTCTCAAGCAAAGGATTGACCAATAATATTAAGGGCAAAATTAATATAGGCTTTTCTAATACCTCTGTGGCGATAAGTCTCGGATTGCGTACTCCCTTAGATAGGGAAAACCGATGCGGAGCCTTGACTTAAAAGTTATGTATTTTGTCTATTAATTTCGCCCTAAAAGAAATCATGCTTGAGACATTGCTGAGACGGCGCTTTCTGTTCATAAATAGGACCAATAGTAGGCAATTCTATTGATGGCTGCAGTAGCCAAGAAATTATGGCTACCTACTAGACAACTAGGCGACCGTCCTTTGCACTCAGATCGTAACACCCTGTATAATTATGTACATTCTGTTATTTTGCACGCTCTGTAAATCTGTGGTGTATCTGAGAAAGTACTTTATGTGTGGAAGTAGGTAGAGGAACATCTGTGAGGTGTTGTATGGATGTTCATAGCTACTAAATAATGTGTGCTTAGCCTTGAATGAAACGTGTGGAAAATGTAGAACACCGGCGAATCTGGGTGGGGTATTAGGTAAGGTTGTATAGGGGTTATGCATGTGGATTTGGTTATTGATGTGAGAAGTCTTCTAAACTAACATCATCTTCAACACCATCATTTTATATTGTCATGAAAATTAGTTATACCGTTACAATGTAGTTAAATAGTGCACTGGTAGTCAAGTGGTTAACGTGCTAGTCTGGTAATCCAGGTAGCTTAGGGATCCGTTGGTTCGAATCTCACCCAATACATGCATTTTTCCTCATTAATTTGAGTTTGTGACCACATAATAATAAGACTCTGAGGGTTCGGTGGTAGAAAATGCTTTGAGCATTAACCTCGCCTGGTGGTTACCTTCCACTGAAGAGTGTTATTATATTATACCGTTTGTAGAATAAGGAAGGATTTTTATAAATCAGACTTTTGTTCTAGCCTTTGATTTTATGTATAATTTTACACTTTCGACACATACACGATTTGTAATAAAACCTATCTGCCAAATCCCCATAAGTAATTTTGCAACATTTGTTCTGAGCCGTGTCACAATGTCCAACGTGACCAATGCAAGTAACTCGGTGCAGTCCATAGCCGCATGGTATGACAAAGTAATGTGAACATATACCTAATTATTATACATTGCCCTTATAATTATTCAATAAAAACTTACAAAGATAATAATCTATAACAATTAAGGTGATTACAAAAATATCGACGATGACCTTAAATAATGTGATAATACTGGTAATTTGTTAAATATTGTTCAATTATCTGTGAAAAGATGGCTAAACATGGTAACCCGCATTTTTTTCGAAATTGAGTTATCAACAGATTCCTAATGTACTCGACGAGCTCTATCTACTGGTAGCATCAGAATTTCGCTACGATGTATAGTTTCTTGGATAATAATTTTGAAAAAAAACGTGATAAGTGACATTTCGGAAGTTCAAAAGGTGGTAAAGCATGTTCAAGTATCTTAACAAGAAAAAATCTTTTACTTTTCAACAAATTCTATCTTTCATAAGATGGATAAACTTGATCAAGTCCAGTGTCATATTTTGCCGTCTGACGAAATCGTATTATTGCAGTATAATGAACTGGGCAAAATATGATAAAGGACGTTATCAGAATTTGGTATCGCACAAAAAATTTACTTTCTCAAGAATTACAAGATGGCAGAATAGGAAAATCATTTATCAAGTTCTACCATCTTTTGTACTTGCTACATTTGTAAACTTTGAAAGTGGCATATGATGATAAATGCTCTAGACATGCTTTGGCGCCATCCGTACAACATGATGTTGAGTAGTTGAGAACCACTTCACAATTTTGTGGGTATCATCAGCATTACAAGATTTTCATCGCTCGTCATTATTATACTAAATTAAATTGGTACTTGTAATGCCGCCACTGGTCGCTACTCCTATCAAAGTAGCTCCTCATTTGTCTTCACGAGGTATGAGTCAACCCCGACAACTAAAGTACAGAGCGGAAAAATTCCGACCCCGCCGGGATTCGAACCCGGATCACCTGCGTGCAAAGCCGAGCATGATAACACTCGGCAACCGTGACTACTCAGACTAATAAAGTAAAGTAAACGTACTACCTAATTAGTACGTTTAACATAAATTGCCCTCATAATAACGACTCTTTCACTCATTGTACACGATGGCAAAATAAGACATGTAATTATCCTTGTTTGTCTAGTTTGTAATGACTGCTTTCATTTGATATGAAAGATGGCAGAAAAAGCAAGGGACTTATCATAATTTACACTTTCGAAAACGTCTTTTTCACAGTATCTGTAAGATGGCAAAACATGTTAGCAGGAAGAAAAAGTTAAATATTTTGATTCCTACTCAATATTTTTTTAAAATAGATCTATCACTATAAAGCTCGAGAACATTCTGCCTTATGTTCCAAAAATGAAGCTTTAAAGTTTTAATACAAAAAATATAAAATTATTTTTTACAAAAAAAAAAAAAAAACGAAAAAACACCGTCCTGAAAAATTTGAAAATTGCGGGTTACCATGTTTAGCCATCTTTTCACAGATTATATTTTATTAAATTTGTTTTACCTGTGCTCATGAGAAAAAAATGTCGCATTAGTAATTTGAATTTTAAAATATTTTTATTGCAAAACATCAATTCTTTCCAATAATACAATACCTAGATGGTATATTATAATTATTTAATGTTTTATTGTTCTTATTCTTTATTGTTTTCATTAAATAACTTTCTTTTCTTTCTTCCATAAAACTCTTGCATTTTTTCAAAGTTGCTCTTGTTATCTTAGTTCTGTTTTTGTTACACATACCTCTCATAATCCCATCATTCCATTGAGCACTTTCTTCATTCATTTCTCATATACTTTCAAGAGTAGGGCATTGAGTGATATCTTTCACTTTCATATCTATCTGTCATTGATAACTTTACAATGAGCCGACGAGAGGTATTTTTTCTATGATCTATTGTCTATTGATCAATCATGTTAGCGTTCAGCATTATTCTTGCCATTTCTACCGGCGCGGCGTCCTCTTCATTTCTTGTTCATTTCAAGTAATTGTTGGATTTCTTGTGGACAAGTAGTGTTAGTCGATGTGTCTAGACTTGCAGTGTGTACAATTATACAATCTTAGGGTATTGATTCGTTTTCTGTGGATCTGATTTCACCCAATGCTTGGATTGTTTCTCATTCATCGACTATTTGACCACTTATTAGGTAATAATACTTTTGAAGGTTAGGTGGTAGAAAATGATTTAAACACTAACCACGCCTGGTGGTTACCTTCCACTAACGAGTATTACTACAGTCACTTTTGTAATTTTTGGTATAAAATAGTTACTATTTTATAAAAAATATTGAAATATGTACAATTGTACAATACCTACCTACTTTTTACGTCCCTCATCATAAATTTCAACCGTTAGTAATCCACTCCTGAACAGATGTCTGTTCTGTAAAATTTTGTCTATATTATTTGTTTGAATGTCATCCGACTCCCAATAGGAAGCAACAATATCGCTGAACATTGACTTCGGCGATCCTAACGAGAACTGTGTTTTCCTTAAATTTTGTTATTCTTAATTTTCCAATAGAACTGAAGAGAGATGGTTTCAGATAGCCGCGAAAACATATACAGCATCATTAGAAAACATCACGCAAATCATATTCAATTATTTATCAGGAACAATATTCATTCACTATTCCAGATAGTATAGTATAGTGGGAACAATCTCCATTCACTGTTCTAGATACTACCTATAGTGATATCAATCTTTTATTGATTATTCTACCGAGTATAGGGATTATTCCTTTATTATCGAACCCTGCAGAATGTAGAATAAATGTAGATTTGTAGATTTGAGATCGCTGATTCAAGTGCCAATCATTGCAAAGTCTGTTGTATGATTCTTGTGTTCAGCACAAATTTTGATATTTTTTTTAAAAACAAAATATGGTAAGTTCATTTTTGTGTAAAGACTGATTTACTGCTGAATAAAAGAAACAGTATGAAATAAGCCAGATCCCCCCTCAGTTCGGAGTTTTAACTAACCAATCACAGCGGACTATAGGCAGACTTGGTTTATCTTAATCCTATTTTATAACTTGGACCCTAGACCTTTTAAAAAAACACAATACTTCCGATTTCTAAAGTTAGAAATTTCTCGGAAGTAATATTTATCTGTAACCTACAATACTTTTAATATATTTATCTCTCTCTGCAAATCTGAGTGTCAAAAATTACCTGAATTAGCTACTACTTTTTCTAAACATGTAATTATTATGTATCGGTATGTTGTATTCCATATATTTTTGCATTTTTTTCTACTCGTCATGGAAGTTTCAATCAGCTAAGTTCGAGAGAAAGTGATTTTTTATTACCTACCTAAAAGTTGTAAATTAATAAATGGGTTACATTCGTAGAATATCTCTCTCTTTTCTCTCTCTCTCTCTTTCTCCCTTTCTTTATCTTTCTCTTCCTACTATCTCTGTCACTGTACCTTAATCATAGATCTCCTGTCTTATTTCTTAATTAATCTATTGTCTCCTACCTATGTTCAGCTAATACCTACCTATGGTAACTCAATTTATAGAATAGCTAAGTTGTAAATTAAATTATCTCTGTCTTCTCTGTTTTAACTGTCTAGATTTCTAGAATAAGTGGTGTATAAGTACCTAAATAATTAACAAACACGCTGAACAAGTTAGCTTTACAAAATGGAGAGAGAGGTATTCATTAAATTTACAATAGGTTTTTTTTATCAACAAAAAAAATCTTTTTTTTTCACTCCCGGAAATTTTTGTAAATGACTTGGCATTTTATGACTTCCATGCGAAATTGCCTAATAGACAAACTGTCGGAAACCAATTGCCATGAGGTTTTTTTTTATTGCCATGTAAGTTATGAATTTTGACAAATTTCTAACGACACGTAGGTAAAAGATAGTCAGAAGATTCCTATTTACGAAGATAATATTATGTCACAAGAAAGTATGATTTTTTTCTTGTTATTTGGTGTAGCACAAGGCTTGTTCACATTTCTTCTGATGGGTTGCACAGTATTATTTTCTAGATCATGAGATAATGCCGTCACTTGTCGTTCCTTATACAAGTGACTACTCATTTTTCCTCACGAGTTTTGAGTGGACCCCGGACATCCACAGTGCAGAGTCGAAAATTTACCACCCAGTTGGGATTCAAATTGAGCTCACCAATGACGCTAGCCTAATGCGCTACACCACTCGCCCACGGTTGGATATTGCACGTAATGGACCCTTCACTATAATGCTGGCCCATATTAAACGGTATATTTGAACCAGCTCATTCCTGCTCCCAATAGTCAGTCTATAAATTTTAAAACCTGCTCCTCCAAAATCAAAATTTTATCTTCAGTATCTCTCGACTATTTTTAAACTCCATCAAATCTATTTTAAAACTTTTAAATTTCTGAACGAATAGCGAAACGAGTGAACCCGTCAAACCTTCGAGCTACTTGAAAACTTTTTGTGGTCCAAAATGTCGTACCTTGATTCAAACGTGCAGCTGAGAGTTCTGAACCTGATCAAAGCCCTGTGCGGGCCCTCCAACAACTTCGTTGACGAAATGGTCCTGCTCAATCACGTGACTCTGAGCTGTCCAGTGGTCTCCAACCTGCTGAGCTTGCGGGCCCTCCTGACGCCCCTCATTCAAACCAACGTGCTGGAGTGTGTCGTGCCCCTCCTACAAATGGGGAGTTGTTGCGCCCCTTCCTGCGGCCCTTGTGGGTGTGGCTCTGACTGCGGGGGTTGTTGTGGGGGGTGTGGGGGCGGCTGCTGCGGCTGTGGGCGGTACTACAGAGTCAAGATTGGATAATTTTTGACGAAGAGGAATTTGTTGAAGGGGCGTTTTTTTTCTTTCTAAATTTATGAGTAGAGGTACCTACATTATGTTTTGTTTTGTGGAAATATATTAAATTATCTGTTTTAAAACTGCTTTTTTCTTACAAATAGACCCTCAGAGTACTTTATTATGTGGTCAAATAATGAGATGGGTGAGATACTAAGCAGACTAACGCCTAGAGTCCTGAACCACCTTGACCACCAATCAGGCGCGGCGAGTGGGGAAATGTTTTGGGGGTGCTGCCACATTAACTGGACTAAAATGGGATTTAAAGAGTCGCTCTTACAGTATCTAAAGAGTTTGAGTTTGTTTAAAATGCCAATCACTATAATTATAAATTAAATATTCTAGAAATGTGTAATGATATTCCCTGTGTAAGAGCGATGATTTAAAAAAGACATTATTTTTCCCTTTTCTTCTGAGGGTGCTGCAGTTCCGCAGCTTCTTAGCACCGACTGCGCCTGCCACCAATATATTCTTCTCTAGGTGTCCATGCTAATCTATCATGCATAGCTTTATTTTGGTTAACCTCGTAAAAGGTCATTTACCCTTCATTCGCCGGAAACTCACAAACAAACTACCCACATTAACCTCACGAAGTCTTGGTTGGAGGAATGAGCATTCAATAAATTAGGTGGCCACGCATACAAGTCCTCTCGGTGATCTGGCTCAACGTTGCTTATGTGACGGAACAAGATTGAATGCGTGTCTTGAAAAACGATATTGATCTGAGAGAGTTTGGAACACATCATCATAGGGTGGAGTCATCGTGAACGATGGTAGCCAGACAGTGGAGGAATTGACTTAGCACTTCTACCACTGTCTTTACAAGGACGCTAATAATTGACAAGGGCCCCCAGAACCAAGCCAATGCTGGTCTCCTCCTGCTTATAGTCCCCTGTTTATAGACTGGAATACATAGCTTCAAAGAATTAAAATGTTTACAAGACCCTCTATCTTCTTATTTTATTATTATTATCTTATAACATATTTATGATATACCTACTTTTACGCTCCATTCGCAGGAAACTCACAAACCTGCTACCCATATTGACCTCACCCATCCCTGGGTTGGGCCGGAATGCCAACATCACGAATTCTTCACCTCGCTGGAAGTTGCTTAACTTCCTACGATAACCGGTGCATTCAATGCGCCATCGATGATGGCAGTGTTGAATGCATCGATGATGGCAAAATCTTTCGCTTATCCTTTACCAAAAATTTCAAGTTTAGCTGTAAGAATGAAATCGGAAAAAATCTGCAAACGTACTTTTATGGTATTAGGTACTTCATGTACTTTCAATGATAGTTGTCATAATTATTATCATGCGGCCCCAATGGCAACTTAGAGCCACGCATAGTAAGATGGACATATAAGTACAAAACAACATTTTTTGTACCTACAACTCACTTATTCGCTAAGAAAGTGGAATTCTCAGCAAAAAAAAAGTCCCGATTAAAAATCGTCACACATCATTATTAATATTTTTTGCACTTTTGAATGTTTTAGTTAATTGTTGCGACCAAAAAATGGACGATAAAAAAATTACAGAATATTAATAAATTGTTTATGAATAAAGACTTCAAAAATTTGCTCTTATTTGGGCAAAATATTTTTCAAAGACATTTGCAGTTTGCCAGGTTATCGGTTACAAGGTACATAATTATCATGATTTATGTTATATATTATTTACTAAAGTATTATCATTTTATTAATTTTTTGCTAAGTTTAAGGAGAATAACTTCATTTTCATTATTATATTATTATTTATTTATACAAGGTTTACCAAGTTTTTTCAGATTTCAGAATCAATTTTAGGGGACACTCACTCTAAGACTAAATTATTCTCATATCATTTTTCGAAAGTTGTCGTCAAACGGAGATAGCTTTTTCTTTTTTTTTTTTTTTTTTCTAGTGACAAGGCGGCATAATGAGATGCGTGACTTGATGGGCGAATTGTGTGAAAGTGCTTGGGGAAATGCTGTCAAGGAGCCCATCATTTCAGAAGAAGGCGAGGGATTACGGGGAGATATTGCAGTGCGTGGTGTCTGGCAGGCACAGAGGGAGGCGTTGCTAGATATTCGTGTCGTTGACACAGAAGCTCCTTCTTATGTCTCTCGGTCCGTGTTGTCTGTATTAAGAAGCGCCGAAGAAGAAAAAAAGAAGAAATATCTACCAGCGTGTGAACTGCGTCGAGCCACGTTTACGCACCTAGTCTGCTCAGTAGATGGAGTGCTTGCCCCTCAATTTCAAGCATTTATCACAACGCTAACTGAAAGGCTAGCTGATAAATGGAAGAAAAGTTATGCAATCCTCTTAGGATGGGTACGAGCCAAAATTTCAATTGCAGCGCAGCGTGCAGCGAGTATGTGCATAAGAAGAGCTAGGAGAAGATGGAGGAGTGGAGAGTCGTTGTTGGGGTATGAAGATGGGATTGATCATTGGAAAAGAGAGTAGTGACAGCGAAGAAAATATTTCAATTTCACGTTTTTAAATGAATAATGCTTTGTTGTGAATTGGAGCTTATCTTTTGAAGAATTGAATTAATCAAAATGTAACCAATAATCTACACTCTATAAATAAGAGTTTGAGTTTAGACTGTAATGAGTATGAATTGTAAATTAGTTTCTTATTAATAAAATATATACCTATCTACAGGGTGGTCCAGAAAGTTTAAAAAAAACGGAGATAGCTCAGTTTTGAATGCCAATATTATATGACTTAGGTATTTACTTGAATTTTTTTCTTTATAATCATTATACATTTTTTTATTTTATTTTTCAGGTGAAAACTTTTCATTAATATTTTTTTATTATTCAAAATATTACATCGAATTATTTTAGTCTTAGAATACCTCCCGGGAGTTGGTTCTGAACTTTTCTAAAAATAAAACTTGGACACCCTGTATACAAACTATGTTTACCTCTGTATAAGCACTGTAGTTGCTTCGAGGCGTTCTCCGCAAGCGAAACTATCGTCTCTCGGAAAACGCCTCTTAGAAACGGCGGTACTTTCCTACAGTAATTGAACAGACGGAAAAACGTTTTCCCGACAGTTAAGTAGAGGATGGGTGGAGATGGCAGACGGCCGGAAAGTGCGGGCGGCCCAGAGAGGAATCGGATTTCCCATGACCTTGAAGTGACATAGATTCCGTGAGAATTCAGAACTGGTGAACATTGGGCGGTCTTAGTTGACTCGCGTCAAAGCGCTGAGTTTGATGCCAATATGTTTCCTAATATGACTCGTCATTCTCTGAGGAGTTCCATCTCTGTGTCTGGAGTCAATTTTATAGGGTCTTCAGAGTCTTTTCGGTATTCACAGAGTCTTTTCTGTATCTGCTGAGTCTTTCCTCTATCTGCAGAGTAGGAATATGATCTCTGACCACACTTCTACAGAGTCTCTTCTCGATATATTATCTTAACTACTTCTGGGCCTCTTAAACCGACCTCAGTAGCTTGATCAAAAAGGCGGCGGACTTGTAATCTGAGGTCAGTAGTTTGAGTCCCAAGTCAAACAAATATTAATATGGTAAAACGAGTTTGAGAACTTTTGATAGCACGATTCTGATGAACACAAATATGATAACTTACTGAAACTCTTCTTTAAAATCTTGAATGGGACTTCTAGTTATTATTATTTTTGAATACTCAAGGAATGATCAAAATATAAATAATATAAACAAGAAAAAAAGATGAATAACACAGATGATAAATATACAGATCTCCTAACTATAACAGGGCGGGGTTATTGCCTATGGCGATCTCTTCCACCCAACCATTAGTTGATTATCTACGCATTTAACAATGAGTCAGAAACTCAGAAAGTAAATATAGGACTGAAATTCACCTTTTACATTGTACGTTACGGCTCAGGATTAGCTGTAATAGACAATGTATAATGCATCACGGAAAACCTGTGCAAGCTTCCACTTGGTGTTATTACTCATCTTTAGTCCAGGCGCGTAGCATCTGGATCAAAACAGAGCGGGATGTACATTTTACATGATAATGACCGTAGAATCTTGCTAACTTAAAATCCCGGTAGGTCAATACATTCGATAACTCGAAATGACGCTTCTGTCCCTTGAATTTTGAGTTGGTGGAATTCTTCTGTATAATGTTATTATCATCAATATTATCCCTGTTAGTCAAAAGAGTGATCTGGTAGCTTCCAAATGTTAAAAGTCCAAATTTCGGATATTGAGCAAGCTTAAAATGCTCAAACGGCGATCTATTTGGTGAATAGGATAGAATAGAATAGAATAGAATAGAATATACCTTGTTTATACTGCCGAGGTAAGATTGAAAAGTCCCTTTACTCCAGCAGTCAAACAGGTCTTATATATTTTATGGGATAAAGGACAGGTGAATTCCTGTATAGGACGCCGATATTTTGATAACGATCGAATAGATTTTTGGAAAACATTTTGCGTAGGAATCATTCATTGGTTTTTCGGCTTCCTGGCATCATTCCACCGCTATTCGCTCAAAAGCAGCATAACATCGGCGGGCAGTTGTGGCTTCGTCTTAGGTGATACTGAATTTCCCAGGAATCGAAAACCTTCTCCTAGTGTGAAAGCACAGAAAGTCAAACTGTAGCATATTATGCATGGAAAGGATACACTATTGTTACTAAAAAAATAATAAAGAAAATGCATATTTAATACTAGTATTCCGTACTTGCCTCACAGGTCCGTCGATCCTGGATATGTCTCACAAGTATGAATGTATGTATACTATGTATGTAATGACCATGTATGTATATTGTATTACATATGTACTTGTGTTCGGCGTAGTTTGGATCTTATTTATTCTCTGACATTAGCCAAGGTCAGAATCTAATGCGAATCCTCTTCACCTGATCCTAATCTGACTGAAAACCTGGCCGCGATAAGGAAGATAATATGTGTGGAAAATAAGTTCGTATGAATTAAAAGCAATGAATATGTGAAATTAATAATGATAATGGAAATGGGAAATGATTAAGCACGTGAACAAATTAATATAATTAGAATATAATTTGTGAGGAATGAATAGTGGTTAGAAATAGTTCTGAAGATTCTTTTAACTGTGGGAATAATTCCTGCACATATTCTTAGGTACATAATTATATCCTGGTTATGAATTGATGAAGGACTCTGGCTAATCCTAATATTGTAATGAATAAGATGCCAAGCAGGTACTATAGTTAGTGATGGCTGCTAAAAATTATTCAACACAAGTGATTTTGAAGTACCTATCCACAGGCAAAGAGACACTGCTCGCTAATTAATTAGGTAGGATTCTAGATTCGATGGTTCAGATTTCAGGAATTTACGACTTTATCCAGAAACAGCCGCAATATATTTAGTCTTTTGATTCCAAGAGTTGTTTCTGTATTCGGATAGGATTGATAAGCTCTATTGGTAGAGTAAAGTTTAGCTTAATGTCAGATAAGAATATTTCCTAATCGTCGAGTGACATTTAATATCCCAATGTTACGTGTGATATTCTATAATTATTATTCATATTTTGAAACCCCTGGTATGTTGGACGAAAATTGAAGAAGACACTCTAGCAAGTCTCGCAGCACTAAAACAACTCTTGGATAAATTTCTCAATAGCAGTTATACTGGATGAACTTTACTAGCACAGTGAAACAGAAAAACTTGACTTCAGGTGAAAATGTGCAATGTATTTTACAATTGTTTCATAGTACAAAATATATAATTCTCCTTTGAAACTAGTATTTAATTTTTAAATTTGTTATAGTTGTTTTTTGAATACTTATAATAAGTTTCTTTTTTTCTTCTTCTTTTTTATGATTTATTAGGAGGACAGAGTACAGTGTTAATGGTAGAAAATTAAGAAAAAACAATCAAATTACAAAATAAATAAGTAAAAAGAAATAACACTAATGTCCTACCTAAAGGGCGGGGTTATTGCCTGTGGCAATCTCCACCCAACCCTTTTCCGATTCTAATGTTGAAAGCGGCACTCCCTACCCACTTAAGCGCTCCTATTTTTAAAATAGACATACCCTAAACAGTTAATATAACATAATATAACTGTAATTTTGAATTAATTTTGCAATGAGCCAACAGCAACATGTTTTGTCGATCCTTGTACACTCTTAACTCTTATTGCAATTAATATTTTGCTTTGGTCAAGCAGGTCGGCACATTTGTTTCAAATGTGTGTCATCTGATTCCAGAGCAACCTCAGAGACTCGAATGAATGAGAGGAATCCGCTGATCAAAAAGAGTTGCCGCAATGATCCACACTCTGACCTTTTCGTATCGGTTGGTTTAGCGGTTAACACCAAATCTGTCATAGGCCGGCCATACACGCAACGATGAATTCGTGCCATTTATTCGCACAGTTAATTAGCACGAATTCATTTCTGGTAACGCAGAAAGACCCCAGTTTTAGTTTCGGATTTCTAGATCTGTGCAGTTTTTTTGAGTCTTGCTATAAACTGAGGACTATAAACTGAGAATGAACTAGCCAACCCTAACAAGCCAGGCTAGCTTGCAGTTGCTCAATGGTTAATGGCTTATAAAAAAAAGCCCAAGTTCAGCCCTTACAGATGACCAACTAACCCTAAATTACAATATTCCTCTGTTGCAATGAAAAAGTAAGACGTCTATAATGAAAACTCAACAATTCTTACACAACTAAGGGGAGAAAGGAAAGTTTATTGGTAGAGATTGCCCAAGGCAATAACCACGCCTCCCTGCTACTCCGTACCATAAAAATGTGAATTAAAAGATTCTCATTATTACTATTACTATGGTAAATATTTTTCCTGAGATGATTTTTCACCTCGCCCATCAGGTTTTGACATCAAATTTCCAGTGATTTCAACCATTCCAAACCGCACTCCGATGATGAACTTTGATTCAATCTCTGACTCTCGCTAGAACTCCGTCATTAGTCCGACGGAAAGTAGGGTAATTAAGTTTACCAACCTGTGCGTTGCTTAACCTGGATGCAATGCGAAACTCATGTTTGCAAGACATGCAGTGATGGAGGAACAAAATTTGCAGTGATATCTCAACTTGGACTATAATTACTATTAGTTTTTATAAAACTCTTTATTCTTAATGGCAAACAACGTCGATGGCGCGTTGAATGCACCGATTCTCGTAGGATCACTGAAATTAAGCAACGACCAACTAGGTGAAGACTTAATGATGCTGGTGGCATGTCGGCCCAACCAAGGCTGGTGAGTTTAATGTGGGTAGCATGAATATACAAGAAAAACATGGTTTGCGAGTAATGATATTTAAATTACCTGCTAACCTGCCACGCAATCCACAACGCGGCTGAAGAATTTTTGTGGCTGTACAAAGTACCATGATTCGACTGGTCCTAGGTAGAATTGAGTGAAAAGGAGATTCGCGTGTTGAATTTCATGGCAAATGTTGGTGTTTTATTTCGAGATCAATCTCTGACTAGAAACCAAGCAAGCAAGCAAGCGACAAGCGACCGTCAAAAATATCCAACCACTTCCAACTTAGAATATTTTTTTTTGAACTATGAATATTTTTGCCTTTTTATTACTTTCCTTATCCTACAGCAGTCTGGCTGGAGGACTATAAACAGGGAGTAGACCAGCATTGGCTTGGTTCTGGGGGCCCTTGTCAATTATTAGCCTCCTTGTAAAGACAGTGGTAGAAGTGCTGAGTCATTCCTCCACTCTCTGGCTACCATCGTTCACGATGACGCCACCCTATGATGATGATCCTATAGTAATTTTGTTTCTGTTAATACTTGAATCTGAATACAGATCATCTCGTGACCCTTACATTACACCACTGACCCAGCTCTCTATTAAAAACATCCAACTTTACACTACATCTATTTAGTGGCTATAATGCCGCGCGTTGTAATTATTCCATACCTGTATAAGTAAATAACCCGAGCTCTGTACACAGAATTAATCACTTTATCCTTCTATTAGTGCAGTGGCACACAAGAGAGTGACGTATTTGTGATAATATTATGGACGGTGTCAAAGTCGCCATACATGATATGCAAACCCACCGGCTGCTATTTCGCACTCAGGACTAGAGTGCAGAATACGTGGCACACATTCTCTTCCAATAAGAGATAATTGTTTTTGCAAATAATATTTTGCAAGTGTTTCTAACAGAAGCCTGGCTGAGATAGAGGGGCCATTCTATGTGCCTAATTATACATTAATATTATGTACGTACTTACGTAGGTATGGCTCCTATATGTTTGGACCGCTTCTAAAATCGTTTAGCGAGTGAACCGAGTAATTTGTAGTCTAAACTAGTGAACAGCTTAGAGAACAAATTAGTAATATGTAAAACAATTCCCTAAAAGTGCCCACAGGTAGTACTTCCAGAAATTTTAAAATTTGAAAAGTAAATTTTAGAAACAAATAAATGCCTTATTATTATTATTAAACATTGCCTTTGATCAATATATTTATGGTCGTATCACGAATCATCGCTTTTTTCGTCGGTGAGCTGCTTCAGCTAAATTGAACTCACCCGGCCTTATTAGGGTTACAATACTCCCATCAAAGTAGGGTTACAAGACCAGCATCAATATTTTTGTGTCACCCATACTTCCGAGAAATTACTAATATTAGAAATCGAAAGTATTTTGTCCTTATTCCGTGTAGCTTAACCCTAGAGATATATGTATATTATAACCTAGCCAATTAGAAGAATTCGCTGATCCAAACGGACCTGTTCAAAATTTCAAAATTATCGGTCAATCGGTGTGGATTTGTGTAAAGAACATACATACGTACTTCATTTTATAGATATAAATTTGAAATTAGCTATCGAAAGCATTAAACAAATAATGGTGTCATATTTATGTTGCAGATGCGATCCATCACTCTTCATTCGCAGTGTGAACACTGACATACCTGCAGACCTTCCATTGAGAATGAACCTTGGCTTAGAATCAAGTGAGTAGGTATACGTTTTGGTTTTTTTATCAACATTTTTTTTTTCATCACATCGGGCGAGTTTATCCGTAGGAGATGTCCTATGAATCTTCCAGAAACCACTCTTACTCTTAAAATCACCAAATCTCCCTTTCAACCGTCAAATTTCGTTCGAATATAATTTTATTATATCCCACTCCCAGAGTGCGCGACCCTCTCTCTCTGTCTCTCTCTCTCTCTTTCTCGCTCTCTCTCTCTTTCTCGCTCTCTCTCATTCTCTCTCTCTCTCTTACTCACTCTTTCTCTTTTTTCCTTTTTTTACTTTCTTTATATATCTCTCTCTCTCTCTCTCTCTCTCTCTCTCTCTCTCTCTCTCTCTCTCTCTCTCTCTCTCTCCTCTCTATCTCTCTCTCTAATATCTTTCTCTCTATATATCTATCTTTCTCTCACTCTCAAGCCCCCTCTCTGCTTTCTTATCTTTCTCTTCTTCCCCTTTCTTTTTTGTCTTACCTCTCTCTCTCTTCTTCTACCGTTCTCTTCATATCTATACTTTGTTTTTTTTTATCTCCCTTTCTCTTATCTCTCATTTTCCTCTCCCTCCTCCTCCTTTCTCTCCCTCTAGTATCCTCGCATCTCCACAACCGGTAAACAACCGCTCCTCACACTCCACCGGTAAGAAACAGAGCAGTGTGAAAACAGTGGCCGGCTATAGTCCTGCTACCACCGCTCAACAGAGTGGTGTCATAACTCCCGCCGGCTAGTCCTGCTACCACCGTTCAACAACTCAATCCCCGCGCAACACCAATTAAGAAATGATTTAGCCGCCACCAAAGGCTAAATCTAATAGACCCTGCGATTGTATCTTGAGCTAAGCTGTTGTGCTCACATAAATCGCGGCGAGCAGCATTGAATTGGTGTGATAACCCGAGTCAAGAGACAGAGTTGCGTTACGAGTTACACTTCTTGGTTCACAGGGCCGATGCTAAACCCTCATGAGGACAATACCGACCGCATGGAAGAGAATACCAAAGGCATTATCACCATCCTAGATCAGGCTTTGTTTTTTTTTAAGTGGGGTTTTAACGTCGCTTTCAACTGCCATGGTCATATCACGACGGGGGTTTTACCCTCCATTCGCAGGAAACTCACAAACCTGCTACTCACATTGACCTCACCCAGCCTGAGTGGGGCCGGGAAAAGCCAGCGTCACGAGAATTAGAATTTGAATGGTCACCCATCCAAGTCTTAACCTCGCTGGATGTCGCTTAACTTCGGTGTTCTGAAGGGAACCGGTGTATTCAACATGCCATCGACGCTGGCTAGGCTTTGTTTACTTTTACATGGTTACTCGTATACCCTTTCACTGTACCTGTAAATAAAGTTTGATCTAAATTGTTGAATATACTGAGCCCCTTAGGTTTTATTTAGGAAAGTTAAAATTCTTACCCTTAAGTTTTTTGGGTCGTTGAACATAATTTTTTTTTTTTTTTTTTTTTTTTTTTAAAGTGGGGTTTTAACGTCGCTTTCAACTGCCATGGTCATATCACGACGGGGTTTTACCCTCCATTCGCAGGAAACTCACAAACCTGCTACTCACATTGACCTCACCCAGCCTGAGTGGGGCCGGGAAAAGCCAGCGTCACGAGAATTAGAATTTGAATGGTCACCCATCCAAGTCTTAACCTCGCTGGATGTCGCTTAACTTCGGTGTTCTGAAGAGAACCGGTGTATTCAACATGCCATTGACGCTGGCTACATAATTTTTATTTTTGATGTAACCGAAAAAGCCCAGGAAATGGAAAAATCGATGAAAATATTGTTCCGGGTGCAAATTGTTAACATTCTTTAGCTACTTCATTGCTCTACGATTCATATATGTATATACATGTGAACAGACCATTTCATAAAAAATAAGTACTTTTTTGTAGAATTTAGGAGATTCTAAATTAATCTATAAATTAATATTATCAGCTCAATTTTGAAAAACAGACTTACTAACAATTACCTTTTTTCTCAATAATTACCTTTAAGGTAATAGGATGTAAAAAACTAGCTTATTATTTTATGCACCTCACAAAACAACTGACTAGTAGGTACTATTTCGCATGCACCCAACAACTCCGCTTAGCAAGGTCCTGGAGTTGTAAACCTTACTGTTCATTTCTTGTTGATTTATCGACTATAACTTAATTGTTCAATTCACACTTTCTGAAAAAATAATTGTTTAACAGTTACGCAGACAACAAATTCATTGGCTCCTGTTATGTTGGTGCTATGTACAAAGAAGTTAGGTAATACCGGATTAACCTCGTTTTGTTTACCAAAAGATAGAGGATTGATATTATACACATCTCTTGTATACCAAAAGATAGGGGATTGATGTTATACACATCTCTTGTATACCAAAAGATAGGGGATTGATATTATACACATCTCTTGTATACCAAAAAATAGGGGATTGATGTTATACACATCTCTTGTATACCAAAAGATAGGGGATTGATGTTATACACATCTCTTGTATACCAAAAGATAGAGGATTGATACTAAACACAACTCTTCTATACCAAAAGATCGAATCTTTTGGTATATATCCTATACTGAAAAACAGCTTTCTTCAGACAGCTTTCTTTTATAGATATAATCTAATTATATATATGTTTTCTCATAAATTATATTGATAGATTCAAAATTACAAACAGAAAATTGAAAATAATACCTATCCTATCCTATCCTATCCTATAACAATATTATGTAGGTATTTACATAGTACAGAAAAAAAAAAAAAAAAATTACCCCATAGTTTAACAATAATACTAGACAGTCCCGGATACTATGATTAATTTGCATAGGTACATCGCGACGTGCATCCTCCCGGGATGACATTAACTGCATTCAACGCTAGAATTGCATCAGCCCATACAATTAGCGTGCATTGTTTTCCGCATGTGAACATAATCCGCTTCCCAGAACCATGACAATATTATTATTGAATTTATTATTATTATGACAGAATCCATCTCGTGCCTGGTTTAAACACAGGACAATCGAGTCATGCAATGAGAATTGAATTTTATTCATTACACACCATTATCATAAATGTTTGAATAGGTAAAAAAAATCATGACCACACTCATCATCATAATTTATTAAAGAACTTCCAGTAGAGAATCATACATACTCAATACTCATACAATTACAGCTCATACTCATCAATATAATCATCCTAACTGATTGTGATCAATCAAACTTATCTAGAGCTCACTTCAGAGTTTACATGAAAGAGGAACTCAAAGTTATCAGATGTTAAATGAAAAACAAAATGGCTCACATTTGGGGTCCTTTGGACCCTCAGGAGACTCGATTCAAAATTTCCTACACAACATGCCTGAAAAAGAGGTATATCGAGCCACAATGGTGCCCTTAGTGATCTAGTATGGCAATAATTATTAGAATGTAACAATTTTACCCTGAAAATTTCAGCTTAATTGGACTTAAGTTACAATTTATATGTCCTCATTGGATTAATTTTATTTCACGGTAGTTTTAGGTAACCAACAATATGATGTGGTTATACTGGTCATGGTCATACCTCAGGATAATACACGTTTAACAAAGCCTGGCATCTAAAATCAATGATATCATTTCTACCTTGTTTATCAAAATAGAACCTCAGAGCCGAATTATAAAACTGGATTAGATTTCGGCCGGAATTAATAGACGTTTTTGTAATACCTCTGTGTCGCTAAGTCACGGATTGCGTACTTTGTAAGATAGGGAAAATCGACGCTTAGCAATGACTTGTGATATAGAATTGGTCTATTAATTTCGCCCTTAATCTAAGTAGATTATATCCCTTATCTCGGGGTATATTGCGCCGTGATTGGTTGAAAATTCCGACTTGAGAGCGTGCCAAGCTTTGATTTACTATGATGTGGTCATAATTGTCATGATGTGGCCTGTTTCATGATATGGCCCTCAGAATCTTGAACAGCAGTGCTATGGATTTGGTGAAAACAGTTATCAATGTAATCATAATAACCTTTATTAATTACATTTTTGTTTACCCAACTGATGAACTCCGAATCCTATTGGACTTAACTTGTTCTCTTCTCTGACTAGAATGACCAGTCTGGTATCCGCACTGATTTCACAAACATGTGTATTTAGCTGATTAGAGTAATGGGTCAAGTGACCTTTGGATCCATATGCCATGGACACGAGAGGCACTAGCAACTAGTCTGCCAGGGGCATTGTCGTCCATTCTGTTCCCATAGAAATATTTTGATTAACTTTTCAGTTTATATGTAGAACATGGTAACATACCTACAAAATAACTTCTACTTGAAATATTTCTAATGGCTCATGTATAATATCCTTGTTGGGTACATCATATTTTATATTTACTAGGAATCGCTATGTAGTTTCACTTTTAAAGAGATAACATCCTTCCTTAAGAACCAAGTTTCCTTTTTTCAGCTTCTGTGGCCCAAACTCTGAACTTCTTCATTCATTCAGATTAAATCTTAAAACTCAATTTGGTATCATTAGATTTTTTATCTCTTTCATCTAAATTTAAACACGTAGCTACTAATATGTTGATCATCTTCTCTAAATTGGCAGTTAAATATCAAATGTCGATGCTCAACTAAAATATCAAAATTCTAATGAGTTCTACCGAGAAGTCGTTAGTAAAAGAATTTTGCACATTAATTTTAACACCCAAAATAAAATCATTCGTTCGTTTTATTTTTACTCTGAAAAATACTTCTATCCCTGACCATCAACTCAAATAAAAAGTTTGAAGGTTCAATAGATTTTTCTTCTTGTACTAATGAGCTCATAAAAATTGTATGTTTCAGATTCTGCAATGCAACCAGTTTGAAAATCAAACTCAAAGAACATGGAGTTTGAAGCTATTCTCCTCGGCAAGGAGATCATCAATGGGACCACCAACTCGTCCAACATACATCTCCTCATCAGCAAGAACATCAAGAAGCATCTAGTCAAGCATAACACGAAGCTCTACTACCTCTTCAAACTTGATGTGGACAACTACACGATAGAACTGAAGCAAATCAACAAGAAAACCTCCGCAGGGAAGAGTGTGAAAAGCATCCAGAGCAACAAGAGTACGACTAGTTTCATCAGCAACACATCAACTAGCTACTTCAGCTCAGGATCAAGTTCAGGGACTTATCTGAATTCAGGTCCTACGTCCGGCGGTTACCCATTCCGAAAAGAAGATGAAGGATTTGAGAGTGAAGGAGAGGGAGAAGACTTTAGCTTGAATTCCTCCGAGGAAAGCTCTTCGTCCAGTGCACTCACCAACAGGTTGTTCGAACTCAAGAGTATATTCACGGACAGTGCGAACAGCAGCGGCACGGATAGTGACGATATTCATGACAAGATAAATGTGAACATCAAGAATATTGTCAACTATGAAGTCTACAAATTCAATGACGTCATATTCCTCCACAACGATGCCAAGTATCCTAAAGTTCTAGTGCTGATAGTCAAAATAAACAAGAACAACTTGCAAATCAATGCTCCTCTAGAGGCCATTCTATTACAGTTCAGTAATTATGAAAATATCAAAATCATTTTCAACTACTACAACGAAGTCAAAAATAAGAACAAATATAATAACAAACTAAATAGACAAGTCAATTACAATGTAAATATTAATAACTTTAATCTTTTGGAAAAAGTAGATTTAGATGGAGTTACTCACATTGAGATAACCTCAAACCATAGTGCTAGTCAACCCAGTAACGAAATCATTGAGAGCATAGATTATAGACCATCCTGTATAATAAGCATCAACACACCTGACCTAGGCAACATTGAAACCATACCATTAGGCAAGATAAACAAATCATCAGGCAACAATCAGACTATCTCTAGTAATAATAAAAAACAAATTGATGCCATCATTTACACTGAATCTGACTCGAATCCTCCCACGAGACCTGAGAGACGAAAGAAAAAACAAGCTGCATCCTCACAGTTCCTAGACACTCCAAGCAAGATAGATCCCAAAACAAAGAAGGAAGATCAGTTCCAAGAGAAAATAGTCAGAGGTCAGTTTATAAAGATAAATGTGTCAGAACCTAAAGTCAAAGACCAGCAGCACAAAAATACTACCGATACAGGGATAGAGCTTCAATCAAAAGTGACGATGTTACCATATCTCACACCAGTTCTGATCAAAGCCAATTCAACAAGAGACTCTACAATAGTGATCACAAGATTTATAACAAAACCGATAGTAAGTTTGTTAAGAATGATAAGAGTAGTCAACATCGATCACGAAGAACAGAAAAGTCCGATACTCTGAATTCTAAAAGTCACGCTAGCAATGATTACAGGTTTGAAAGGAACGGTCAGTTTGGCAAATCACTAGACCTGAGGAGTTACCACAGAGACAGAAGTGTTCCAGATGGGAACAGCAGATACTACAAGAACATTCGCCCTGTCAATTACTCCAATGTGGACTTCAACAAGATCAAGTACAGATCCAGGAGTAAGTCTCCGCCTCTGAGGCGCATGCCCATGATGTCCTACGTGCCTGTGAATGACTACACCAGTGGCGCGGGGAACTCCATCTCCAACAAGTTCTTTACTAAACTGAAAGACTTGAGGAACGAGATCAAACTGAAAAGGAATCCTCTGGATCTAGCGTCGCAGCCTATGCCCACATCACAATTCTACACAGACTTGGATTCCAACTACAGGAACTCACATATTTCCAAATCAACACCCAACCTTAAGAGTGCCCTCATAAAAAGCAAACATCCCAGCTACTTCAACAACAATAACAACGACGAACTGGCAGAACCAAAGAAAGTTACTTTCAGTGCATATGCCACGGTGCAAGTTGTGGATTGAACGAGACAATCTCGGTGGGAACATAGTCTTATGAATAGTCAATTTATGTAGTGACGCACTTGTACTTGTCTTCATG